>CM060846.1:355148011-355453011 GCA_030762175.1 Metallyticus violacea | reverse complement strand
AAAATATTTTAATACTCCTATACAGGATGATACAAAATTCCGTACAAAATTTTAAGATCAATAAGGAAGAAAATCCTAACATTTACTGTCGAATATCCTGGGTAGCTTCTTTACAGTAGATCACCTACAGATGGTATCTTTGTAATATAAAAAACACAAGAATTCATCAGTAATTACAGTTACCTTCATTAACTTTATAAAATCTTTTTATTAAATAGAAAACACGTCCCAATACTAACGGCCCTTCAAAGCTATGGAGTAGAGGAAAATATATGATATTTTCCAAAATGTATTTCAACATGTGAAGCCGTTCCTTTGATCCCACCCCAAATAAATATAATTAATATGTATTGTATATAATTATTTTGTATGTTTTTACAGCCATTTAATTTATTTATCAGTATAATATTATCATGTATATTTTTCTTTGCAGGTATATAATCAGACATTATCATTGTAAGTAATTATTATGAATATTATTTATGTTTGGTCATAATGCATAAGTGAGACGTGAGAATTATTCTTTTTGTGTCTTTCGTTCAAGGCAGCCGGACTTGAAACATAAACGTATCGTAGTTGTGTCATAGTTTCATTTTAGAACAATACTTTTTATTCCAGAAACCAAGCGTTTGGCAATTGACATTTCTTAGATAAGGTTCAACACAGCAATGCATACTTGTATACACCGCTCTAGATTACTTGAATAACAAGCACTTGAAGATATAAGCATTTTAACTATAAACGTTTTAATGACATTCAATGGGAATAATACTCAATATGCTACAAATATTCAAATTTAGTTGTAACATTTTTCTTTTCAAACTGTGTTTTACGTTTTTGCTGTTTGTCAAGTCCTTGGACGTCTAGTTTTTTGAAACTGTTTCTTGCTAGTCTCACGGCAAATATACATTCATTCGCCAACATGGATAGATATTTCACTATAGTTTACATCATTTTTGTATGTAAAAGTTATTTTAAATACAAACAACACGTCATGTAATTTTAGAATTTATTCAGAATTCTTCATATCTGTAGCACCTTCGAAAAAATACAAGATTTCACTTAGGAACAACAAATTGGCTAAAATCTTGATGTTCCCGAAATTACCATAGAAGTGCTATCCCAATATAATGCATGTTTATTTGGGAAGGACGACATTTTCAAAAGGTGATATTTTATTGCCGTTATAGGAAGAGAAGCTGAAGTTCTGGAGCTACCAGCTGCGTCTCGCTTTCTAGCGGAGAAGTAAAATATCGCACACAAGGGCTATAGATCTTCCAAAGCCATTATTTCATTTAAAATTGTAGTTCGCAAAGGGTCATAATGAACAAATAATGCGTGATTTTTCCTTCGAGGGACCATACCACGCGTATCGGCCGGTCGGTCGGTACCGTGGTGAAGTCCGCAGCTATGATTGCCGCTAAGTTATTACTAACACACTGAAGTTACATTTACTCACTATTATCAAGCAAGAAGATGCTGGACCTGCCTCTCTTCATTTTCTATACATTTCTGGCATCGGCTTATGAAATTTACAATTACCCTCTGCATTTCCTTCTAAGAAATTTCTTCACGAATATTATTTTTTAGTTCATCTAACGTGTGTGTGCTTATCTTGTACAATGTTTTTCTTTAACGCCCGCCCCCCAATATAAAAATCACAGGGCGTTAAATCGGGGGCCCGAAGGGACCATATGTTGTTAGTGACTCTATTGTCGAATATTTCATGAGTTGCATGCAAGAAGTGACAGTATGTGCTGTTTCAGAGTCCTGTTGGAAAGTCTGGAACTTACGTTCTCTCACAGTTAATTCACTGAAAATTCTGCGCATGCCTATCACTATTGATTCTTAAAAAATATAAGTTCTATTATTGTCTCGTCGCTAATGGCGCACCGTATTCCTATCTTGTGATAATATAGAGGTTCTTCGTAAAGCACGTTAGGTCATAGAACACACAAGAGCACTTGGGTATATTCCCATAGTTAAACTCATACTGACCTCCCCTCCGGCTCACCTGCCGAACTTAAAGGACTTCAGAAACGCCACTTTTTAATAAATTTAAATTTAAATACTTGACGAGTTTATATCACAACTTAAAACACTATTTAATACTTTCTATGACTACTCTTAAGTTGTATAAATAAAGAAGTGCAAATGAATTTTTTTCTTAACACGCAGGCCACAATTAGAAAAAGTGTGCAGTTTTTATAAGGAATATTTGCGATAAGTTGGAAATAAAACCCCAATTTAAAAAAGTTCTAAAGGATGTTAATCCAAAAGAGTTTATTACTGTAGCATAAGCAATGCTACTTATCAAATTGCTGGAATTCTAACTTTGTACATGCAGAGTGAGTGGTTCTGTTTTGCTCCGGCAAGATGAATAGAGGGTAACTTCGTGCGTTGACAGACTTTGGTTACATATTTCAAAGAACTAAGAAATAAGGATATTATTACAACACTTATGCAGATAAAGATAATACAACTTTCTTTCAAAATTAATTAAATTTAGTTGCATTACAGTGCCAAGTACTGCATTGGCTTATTTCCACACTTAAATGGAGATTTCACAAGGAAAACACCGTCACGCAACAAAACACACCAAGATACCAAAGGCAAATGTTTAAATTAAATCAAATGAATTTGCACGATGATTCTTATGGCTTGCAACATCACTTCACGCAACGCTCTGAGGGTAAGCAGCATTTCTGTGAATATTCATTTTCAGGTTATCTCGCGCATGTTTAATTGACTAACAAGACTGCGACCCAACTGCGTGGGGTTATCTGGAACTGGAGCCAGCGTGTTTTTGAATGCCAGCTGTTCAACGTCCCTTAATTAAGGTTTAATTAATTTGCAGGCGGAGTAAAAATATTTTCTGTGTAAAAGTATGGTGTTTGTGTTTGTGAATTGCACGCAGCAGGGAAAGGCCACTATGTTCGGCTTAGAGGCAGCTGTTTGTTTTCAAATCTAGCGTGCAGAGGTTCAAACCTCTGATAAAGTTACTAGGGCGGAGGTGCTTTCAGGACCTTCTGCATATAATATAACTCGGTTATATAAAGAAAGCATTTTGCTTTCCTTCACTGCAGTGCTTGGCTTTAGCGCGTGCCTTCTAAAGTGTGAACTATCGCATCGGTAAGGGCTAGTAATTTACAACTAGTTTCACTAATCTGTTGGTAAAGATACTTCAAGACAAATAACAGTCTTTTATTTTTCGACACAATCACTAAAGTTATTCATGCATTTGTCAGAGTATTTTACCGAGTTTTTCACTTCCTGACGATAGAAACTGCGGTCCGTGGAGACATTAACCACTTCGTCCTGGCTGTCAGTTGTTGTTTCATAACTTTTTCACAAAATATAAGCTCACCTGTAAATATTCAATGCCCTCGCCTGTTGTTCCGCACAATTTCATGACTAGCGTCTGACGTTTCTTCTTCTTGTTTCAACCTCAGCAGTGTACGGACACTCGTTAGATAGACAAAACTTCCTCTCCGTATGCGGACACAAACCATCTGTGAATGTTGAGAGGTTTCTTGTTATCTGCTCACTACGCGCTCCTCGTTGTATGACACTCGTTCAATACCTTCACCATTTTTCTGACATCTTTACACGATCTGTTTCATCAACTTGTGCACCTGTGTGTTACCTATAGGAGGGGATGTAAATAAGTTATGTAGCTCAGGCGGTAATCTTGCGACTGGCATTTTGGGGCTTACGAGTACAAATCCCTTGGGTCCGGCCATCCTACCTTGGTTTTATTGCGGTTTAGTCAATGAGGAAAATGCTGGGTTGGATCTGTTCTTTTCCTCGAAATTTATGCTCTTGGATTTATATAATCTCATTCCGTTGTTCTGCTTGTAGGGTATAAATTACTACACAAGACGGGTTGTTGCTGTGTGGCGTGGCGGTGGATTAGCGCTGAACAAAATTTCTTCTTGCGGTCCTAATCGGGTGGTCGTCAGATGATACTGTTATAGTTCTCGTTATCTAGCAGGCCTACTGGGGTCTAGGACTTATCATCTGGAAAATGTTAGGGACCCCGCCTTTGCCTGTATAACGCCACTCTCCAATCTGGCCGGCTAGTATTTACCCCATCTCATTATTTTCCTCTCGCAGCTGCTATGAAACATCGTCCTCCATCCCAAATTATCTATAAGATGACTAAAAATGTTCTGGTTTCTCAGACCAGGCATTTCAAAGCACCATATTCTTCAGTATTAAATATGGCCACCATTGCTATCGAGAACTTCCTGCTAACTCAATGGATGACTATGAATTTCATTGTGATAGAACAGCTTACCGCAGGAGGCAAAACGTTCATCCTATGCAGTTTCCAGATCGGCAACGGTTGGGAAATGCTGTTCTCTGAGGTGGTTATCCAAAGAAAGGAAGAAATGCCTGAATAATATGATTGAGTGCACTAGAGTCTTCCACCAGAGCCAATTTACCTGTGTGTTATTTTGCATGGAAACACTTTTGCAATGAGCCACCCCTACTTTTGGTTTTTCATGGACACGTTCCAGCTGGTTAGAGAACACAATGATGTTGACCACTTGGGCAACTGGCAGCAGTTCACACTGATCAATACCGTAACCTTATTTTGGTTTCAGCTTTTTGAGGATAGCTGCCTATTAATACAGCTATTCTTCTGCTTACATAACAGTATAAAACAGGCATCAGGTCGTGTCACCTTGTGAGTCATTCTCAGCTCGGCCGAGTTTATATTGTTTTTCTAACAACAGCTCTGAACTACGAGGGTGATTTGCTAATCCGGTTTGATATTAAAGACAACATGTTCAGTCTTCAAACCTGCTTTCATGTTGACAAGGTCTCCTCGAAGTTCAACGCACTTACTCCAATGTTTCTTCAGTTTCTCTATTCCCTCGTGGAAATGGTTTCTTCGAGATCGTTTATCTCCTGTATTGCCTCTTCATTTGACTTATATTTTTGTCCAGGAACAAAAAGTTTTGAGTTTTGTGAACAGATGCTAATCCGAGGGAGCGAGATCAGTTTAACAGGGTAGATGGGGAAACATATGTAACCGTAGTTCGGTTAGTTTGTCCTTAGTGACCGACTTGAATGAACCTGCGCATTGTCATAGTAACACAAAGCCTTTTTGATCATTCCCGGGCTTTCTGAGATCTCCAGAAGTCCCAAAAATCTGAAGTCATCCACTTTTCACAGCCGGTTTCTCTCGAGCGGTTCACTGTTTTGACTGCTTTTTGTTATCGGTGTATATTAATGAATAAACTTTTCGTCCATAGCCACAAAACGCCGTAAAATTCGATTGGATTCTCTTAAATATTTCCAAACCGTTGGCCCATGTTCGCAAGCGATTTCGCTGTTGTCCCGGAGTGAGCAAAAGCGCCACCCATCTTGCGCAAAAATTGTTCATGTGTAATTCATTTTGCAAAAGTTGAGATGCCCGTGGCCTCTGCTAACTCGTGCATTTTCATCTTTCACCAAGGACTTCGTGAATGATATTTTCCCTCATAGCTGATTTTGGAGCTCCAGGACGTGGCGCGTCTGTGATCCTTGTTCTGCCATTGAGTCGAATGGATTCATAGGCAAATCCTGTCATGTTTTTCCTTCCATAAAATATAATTGAATCGCCACGAATTCCAATCTTATCCATTTTCACTTCACTCAAAACTGTAAACAACTACCCCTTCCCCCAAAACAACTGAAATTAACTTCCATATAATTTTTGATCATAGAATATTAATATATAAAGCAAAGTTTATGACAACATGCTATTGCTACTCTCTATAGTATGCAAACCAAGTTGCTTATCTAACCTTCCTCATAACTACGATTCGTATAATTTTAGTTATAACTGTCAATAAGTTTATTTAACATGTTTGAAGATATGCTAACATTAAAATAATTATAATATACTTATCATCAATATATTAATAAATAAGTTAAGCTCAATTTCCTTGTTTTTTTAGTTATGCTCTACTCATGCCGCTGCGAACCGTGATTTTAAAACGCTATAAATGGTACTGTGGTTCTGGTTATCACCCAATAACCTCCGGCGTAGATTGCTTGAAGATGTGCTCTTGCATTATTGAAGGGATGGTTGGGAATCATTGCATATTCTCTGTGTGTGAAGGGGGAAATTCAGATAGGGGTAGAGAAACTTGGTTAAGAAATTTTGCATACTGCGAGTGTTCCAACATTTCTTGTTTCAGGGAAAAGAATTGTCAGATGGATCTAAGCATGTAAGGGGATTGAAAAAGAATACTGTTATCTATGTGATACATCGATTATAAGAGAAGTTGTGTTTTATTAAACATTATGTCCAGGTCATAATTAAGTATACACTTTCCATAGGGTCCGCATTTTTAAACCCTTGAGGGATTTAAAGAGTACCCCATGTTCATTCTTTTGCAGAATTCACGCGCACGTGCCTTTTCATTACATGAATAATTGTGTGGGGCTAGCATTACTCTGTAGGCTATTAAGTGTAAGTTTTTCATTCAGGAAGCAGTGATATCACCTAGGGCCCACAAGAAACATACCCATCACTGCTTAGGTTCCTAAACAGTTCCATCAATGCCCTTTAAACATGAAATTGGCGAGACATAAAGTCCTTCGCACAATTTAAACGCATATGCGATATGTTCCGAAAACAATTAAGGAAGGTATTGCTGCTGCGGTGAATCGGAGCGGGGTTGGAGAACGGGCTGAAGGGGACGATGGAGAATAAGCACATTTCCGTTATGTAATATATACCAAATATTATTTGAAAGGTTACATTCCCTAATGCTGCTGATATGAAACTCGTAGCATATACTTTATGTGAAGACACTAATATTCTTATACACTGGCATATTAGCTGGAAGGTTGCACGAGTGAACTAAAATGGAAGGTAAATTACCAGCATTTCAAGCAGACTACAGAAAAGGAAAAAAGTACAGTAAAGAATATAAGATAATTCATTATTTAGTAGATAAATATTTAATAAATAAGAGGAGTGGGGTATATTTTTCTTTGCAAATTTTGAGAAAGCATTCGATTCAATGCATTTGCATACAATTTGAGATGCAGGGAAGTCAGTATTCAGTTTATTTTGGGAATTCAAATACTATATTAAGGAATCAAGTTTTGTGTCAGGTGTGACAGTGAGAGAACCGCAGTTTATATGAGGCAAATTTGGGTTTGAGTCAAGTATGTAAATTGAACCCAATGATATTTAATTTGTTTATTTGTTTATATCTGGATAGGATCATGAAAAATAATAAGTACTGACGAATTATTGGAAAGACGGAAGCACCGGGATTGGTTTTTGCTGACGACTTCATAACATGAGCGCTAACCGTGATCGGATTACAGCATGCCATCGATGAAATGGCTAGCTTTTGTGCAGAATGGGGTCTAAGGATAAATAGTAAACAATCAAATATAATATTATTTAAAATGAATCTAAATTAAGAGTAGAAAAGAGGTGATTTATAAATAGAGACCCAATAGAGGTGGTGAAAGAATTTGGTTATTTGAGGGTGAGATTTTCGAGTAATGGAAAATGGGGAGTGCCGTTTAAATGTGCAAATTAAAGGTACATTAGCTATGAATACTGTCAGAACAAATTTCTATAAATTTCCCATATTGCCAACCAAATATTTAGACAATCTATATTAGGCTGTGGTTCAGTTAAAGATAATGAGTAGGGCAGAAATTTTTGGACTGTCAAAAAGATAGCAAAGGTTGATGTGTAGAACGTTTTGTAGAGGGGCTCTGGGATTACCAAAAAGTTCGCCAAGGAGGCTGAGTAGAGGGAGAGTAGAAAGAAAAGGTTTACTCGTACTGAGAATCTTGAAATATTGACATATATGATTTGAGTTATATAATAACAATATATCAAACGAACATTTTAACTACAAAAGAAATGTATTGGTTTCGGGAGGTGGAGAAAACGGTTAAAAGAAATTGGAATGACGAATGTATGGTAACTGCATGAAAGTAATCAGTGGCTTTTGGAAAGAAGTAAGGTAGAGGATAGAAGACATAGAAAAGAAAGAGATTGGGGCTCATATGAAATAATTAATTTAAATTACTTTAGACTTATATAAAATAATTAAAAGAAATCGGGGACGGGTGAAATAGATATGTGATAGTGAGTAATTGGAAAAAAATATGTCTTACTAGGATGTGTATAGGGGCACTATTTCTAAAAGGTTTAAGGAATAATTTTAAAAAATGACGTATTGTGTATGGGAAAGTGGATAGTGCTTACCATTGTCTTATTCAATGTGAAATGGTAAACAGGTGGAGAGACAAAATGTAGGATGAAAAATAGTACAAACTATAACAAGTATAGAGGTAAATAAAATGTTAACACAAATGAGGGTGAATAAAATAAACAAGACTGGGATACTCTTAAGAAAAGTAAGAGATAAGTGAATGAAAAGATGAAGAAAGGAGCTTGAGGTTATACACATATGTGAAAATTATTATTATTTATTTTAGAAGTGCTTTTCCATATTATCCTTACATACAACCACGTGGTTGGAGCGGTTTTAGGATGGGGCGCAAATGTGAGTGTACGGGAGAAGCGGTAGTTCGGTGCACAGTGCTGATTGCTGGATTATCGTTCTGTCTGCTCCTAGCTCAGTCGGATGCTCCAATTCTATAATTATGAATTCTGGGGATTCCCTGGAGTGCTTTGTGGATAATTTTGATCCAAGGGAACAAGGATTGTATCACACACAAAAACACGAGGTTGGTTTCTTCACCAACCGTTTATTCAAGTTCAAGATGCTAGTCTATCTATACTTGACTGCTCTCCGTTGCCTGATCAGTTCCTATTGCTGTATCCGATATTATTTTCCCCCCGTCTAATTTCTGCCTTACACTTCAGTCTTTATCATATCCTACTCTCTATACTATAACAACTCATTTGCAATCTACCGTTGCTCTGGTTATTTTCACACTTGCCCTACACTGAATTCTAATCACAATATCTTTCCCCACATTTACGATATCTGTCTTCTACCAATCACTCTGTTCTCCACACTTTTCACACTTAATTCTTAACTACCAACTTTGTGATCCACAATGCCTTCAACATTTACATTTTCACTAACTTCTCGACTCTCAGACATTTCATTTTTCATATTCTGGCCCTGCCCACGCGAAAATTAGGGTCTATATTTTACTATTTTATTCTCGACTTATACTTTCACTACTGGCTATAGTAATATATTTATTATGTAGCTAAGTTCTTCCCATTCGCTCATTTTTATGCGATGACCATTGGTTAAAATTACTTTCCCCCTTCTGACATTCACTTTTCCCACAGCTTGGGACTTCCTAGGGTTTCCTGCCGTATATTTCTATTTCGCCTTTGAGACTTTGGCAGTTTCCCATTCCATTATCTTCTTCACTATCCTACATCTGCAAACTAAGATATCGAGATAATCCACGTATAATTCCCATTACCAACAGTACCTATTATTCTGGGTGGGTGGGAGAATTCTTGGTTTGTATCATTCCGTCTGCCAGCTATAAAACACTCTGTCTCGATCTGACATTTTAATTCCCTTTTGCAATTCCATTTCTTTCAAAGTGTACTCCTCAGTTCGGTTCTAACAACCCATTATAGCAATTTCCTAACTTGGCCCATCTTAAAAGCGTATTGAGCTAAACCTTTGTCGGCTTTTGGTTCAACACAACCTTCTCATCGAATGCCTGGCGCGTGATCTTAACAAAGGAACCTTTTCGCCTTTTGTCTACTGTTGACATTTTGCCTTAAACATATTTTAATTAAGACGTTGGTCTGAAACGTGCATTTGGAACATGAAACGCCAATATCAGTCATAAGTAGTACTTTAATTGCACTTAGCCTAACTTTATCATTGTACACACATACTTGCTTTATACAGATTCCTAATCATCATTATCATTATCATCATCATTACTTTCCCTAATATTTAGCATAAATGGGTCAATTGGCTCCCAAAATCACCAAATAGATAATAATTTTTGTGGTAGTATTTGAACTGCCCAAATATATCTACACTTGTAGAGAAATTTATACAAATCACCACTGCCCGACCAATACTAATACTTCTGAGGAACAGAACAACGAAAAATCTCTTGTACTTTGGTAAGTTTGGAGTTGTAAAGTACAAGCGTAGAAGAAACCTTTGTGGAAAGAATTTTACTAAAAACTACAAGTTACAAGTTCATACACTTGTAATGTATTAGACCATACTTTTAGGGATCAGGGCCCTGACACGCAAACTTTTAAAACTATGTCTTGTCTACCGAAAGCTGATATGCACTGTGAACAAACACTGTCAATTTAATTCCTCGCTTCTTCTGAGAAGAGGACGAGAAAATGCACTACGACTAAACAGGAGGGAGTAATGCGTGAACTTTGAACCAATCTTCTTTTTATTAGTTCCACAATAATCACAGTGTATTATTATCAACCCAACAGTTTCATATACAATTAAAATTATTATTGCTTGGAAATCTTTGAGCTATTTACTAATAATTTAATTTATTAATAACCTAAATAACAGACTAAATTGGGTAGATACATTGTGCACTATTTACAATGAAAAAGAAATACGACGCTGATAGTCGAGAAGCACGTGCATTTGTTGACAATGCATCTCAGCTTTCGTTAGAGAATAGGGCGACAATCCCGTCCAGCTGTTGCCTGAAATGGTACCAGTGTACTTAGAGAGAAACAGCTCTCTGTGACTGGTTATGCATTCTCCCTGTCGATCAATCGATGATTTCGATGTAAATACGTTTTTGTGACTTTTAACCGCAGGAGCATTAGCATTTTCACTACCCTGGAACCATCTTACTGTTCCCATACATTCATATGATTGTGGTTCTTCACTTTTGTCCCTACACAGAAGATCTTCAACGATAAACGAAAACTTCGTACCTAAGTTTGATTTGACAACGGTGTGCTGTGTCAGTTTTATGCAATGAAGTCTATGGCGTAATATTTAACCAGGTGATTTGCAACTTGCCTTCTACTTCTGCTATCAAATTGTTTATAATGTTCAATTCGATACACTCCCGCTGATTTTTGGACAAGAGTTGGGCTATACGAGAAGGAACGCTCCCAGAATGTGTCTGGAGAAAGGTAACTTCCAGTACGAGTTAAGACAATAGTTAAATTACTGAGATCAAAAGTGAGGAAACTCCCAATTGGGGTATTCGAATTATAATTGTTGTTTGGACTCATCATATGGTGTAATATGGAAAAACAGGGAGCCTTCAGCACGCGTTAGTGCGTCGATCAAGTTAGTAACAAGTGGAAAAAGGAGGAATCTCTGGAGTTTCTTGCCTGTTACTCATTGGTAGGCTACGAGATAGTGCCACATACTTGCGGAAGAACATTGAAATCTGCAATATGGCGCTATAATTCTTACCTATCATCATGTTACTACATATTATTTGATTTTGTTGTGATTATTTGGTGTAAAACATGAGCGAAAGTAAGTCTGCATTTGAGCTGAAAGTAGAACAAATGAGCTTAATTTTGTCTTGTATGATAGAAAAGTAAAAATGAACACGATTTATATAATAAGAGCAAGGCGGAGAAGCAATAAAGAACAGACTGCTTTTGCAAAACTTTGGACATTGAACGGATCTGAAGAGTGCAAGTATGCAGGAAAGCTTCCTTGGGGTTTTTATGCAGTAAGTGATAAAGTTATTGCTTGTCTAACATCGCTTCTGGGTGGTGATCCGTCCCTTAAGAATGCCAGAGGAATAAATCGTAGCTTAAGTTGCTCTGTCAATATAATAACCAGAATAAAATTCACTAGTTTCTCTACAAGTTTAGTTATAAATGCGTCTCGTAGTATTTTTGAGTAGATAGATTTAATTTATTGTCTTCATATTGTTAATGCTTTATATCTGTAATGTTGTAACACAGGGACTGTATATATTTTTAGTTGATTTTAAAAAGGAAGCAATTCCTTCGACTTTAAAATATAATAAAAATGTACCTATCATAGAAATGATCAAGCCTTGTTATTTCATCGTTTACTGTGCACAATATTAATTATTTAATTGGTTGAAACATTGTCAGGAGCGAGCTCTAAGAGATTATTGTTTGTTGCAGATTTTCTCAAATATGGGTTATTTGGAGTATCATCCCTTTTCAACTCAGTAATTCAATATTGTCATTATTAATAATAATAATAATAATAATAATAATAATAATAAGCAAACTTTTACTGACATGTGAAAATAATCTTAACAAGTGGCTCACGCACATCAATGTATTAAGCAACATAACTTGGAAGTTGAAAAATTAACTCAAGTGTCCCATATAAAACATAATTTAAAATTGAACACATAAAATCAATTATCCGTCTAATATATTTTACAAAATATAAATTTGAAGAATTTTAAAAGATCTTTACTGTTATTTTGATTCAGCGGCATCTTCAAAATTGTTACAGCACATACGTTCATGTTATAGTTAAACAAAACAAGGAACTTAAATGCCACATTACACTTTGCAATACGATAACTAAACCTTAACAAACCTCCATAATACCAAAATGGCTAAAGGAGAGGCTCCCTGTCCTACCCATTTTGAAGAAAGGGCTACACGTGCGCTATTCCCCCTTTTTAATAATATTTAACGCCCGTTTTTACTATTGAGGTATCAGTGATAATACATGACATGAAATGAAATATTGGGAAAGCATTTTAAGGCCTAAGTTTAGGGTACCTCCCCGGCATTTGATATTTATGAGGACTGAGGAAAATGTGGAAAAACCATAGTCAAGGAGGACGGTCCTGGCGGAAATCGAATTCTGGACCTCCCGCTTACAAGTCTGCTTCTTAACGATTTCGGCAAACCATGGCGGTATTGTTATCCCCTTGATACCAATTCAACCTCTCTCAGCAGACATCAGGAGGAGAACTGAGCAAACTAGAAAATATTACATTCCATTATTCTCGGTAACTTCATTGCCTATTCCAAAAAATATGAACAAGAAACAGAAAACAGAAACTTCCAGAATGGACAGGGAAACGAGGATGGGAAAAGGGGCTGTTAGGTAGTAGTAGTAGTAGTAGTAGTAGTAGTAGTAGTAGTAGTAGTAGTAGTAATAGTAGTAGTAGTAGTAGTAGTAGTAGTGGTGGTGGTGGTAGTGGTAGTGGTAGTAGTAGTAGTAGTATCAGTAGCAGTAACAGTAGTAGTAGTAGTAGTAGTAGTAGTATCATTAGTAGTAGCAATAGCAGTAGTAGTAATAGTAGTAGCAGCAGTAGTAGTAGTAGTAGTAGGAGTAATAGTAGTAGCAGTAGTAGTAATAGTAGTAGCAGCAGTAGTAGTAGCAGTAATAGTAGTAGCAGCAGTAGTAGTAATAGTAGTAGCAGCAGTAGTAGTAGTAGTGGCAGTAGTAGTAGCAGCAGTAGTAGTAGTAGTAGTAGCAGCAGTAGTAGTAGTAGTAGTAGTAGTATCAGTAGCAGTAACAGTAGTAGTAGTAGTAGTAGTAGTATCATTAGTAGTAGCAATAGCAGTAGTAGTAATAGTAGTAGCAGCAGTAGTAGTAGTAGTAGTAGGAGTAATAGTAGTAGCAGTAGTAGTAATAGTAGTAGCAGCAGTAGTAGTAGCAGTAATAGTAGTAGCAGCAGTAGTAGTAATAGTAGTAGCAGCAGTAGTAGTAGTAGTGGCAGTAGTAGTAATAGTAGTAGTAGTAGTAGCAATAGCAGTAGTAGTAATAGTAGTAGCAGCAGCAGCAGTAGTAGTAGTAGTAGTAGTAGTAGTAGTAGTAGGAGTAATAGTAGTAGCAGTAGTAGTAATATTAGTAGCAGCAGTAGTAGTAGCAGTAATAGTAGTAGCAGCAGTAGTAGTAATAGTAGTAGCAGCAGTAGTAGTAGCAGTAATAGTAGTAGCAGCAGTAGTAGTAATAGTAGTAGCAGCAGTAGTAGTAGTAGTGGCAGTAGTAGTAATAGTAGTAGTAGTAGTAGTATCAGTAGTAGTAGTAGTAGTAGTAGCAATAGCAGTAGTAGTAATAGTAGTAGCAGCAGCAGCAGTAGTAGTAGTAGTAGTAGTAGTAGTAGTAGGAGTAATAGTAGTAGCAGTAGTAGTAACAGTAGTAGCAGCAGTAGTAGTAGCAGTAATAGTAGTAGCAGCAGTAGTAGTAATAGTAGTAGCAGCAGTAGTAGTAGTAGTGGCAGTAGTAGTAGTAGTAGTAGTAGCATTAGTAGTAGCAATAGCAGTAGTAGTAATAGTAGTAGCAGTAGTAGTAGTAGTAGTAGTAGCAGTAGTAGTAATAGTAGTAGTAGTAGTAGTAGTAGTATCAGTAGTAGTAGCAGTAGCAGTAACAGTAGTAGTAGTAGTAGTAGTAGTAGTAGTAGTAGTAGTAGTAGTAGTAGCATTAGTAGTAGCAATAGCAGTAGTAGTAATAGTAGTAGCAGTAGTAGTAGTAGTAGCAGTAGTAGTAATAGTAGTAGCAGTAGTAGTAGTAGCAGCAGTAGTAGCAGTAGTACTAGAAGTAGTAGTACCAGAAGCAGTACTAGAAGTAGTAGCAGCAGTAGTAATAGGTAAATTTTTATTTTTACAAAATACTACATTCTCAGAACTAGACAGGAGCACTACGTCACACATTGTAGAAGAAAAATACACAGTTAAAATATCATGTGTTATAGTATGGTTTTTCTGCGTTTGTTTCTTACTATCGTTGTTCTATTTTCACCGTAGCGTGTATATTTTTTAATAGTGTTTAAACAATTGAGACGTCACAGGCAGTGAATACTGGTGATACGTGAAATGAAACGATAAATTGGGAAATGCTCCTTTGAGTAGATCTAAGATATTGTACATAATTGCGATCATCCAGAGGAGGGAAACGGTTTCTATGGTTACAATAATTAAAGGAATGAAATACCGAAACACTAACAAATAAAACTCTTTAAGATAATTTATTCCTGTATAGTCCTTTAAATTGTTCACATATTTACTGTCTTATCCCCGAGTCGTAGAAGTCTATCGTCAATGACGGAGATCCTTTGGAGATTTGTTAAAGATGAAGGCATTGAAAATAAAACAATTTTCTTTCAAAATACCAAGCGCTATTTTGATCTACGTTCGCAGCTGAGCGCAGCGCGCTGGGCCAAGGTCACGCCAATTATCTGTCATAATAACAGAGTTCCGCTTTGTTGTTTGCACGTGGGTAGAAATGTAGTTTGCTATTACGAGAGTAATTATTTCTGTTTCTGTGATGTTATAACTGAGTTTGTGGCTAAGAGATCAGTATAGCTCAAGCTTTTGTATTATTACATCTGATTACTGCGTCATTGTTACGAAATACAGTGTGTTGGGGAAATAAGTTTTACTGTATTTTATTCTATAGGAATGATTCCACTAAAACATGTGGAAATAATAATAAAATCTTCAGATAACTCTCTTCCTTTAGAGAAACTTAAAAGAAAATATCAGTGCAGAAACTGGAAAAAAATTACTAAAGCAGAATATTGCCAATTTCATTAAAACGTGTCACAAATATTTGACTACAAACGTAGCTACTTCCAAAAAGTTTTTATAACCCAAGTTAGTATTCATTATGAAACAAAACCAATATTATGTATATGTCATTATTGATCAAAATTTTGCGCATAGAAATGTGAGGGGAGGTTGTCACATAGAGGAGGCATAGACCAGCGCGGCTAAGGCCTAGAGCGGCCTGCGTTCTGCTGCGGACGCAGTTCAAAAATAACTCAGCGATAATGAAATTTGTATTTAAAATTTGATTTGTATCTGCAATTAATCGAAACGTTTTGTGAATTTGTGTTGCATTTCGTTTTCAGCAATGCGTCAACGTAGAATAAACTTTGCGTAGTCCCGGTGATATTATGAAAGTAATTTATAATCATTAAGTGACTTTAGTTTTACTATATATTAATTAAGGAACGTTTGCAATAGACTTCAAAGGTTTATCTACATTGCAAGAGATTGATAACAAAAATATGTGTTGTTATTACATTATCTTCAATTCCAAATTTACTTTCATTAGCGTAAAAATTGGTTCCTTTGGAGCACATTCCATTAAAAAAATAAATGGAACAAGGCTGCCTAGCTCAACCTTAGCTGATGTATAGATTCTCACCCCGTTTGATAGCACACTGGTGTCTTATATATATTGAAAACAAATTTGTGTAATAGCTCCAAATCATGACTTTTGCCCCACCGGGAATCGAATCGCCTTTTGAAAAAAAAAAAAAAAACTCAAGCCCATTATTTTTTAAATGTTATAACGTGTCTATAGAGACATTAAATAAATACAGATACCTGTTTTATAACGAAATATCCTATGTGCCATAGAGGATGCGGGTAGAGACATTTTCTAAAATTTACGTATGGTTCCTAAACCTCACATGTCCAGTATATGGGTACTTTCTGTTCTAGATGTTCAGTCCGTTTGATCACCTGCAAACTATTTTCCATTTATTTTTTCTCTTTGCCTGCTACACACTCCACCTGTTTTTGCTTTTGGTTCTGAACGTTGTAAGTAAATATAACCCCAACAAGGGGTAAAAAAAAAAAAAAATAAAAATAAAATAATAATAATAATAATAATAATAATAATAATAATAATAAAACTGCAAGAAAGATGTGAACTGTTATTTATAAACGTGAACAAACGAAAGAAGCTGGTTGATTAAATTTCTTTCATCACAACGGAATTACTTGCTTTGTGACGGGATTTTTATATAGAGAAATACCTGGTGAAGGTATTTGCCAATGCATTACACGGCATAAATTATATTTTCCAGAGGTAAAAAAGTCTGTCAGCGTACCATGTTTTGAGGGAAGCTGGAATTTTTATTGATGCCTTACAGAAAAGTATTCAGATATTCTGAGCAGCGACACATTTGAATCAGCAATAACAATTTTATCTTTTAAAATATAATTGGTTGCCATATGAATAATTGGTCACTTCTTACTGTATAACCAAACCCACTTAAGAAATGTAAACTATTTTAGTTATACAACTTGTCCGTTCACGTGATGGTTACATCTTGGCTTTTAAGCGTGTGCAGTCAATAGCGCGTGAACTTTAACTCCTCTTTTTATAACATGTATACAATCTTACCTTATAGAAGATACTGAAAAATCACCCTTCAGTTTTAACAGTTATCGGGAAAACACATTCTGAATGACAATGCAAATATTTGAGAGCAATATGCCGCTTTAAGAAATAGGCTCTTCTTTGTACATATCACTGTAGTGCAGCTGTTTTTCGGTCACATATAAGATTTTTTATAAAAAAAATGTATCAACAACTATCTTTACGTATTTTGAATTTAAATTATTGTTTAAATTTTTTGGAATAAGATAAGTACTGACTTCAAAATGCTATCACTAAGTTGTAATATAACCTCAAAGTACTTGCACTCATGATTAATGCAGAACAAGCCACTGTATCTACACACGCTGTACTAACTCGCAATTGATACGGGCTAAAGAACCGAAGATAGAATGAAAGAATTGGGGAATAACTATAATCTCTAGTCATGAATTGTCAAACATTCTCCTCCTGCGAAATTCATTGGTGCTGAAGCGACCTTGCTCTAGTGTTGCTCTGTTTTTCATAGACTGCATAACTGCTCAGTTTTCTTGGAATAGAAAACAATGCAATTATAAACGAGATGGTGCTAGATTCTAAACTTATCTTTTAAGATTTTAAGAAACGTAACAAACGATTCCCCTTGAGGACAGGGAAAAGAGCCCCAGTGACTTCATTAGACTTTAGAAGACAATATCTTAATTATAAAATGCTGGTAGAGTGACAAAGCCGAATTTCGATAACCGTGCCATAATCATCCATGCTGGATCAGAAATAAGGGATATAAGGAATACATTTTTAATTTTTCAAGCAGGAAAAAAAAAAAAAAACCTCGGAAGATTATATATTTAAATGAATTTCAGAAGCTTTGAGCTTCTATTTAACGACCAACTTCTTCCCACCTCCCAGAGAAGGATGTTATGGATATTGATTCCTGCCACATTTTTAAAAGAAAACGAACCCCTTCCAAATATGTAGTAAAACAGGAAACCTGATGGTTGAAAAATAACATTCCTTGTTGAGCAGACATGAGGAAATCGGAAATTTACAAATTGATAGAGATGCACAAAAGACCAGAGAACGTTTTCGCATTAACGATATATTGAAATTACGTCACTAAAGTGCTTTAAGATTGTCCTCGTATATGTATGTACTGTAACCACGTGAAAAGCTGAGAGAGAAAAATAGGTCACTGGAGTACGCCATTTATAGTTACAGTTTTCTTTGTGAGGAGAAACAAGGGAAACGATTGACTCAAGAGATTCAAGCGAGTGGTATAAAGACTATACTGATCTTGCAGTTTCTACAACTGACGGCGAGTAATAGATGCAGAAAGTTAGTTCCTAATATTAGTTTATTAATTCGTTTAGGTTAACTTATACAAGTGATCAATTAGATTCTAAATGCATCTTTCCACAAACACAAGCGCTGTTAGGAATATTCTTACTCTACGTTCGCATCCCACGAACAATGCGTTTCTCTGACAGTGTTGCATTATCAGCACATTCTTTTAACCAGGTATTTCTCTAGCTCCCAACAGCAAAGTCTGGCAACCGCTCTATTTTCCTCGCCCTGCGTTGTGTGCCCAGCTTTCATTCTCCGGGAGGATAATTCCGCAGGACTTAAAAAAGCTAAGTGACTTTTCGGACACCCTATATACTATTTTCTTTCACAACAATATTTTCATGAGGTTAAACTTTTTAGCTAATCAGCTACAATATATTGTTATTAATGATTATACTCATTCCTAATTTTTCACTTGGCTTGGTCCAAAAGTCTCTTGAAATGTATTCTCATTTAAAACAGAAAATCATTATGACTAGATAATAAATTTCACAACGCTGAAAAGAATGAAAAACTAAAAATTTTGTGTATGTAATTTGTAATATTTTCTTGCTGCAATTTTAACGGAAAGTTAAGTTTTATTCATTTCCTTAAACAAAATCAGTGATTGCACATTAAAAGTTTGGTGCAACAAACGATTTCTTTTCTTTTTCATGGTGAAAATATTTTCAGAATATCTGGCTACTCCAGTGTGTTCTACCGTGCTTAGAGCAGTTGCATACAAAAAGCTAACACTAGTCATACAAAAATAAAATCATGACGTCACGACTGCAGTTATAACCCAGCTTTTACTTTTATTATGTACATGGCATTACAACAGCGGGCATTGGTGGCTCACGTTTCGTCTTATAGGAACCGGAAAAAACAAAGCACATCTACCATTAAACAATGAAAACACGTAAGTAAAAGGCAGGTCACAGGACTGGTAGTTGTATTCGTGTTAAAGCGTGTGCCGTTTTATTTGGATGTGTTTCACAGCAGCAGAATATTGTAGCCTGTGTGAGAACGGTAACCGCCCCGCGTACTGCAACACTCTACAACGTAAGATATTCGGTACGCAATCCCAGTCATCTGTTTGAACGATTGGACAGATGGTTATGACTGCCGCACCACTAACGCGATCCAATGCTTCGACGTACACCTCTGTTGAAGGAAAGGGTGCTAGCAAAGATCGCGGAGAGCGATACTTCGATTTAAGCGATGAAATCGACTGCATCACAGTGCCATCCATGTTATTTTACGAGAGGACATTCTGTGCCCATAGATATATGCGACTGCTCATCAGCTTATAGAAGGTTATCGTCCGCGTTGCACACAATGTTGTAATTAGCTGTTAAGGGGCGCAAGACAGAGAAGAGGACCTTCTAACAAGACTAGTGGGGCCCGATGACACTACATTCACTTTTAACTCCGACTACAGCTGTAGGTGGGCCCACGCAAACCCTCATGCTCTGCAGGAAAGGGATCACCAAGTTTGATGGGGGATAAATGTGTGGGCAGGACTTCTGGACAGTAGTTTCATAGGCTCATACCTTCTACCCGAACATCTAACTGATAGAAGCAATGACCCATTGCTTAAAGAAACTCACACCATCCACCTACAATTTACTACTTACGTGGTACACGTGGTTTCAACATGACGGTGCACTACCCCGCTACTCTTGCGAGGCAAGTCAAGAGTTGAATAGGCAATATCCATCACGACGGTTCTGAACTTTGGTTTCAGGTCACCGTACATGAATCCCTGGCCTTTTCCCGTATCATAGATTTACGGCACGATAAAGAACCTCAAGCCTGAAAGAAGAGGCCTCTGAGCAAAATGTAATGGCCTTTCCACGCCCTGATGATGATTTGATTTATTTTCGGATGCTCTTTAACATCACAGGTCATCAGCGTCCCATTAAATTCAGGGCATGAAACGGCCGACAAATTTTGCTCAGAGGCCTCTTCTTTCAGGCTTGAGGTTTTTTTTCGTGCCTTAAATGTACGACACGGGACCCACGGCTTTACTTCCCTTCCGAAGGAAGCCATACTTAGGATTTTTACGCCCGAAAAAATTCATCGATCCTGGCCGGGTTTCCACGCCCTGAATTAAATGGGACGCTGATGACCTGAGATGTTAAAGAGAGTCTGTAAATAAACCAAATAAAGAAAAATACATGGGGCCACTTTCAGAAGCTGGTGTAGACGAGGAAAGCAAGTGCTCGGGACACCTCAGAGTGTTGTACGCCGAGTGAGGCGATGCTTTTAGTTGGGTGCTGAACATTTTGAGCAGGTTTTGGAGTAAACGCCAACTTTCCATTACCACACGCATCATAAAATATGTAACATTTTAAAATAAAATTATTATTAAGCCTCTTTCACTGTTTTACTTTTTTGACATTGGGCATATTTGATTCGACACATTTGTTGAGATATCTCCATTATGGCTCGTGAAACTTGACTTCCTGTACTTATGAGACATCGAAGCGAAATTTGGATAATTTGAAGGGTTAAACTTTTGGCTTAATTGTTCATTTTTTTCAATATTTTTTATATCATTTATTCATTTTTGGGCGACTCGAGGCTATTCCCAAAATCACTCTCCTACCATCAAAAAGTTTAGATTTTTCTGTAAAACTTTGTAAATGTAATCTAAATATTTTATAATATGAAAGTTAGCATAGATTTTTAATTATAACCGTTGGCAATAAAAATAACATGTCCACTTAAATGCAAATTCATGGAAAAATTAGCAACTGGTTGTATAAAAATTTTAAAAATATATTTTTGCATTAACAAAAAAAAAAATGCTAACTTTTATGAAACAGGGATAACAGAATGTCTCAAAAATTCCATGCATGTACTTAAACTGTGGCAGAAAGGTTTAGAGCGCAGAAAAATATACTAAAAATTAAACCCGATAAAAATATGTTTGAAATTTTGGGTGCTTGAAAGTTAAAAGCCAAGAGATGAGGATTTAAAGAGCACAGGCATTTAAAAATGACTGCTAAAGCAAAGGGTATAAGCATGCAATACTTCTCCGAGATGTCCTCTGAGATTCAAACTAATTTTGGGTAAAAAATTGACCAAAAAAGTAACTTTTTCACTTCAGTGTCTCCTAAAATTAATCGATATTAATCGGTGGTGTAGTTGGATATCATTTTTCACACAGTCATATATGGTTGTGTCGCAGACAATAAATGGAAGACATTTTGTGGAAGTTGCTCTCTTGAGTATAGACACACTTGCATTTGTTTACTCCCACTCTCGAACATTTTAGTAAGCAATCTGTAACATTCAATAATTTGTTTAACAAGTTTATTTGATAGCTTACATTTAGGAAACATAATAGCATATTTTCAAGGTTACCACAAAAATAAGCTATTTTAAGCAGAGAAGTCTCTGACAGTTTTTAAAAACATTTCCCTTATTTTTTTTTAAAAATGTATTATAATTTCTTTATTGACTTAAAAGTAAGAAGTGAAAAAGTCAATTTTCTCCCCAGCTACAGTAATCTACTGGAATTTTAATTTACAATTATGGAATTTGGAAACGAAAACCCAATATTAAATTGCCTAAACATTTAAATTGTTTGGAAGGTTGCATTTTACTCTTAATAAAAAGCCACGAATATCCCTTGAAATTTACGAAAGATCTACGAATTTGATTTTGCTTATTATAGGAAAAATTATTTGGCAGTGGTACGTGCTTCATAATTATTAAAAATTGCTGCTTATAAACACACCTGCTTCCAGCAACGTTTTGTAGCCGAGAAATTCACGGATTTACTAATTAATAAACATATGTATAATTTTCACGTAAAAACTGAGTGTTGGCACAAATCATCAATGAGTGAAATTACCCGTTTACATTTGTGAATTATTAAATGATAAAAAAATCATAAATAGATATTTAGATGTTATGTTAAGTAGGTCTTTACTATACTTTCATCCTTGTGTATCAGTTGCAGAACTGACTATGAAATACAGGGCTATTCAAAATATTTGCTGGGGTTTTAACAATTGTTGGGAAGACGTTATAAAATGCGTAACATTTATAAATATGCTTATTGATAGATAAACCTCTTAATAACTGCTCTCCAGCAGCCTGAAGTTTGATAGCCAGATGGTCCTGTCTGCAATAGGGCGACAAATGGCAAGGATAAGGCGATTTTTGTCCCGGAATTTCATCCAAAGCAGCACTTTATCATTTTCCATCGGCATTTCTATTTCATTCTCCTTTCTGTCAAGGAAGAACCGCTATTGCTTTTTCTCTTACACAAGCATCTTATTTCCTGCTAACCACGAACAAAATTGGCGGAAGATATTCATCTTCAATCTCCTGGTAACGAACTGGTTTTGAAGAGGTTCAACAGCACAAAACCGCTTCCTACTATCTTTAACCGCCATATTGTTGAAATTGTTACACTTAAAGGCATTATGAGAAAAATTTTTGAGACTTGTTTTATAAACCGTCATGGTTTTAAACATTTTGTACTTTCTCTCAACAATAATTTGAGCCCTGATAACAATAAATCTGAATATTCCTGCATTTTATATCAATAAATTTTTTCTTTTTCCTTAATTTCTGTAATAACAATGGGTTAGCTTCAAAAGTAAAATGTGATGAATTTTCACAAATGTACTGCCATTCACCAATTATTAATTTCTTAAAAATGCAGGAAAACAAATAACAAGTATATTATTTTGTATTACTTCGCAAATACATAGTATATATGAGTCGAAAATTAGTACGTCAGGCCCAGAATCATTGTATCCACTCCGCTCTGGCAGAACAGAACATTATATTGTTGATTGTTTTCTTAGTTTGGAGACTGCGGCTAAAAAACACTCAAGTGGGTTGATTGTTACATGACACACGTTGTAAATTTGTAAACTGCAAGCTATTTTTGCAGTTATTACCACCACAATATTATATAGAACGTATTTGTCTTCAGCAATGGTTACTTTTTTAAAGTTTTTTTTTTTGAGTAGTGTTTAACGCCCGTTTTTACTACTGAGGCACCACAGGCGGTGGACACTGATGATACATGAAATGAAATGATAAATTGGGAAAGGATATTTTTTTTTTTAAGGTAGGAAGCGTTCCAGGCCTAAGTTTTAGGTACCTCCCCGGCATTTGCCAGTTATGAAGACTGAGGAAAACCTGGAAAAAACCCCAGTCAGGGAGGACGGTCCTGGCGGGATTCGAACCGCAGACCTCCCGCTCACGAATCCGTGCCTTAACGACCTCGGCCACCCGTGGCGGTCTTTTTTAAAGTGATTACTTTAAATATGAGATATTTGAATATTTGGGTTGATAGCATATGCTTCTTCCGTTTTAGTTATATTTTTGCGCATAAAAGAAAAAAATGAATGATGGTTAATAATAGACGGTACGTACCTCCCAGTCAGCCGTCGGCCGGCAACGCATGAGAACTGTAGCTGTCCAGCATTTTCAGCATTAATACTTAACAATTCTGCTTCCAAGTTTCTTATATTTTTATTCATTCATCTGTAATGTGAAGGTTATTTCCGTACATGTATGTGTTATTATTTCTCATAAACATAATCGACGTCATGAAATTTTAAGAATGCGCGAAGACTATAATCCTCTAAAAATGATTCTGTCCACATAAACCTCCCTTTACAGTTCAAAAGAATCTCGAACAGTGTGGGATGTACCAGAATGTTCTTCAAAATAACAATGTTCTCCCATTATCGTACAAATTGTCAAAAAAAAAAAAAAAAAAAACCCTGTGTGAGTACGTGCGATGCTCGGAAATTTTTGAATGAATCGCGAATTATTTCTGTTATAGTTCTATAGTTTTACGAACAAACTTAAATGAAAGTAATTCTCATCGGAGATAATTACTGAGCAACATTCTGCATTCTAAATGTCATTTACGCACAGTAATTAAGTGCGGTTGTTAATGTACTGCAAAGGAAACAATTATCTTTGTTACAGACCTTTCTTGGCGATTAAAATATGATTTTAAACGGGAGTTTACAGATGAATAACACCAGGGGTTTAGTCGATCCATCAGAAGATGGCTGACTGGGACGCATGGTGCTACTTTGCTGTTCAGCTCGCTATAGGTATTTTATATAGAGTTACTAATTAAATGGTCTTTGAGGAAGATGTAAGTTTTAGTAACCATTCAAATCATTTGCTCAAATCAAATTCGAATTTAGATTCATTGGATTGTTTGGGGCAGAGGAGGAATTTTTGCTACCTCAGCCGTGCTGTCGGTCCTGGTGGTGAAGCAGTAACTATAGTTGCCTTCTAAACCCAAGATCGCGGGTTTGAACCCTGCCAGGATCGATGGATTTTTGCGGGCGTAAAAATCCTAAGTATGGCTTCCTTCGGAAGGGAAGTAAAGCCGTGGGTCCCATATGGTACATTTATGGCACAATAAAGAACCTCAAGCCAGAAAGAAGAGACTTCTGAGCAAAATTTGTCAGCCGTTTCACGCCAGAATAAAATGAGACGGTGATGACCTGAGATGTTAAAGAGCGTCCAAAAATAAAACAAATCAACAATCAGCCGTGCTCAAGAAATTTTGCTTTTGCCTCAATAGGGACACCTCCAAGGGAGACACTGTGCGGGTTCCCTGATGCGGTTTCCAGATATAACACCCCAACATCGGAGGTACCTTCTTGCAAGGAATTCGTACCCTTCAGAAGTTCTGCTTCCACACCAGACGTCGAGGCAGAAACATTTCTACAGCGCAAGCCATCGCCAGGGCACCCAGCACCGGCCCGTCGAGATTGGAACTTTTGATCTTTACCAACGGAATGAGAGGAAACATCCGTCCCAGCATTTGCCTAAGTGACCAGATGAAACCGCGGGGAAAAACAAATGTCAGAATCGCCATCACCAAAGGATTTGTATGTGGGACTTCTCAAATTGGAATCGTAAGAGTTATTGCCCGAGTCACCCCGCTAGGTATACGTTTGAAGTGTTTTTCAAATAGGAAAGGAGTTCGGCTGCAGCCAATGGAACGTAAATGCTTACGCAGAGTTGCCGCTAGCACTTGTATCCCTCCCTACTTCTATCTCCCTCTCTGCAAACAGCAGCATGTCTGTTATTACAGTTAGTTTCCTAAAAATACACGCACTTTCAAAAAAAATATTAATGTTTACCTGATATTTGATCCAGTGGAAGTGCTAGAGGTTCAGCATCCCTGTTACCACCAATGAAATTATTATTGGTTCTAATACTTCGTTATGTTCTATTTCTTTCCTAAAGTCCTCCTCTTGTAACTTTACAGCGTGTCGAACGTAGGATTCCCAGTCTTTCTCGTCATGTATGTTTCTTCGTTAGCGAATCTTTCCATGTCTTTCATATTAAATGTCACATTTTTATTTGCAACTCTCTGCTTTATTTGTGACCACACCTTCTCAATTGGATTAATGACAAACGATAAGTTGGAGAGCAAATTACCTGGTGTCCCATTTCATTAGCCAGTTGTTTTAATGCGTACATTTTACTGGTATACTCGGTTTTGAACGGTAAAACATATAGTAAAAATTAACGTTTTGTTTCGTTTGCCGAAAATTAATTCACATTTTTTGAAACCATTGAATGATATCACCTTTTCTAGTTGAAATATTTGGAATTTTGTTTATATTTACCGAATCATAGGGGGAATTATCCATTATTTCTACGATTTCCTCTTCTAAATAATTAAGGAAATCGTTAAAATCCCATTCTTTAAAGGTTGAAGCTGCCAATTCCTCACGATAGTCAGAAGTTGATTTAGAAAGAAATATTCTTTTGCTCTCTGGTACAAAACCTGTTTTCGCCAATCCTATATGACAAATGATAAGTCTACTGCCCTTCCCCAGAGGTATATACAGTCTACCCTTATTAGGAGAGTCTTGCCAAAGGAGTTTTTGAGTGTGGCTTTGATTAACCCAAGTTTAATCTAAATAAAGCATTGGTCTTGTGTCTTTCCCAGAAATCGGAATTTGATGCATTATGCGCAGGAATTTTAATTGTATTGCCATAATGTTACTTCTTTCCATTAAGAATTTCCGTCATTTTTATTTCTGTATTTGAAGCCTAAAATAATCAGAACCTTTGCATAAAATATTGGTATTTATAACTTTGGTAATTTTGTATGTTGTTGGAAATTCACTTTCATCGTAAAAGTCTCAAACAGTCCTTCGTACAACGTCCTGGTTGAAGTCTTTTAAATGTAACTCTTTTAGAGAGTCCTTTATTTTTTCGAAGTGACATAAACACGAAGCCTACAAGAGTAAATTCTTTTGATTTCTTAAAATATTGTACAATTTAAAAACCATCTTTTGCACCTGACTTCTTACTACTTCTGTTTTAGAACTAGGAACACTTTTACTCGGTTTGCTGTACGACATAACGCAATCACGCACAACTCACTTCCACTTTCCTTGTCAGACTGGCTAATGGCTACTTTCAAATTAATTTACCTAGGTGTAAGTAGAAAGGAATATATGTTTGTTAGAGTGCTATGTTATGGCTCTACGAACTTATTATTACCAAATGTTGATGATATTGCTACCGTTTTATTTACATCAATACAGACTCAGTTCATTCATATCATTAGTAATATGAACCTGTTATCGTCGTATATGTACTAGGGAGTATCATAATAACACTCGGATAGCTAGCTATTGCATATGTAAAATAAGAACAGCAGTAAAATTGGATCTACTGAAGCTTGGATGTAAGATGCTCACAAAAATGTTCTCTGCTTGTCTTGTTAGGTAATTAATGTAATGTACTAGGGACACATGATATTGATCCTCTTCTCTGGTTTGATACACGATAACAGCGGGCACACAACACTGCAAGTTGTTGGTTGGCCAGATGCTATTGGCTGGAGAAGGTCAACCCTTTTCCCATTTGAAAAACACTGTAGTGCTTGTTTAGTTATTTATTTATTTTTCTGTTGTTTCCTTTCTGTTAGCAGTACCTTAAAAAGAAAAAAAAACACAGTATATTAAGTTATTTCAAAATCTATACGCATAATTAAATTTCGGAATGAACCAATTTAACAACATTTTTTGCATGTTGACTGACCTATTCCTACCAGAGCTCAAATAATTCATATCTTCTATTAATTTCTCCACCCTGGAAGAATGCTTTCTTGTTGCAGCGCAAATCATGCAAGGTAAATCGCTACCGGATAATTCTAGAACACTGTATTTGACAGCCTTTCTTTAAATAAGGTCATATATTGATTTTTTCGAAATTTAAAAATAAAAAAGGATAATGCCATTTTTGTACCGCTAATAAATTCATATATTCATATCGAGAGGTACTTGATTCACTTCATCATGACTGAAATGGCACTCTTCTCTTTCTCGCTTTGTTTAGGTTCAGTACTTATGAAGGGTAATGGGCAAAAGAGAAATATAATGAACAGCCGAGTGTGCTGCACGATTGTTCAACTATTGCGATGTGAAGTGTTCCCTATGAAAAGAGCATTTAACTGTACATAATTAATAGTGAAAAGAATGTTGCAGTATATATCATTGAATTGATGGATCAAAAGGTTCAGCTTGACATGATGTTGAGAGGTTCACGATTCCAAACAGTAAGTCACAAATACAGTCAATTCCTAAAGGAGATCAACATAACATGTTGCCAGTCTCTGACTATGCGAAAGTATAAGAAATTGCCTTTAAACACATGTTTTTAATTTTGTAAGTACGGCATCGATATTTGGCTATAGGCTTCCGAAAGCAAATTTCAACACTCGTCCTGAGATAACCATAGTCAGCACTTTAGTTCAGTCAATAATCTACCGCAAACAAAATTATTATCAAAAGCCGTTTAGTACATGCTAATATTGCGTGTTATTTTTGGTCTGCGCCCGCAGCTGAACGCAAACTGTACTTGACTATGGTCGTGTCAATCACCGGCGCCGTCAATAGCTCAGTTCCCCTCTCATTCTACTTGCATAATTTTGATCAATAACAACACGCATACAAAAGCTATTCGGAACAGTGCTTGTCTAATGACACACATTTTGTATGTTTAATAAAATTTGCATTTACTATCAAGAACTCTCCTTTCATTATTCTTCTAATTTGTGTCTCAGTGATTTCTTTAAATTCCTTCACAATATGGAGGCTATTCCTGTAGGCTTTATTTTTTCTCTTTACTAAGGATAAAATACCAATGCAATGCACTACAGTGAAATTTACTTCTCTAACACACTCTAACTTCTCTAACACACAGGCGCACGAAGATTGGTAATACAAAGGCTTCATCACTTAAGTGAAAACCGTGCTTCAACAACACAAATAAGATCCCTTAAGAAAACTGCAAAGTGTATGACTTAACTGAGCATATACTGAACTAACAAAACATTCATTTTTCTCACCACTTTATAAACAAACCGCGAACTTATTGCTTTGTTGGTAGAATAAACTGTGCAAAATGTCTTCGATGCTGATACAAACATTTGTGATAAATATTCATTGCATAATTGTGTATATCACCATGGTTATAATTCATGGCTGCTACCGATCACATTCTTCTATAAAGCACTTCACTAGCATGCTACTGTAGACAGCAAGCGCCAAATACTTTTGACTTACCAAGAGGGAGGAGTTAGAGAGGGGGTGTGAATAAATGGAAGGGTTCCATTCATGTTTATGTACTTGTATGTAACATTATTAATAGAAAACGTAAATATATCGAAGTATTTGTTTATTTGTATGTATGCAGGTAGATTTGTATGTATGTAGGTATGTGTGTATGTACATATGAATGATGTATGTGTATGGCCACATACACATAATTGATTACAATTATACACATGATTGTTGACGATATTAGCATGTACGGCCGTAAGGCCGATGCGCCAGTTGTATTTATTGGAACGTATTCTAAAACTGGTATAATCTACTTCTTTGACTGTTCCCGAAGATAAAGGAGGGAAAGGGGGTGGGAATGAGCGGCAGCACCTTCACCACTTGCCCGTCAATTCTTGGCTGGTCCATACTGCACTGAATAAAACAGATACTCGACATTTAGAGCAGACGACTAGTTAGCTTAGAAGTTCTACGAATAACTTTACCAAGAGTTATTTTTGGCTTGCGTTCGGAGCTGACTGCGGCACTACTGTTATAATAAGAGACAATTTCAATACAAAAATACACTATAACACCCTGTATGTACAGTCTTTTCTGTATGGATTTTCATGTTTATAGGTATTAAAGTTTCCCTGGAAAAAATATCAGTTCTAAACCACATTAAAAAAAATGGGAAAATGTTGATGCTTCTTTTTCTAAGAAACTATTTGAATCAGAGGGTTGGCTTTTATATATATATATATATATATATATATAAACATTGTATGCCATGCCACTGAGATGCAGGACTTTAGCTACTAACAGTATTTTAGTTTTAAATTGTTTTGTCTATGAGGAGAATGAAGTCAAGTTCACACACCAAATGTTAAGACTAGATATTAATTTTATAAAATATGTTATGCTAGCAAATATAGCTGTAGTTAAATGCATTTAAGAGGTTTTATTGCCTAAGTGCGCAAATTTTCTATCATGTTACTATAAACTTTTTTAAGAAAGAGAAACATGTTTAAAAATATCGTTTCAAGATAATCTCAATTGAAATTTGATTTAAAAACCATGATTCGTTCCATGAAGAGTAATTATCTTTAGCATCATCCTCTGTAGCGATCTGATTGGCAAGTCTGCGCCTTTTGACCCAGAATTCTTATGATGGGAGAATAAAAAAAATTATCAAACATATATTTACAAAATACTTGAAATATTTCAGTAAAAGGGGTATGACACACCAGAATTAAAAGCACACACAGTCTTTTTAAATGGTTTTTTTTTATAAAAAACTAAATGTTTGTATCTATAAACCATTTATATTCTGAAGTAGAAGGAAGCACAGAGTTAATTTTCATCAAGAACAGGAAATGTCATAGTTTGTCACTTAACGCTTCCAAGTACCCTTAACAGCAAAATGTACCTGACTGCCCACGTGCAGCCATGTGTGTGGGAATTGTCTTATTATGACAAGAAGTGCTCTAGTCAGCTACGAATGCGGGGCAAAAATAACTTATCGTAAAGTTATTCGTTGATCTTTTGAGATGGCTGTCGGTCCTGCTGGTGCAGTGGTAACTATACTTGCTTTCTAAATCCAAGATCGCGGGTTCAAAACCGGCCAGAATCGATGGATTTTTCGGGCGCAAAAATCCTAAGTATGGCTTCCTTCGGAAGGGAATTAAAGCCGTGGGTCACCTGTCGTACACTTACGGCACGAAAAATAATCTCAAGCCTGAAAGAAGAGGCATCTGACCAAAATTTGTTGGCCGTTTCACGCCCTGAGTTGAATGGAACGCTGATGACCTGAGATGTTAAAGAGCGTCCGTACATAACTCAAATCAATCAACAAACAATTGAGCTAGGCTAGCTGCCTACTCTAAATGTCTACCCATGACGAGTGTTTTATGCAGTGCAGTGTGGACCAGCCAAGAATTGACGCATATTTCACGGGCTAATGGTGAAGGTGCTGCCTCCCATTCCCATCCCCTTCTTCTCCTTTATCTTTCCGGAATAGTCAAAAAGTATTAGAGCCATGCTGTCTACAGCAGCATGCTAGTGAAGTGCTTTATAGAAGAATGTGATCGGTAGCAGCAAAAAATTATAATCATGGTGAAATACACAATTGAGCAAGGAATATTTCTTATGACAAATGTTTGTGTAAACTTCGAAGACATTTTGCACAGTCTGTCCTTCCACCAATGCAATAAGTTCTCGATTCGTTTAAAAAGTGGCGAGAATAACATTTTAATAAATATAAAAATAAAAGTGGCACTTGAAAATATGTGAGCATTATCAAAGTAAGAAGCCCTTGCTAACATTTTCGCCGGTGATGCAGTTACGATTACAATCAGAAAAATAACAAAAAGCGCACTTCTCGTTCTGCCCGTGAGTAAGGTATAAATTCTTGGCTGGTCCGCTACGTGCTCAGGTATGCCTACAATTATCGATTCTATTTTGGTGGCATTGGTGGTAATGCAGTATATTTTATTACTAGGCGACAGGTGGAAACCAAATTGCAAACCTCATATCTGCATCAATTAGATTATAGAGAATTAGATGCCCGAGAATTAAAACGTGACCACTAATACTAGTACTACTAGTTGTTTTGATCTTGGCTTGAGCCTTTTCTTTAAGAACACAAGGGCGAGAACTACAAGAGCGTATGTAGAATGTCGGTTACAAACAAAAAGAAGGGCCATTTGCTTAGAATTCCCGAAGAGAGTAAAGGCACTTAGTTTTCCACACCCTAAAAGGTAACCTTAGTCTCAGATAGAGTGCTACTAATTGGAGTTAAATTGAATTTCATAAACTTCTTGGAAAATTATGACGATTAAAAGAGATATGATAATTTCACCTGTCGAAAAGGCACCTTGCATTTAATTCGAACACCCCAATTATGAAGCAAAAATCATATCGTCACTTCAAAGATACTTAACAGAATTTTTTCTCATGATATTTCTGGTTCCTGATGAAAATTTGCAAGTAAATCTGGAAGCATGTCTTGTAGAAATGACATATTAGTTTCTAATAGCCGCCTGGGAAGTTCGAGAATGAAGATAACTGTGACAATCCCTGCCCATACGTTTACCGAAAATCTCTTTTGACAATAGTGTTGGCTTGTACATGTTGGAGCTACCTTTTTAATTTGTACTTAGCTACGTATCAGTTTCTGGAAGTTTTAAAATTAAGCCTTTCTCCTTGTTCCCGTCTTCAGAACGCACTCTTCTCCTTCAAGATCAAATAATGATTAATGTTTGTTAATTATGTTTTTATTTAAGAGTTTCCTGGTAGCTGTTGTGGTGTACATGCTTTCAATATACGTTATTAATGGTTAAAGAATTAAATTTAAGCTGACAGTAGGCTAGAGGAAACATTAATATGGGCAATGAAATTCAATATGATTCGTAGTTTTGGAACATATCAATAGCAAAAATAAATTTTTTATATAAACCAGGTAACAATTTTGAATGTAAAGCTCGTCAATTTTAATTTTCAAAAATAAATTATTAAAGTATAAAAGCAGGTTTGTCTAAATGTTTTCCTTAATGAATCTTCGCATGTTCATCAGCTTTGCGTGCACAACGAGTCCCAATGATGCAGAACATTTCTTGTACAGAGCGCACCACCTGTTTCAGAAGGTCTTTCGCATATGGAGTCTGAAGATGAATGTCATCGATAGTACTTTTATTTGTGACCAGCAGCATATTGAGATTTGGACCAAAGGGACCGTTGCAGGTAAACACGTTTCTCTCGCTTACGGCGCCCTCCTATGCCATTATTGGTTTCCAATATTGATTTGATATTCAAATTATAACAGCTCTCAGACCAGCGCTTACAGCATTGTCCATTATTTAGCGGTTACTGTTACAAAGCCAATATAGTTCCAAGTCAATTACATTAATGGGTGGGGGTTTGAAATTGGACAGGATGGTGCTACTTTTCATCTCTCCATGGCAAGATTGGAATAGGAATGTAAAGGCAAGGCTTTTCCACTAGCAGTAGAACAGGCAAATATATTTGGCATTTTTAAAATACGCAATCTACTTAAAGTATGCAAATAGCATAGTTAGAAATCAGATTTTGTTGTTCAACTAGAATCTGCAGTATTTCAATGTACTTTAATTTAAATTCAAAATTAATTCTATTGCACAATTAATAAACAAAATACGACAATTATGAAATCCTAAAATGTTCATAAACTTCACTGATAATTATTATTGTTAACCAAAACTTTTCACGATTTATTTTATTATAGGTGCTCTTTAAAATTGACATTTTTACAAAAAATTCAAATTAGAATCTTACAAATAGTTCATTGAATGTAGACTGCAATTTGCTAATACTGGGAATTCAAAAATATTGTTATTGCTGATCATATGAAATGAGAGCATAAAATAGCCCGGGTACCAACCTGTGTGATATACATACTGGATGCTTTCAGCTGTAAGATTCATACAGCATCGTTCCTCTGGAGTGTATCTGTTTACACAGTAGCAAGTTAACGCAATCACTGTTGCTAAGTGAAACCGTAAATGCAATTGATGCAAAACAGGATATCCTCTAATTTATTTTTGTTTCACAGCAAACTGTTTCGACAAAGCTGTTTTTAACCAGAAACGCTGTAAACTGAAATTTATATATTATTGTAGCTCTTTATTTTATCATAATACATTTTTGAACATCTTTGATGAGTACAATATTATTTATAATTATAACTGACAAAGAAACAAAGACAAAAAGCATGCGGACAGTGAAGACCGCGCGGCTTTGTTTTCTTTGGCAAGTGGCAAAACCCGTTCACAGCAATTTGCCGACAGCAGTATGAACATCGGATTAACCTGCGAAATGAAGACCTTATTTATCTGAAATATTTTTTTTAAATTAATATATTTACGGTATCGTTCAAAAGGTATCTGACAATCTTAGTTCAACCAATTTCACCATTGATTAAGAATATTTATTTCATTTTATTCAGTTACATTAATGCTGGTTAAAACGCATGTAGCAAACCATATAGAGTACAAATAAATAATGCCTTTTGATTTTATTGCATAGTTCCTTGCTTTAATTGCTGCAACACACCCTGTTGACATGGTCTCCCTGAGTTTGGCCAAGCGTTCCTGCGGAATATTTTACTTCACTCTAAACTCAATACACTGAAGATGATTTTAAAGATATAAGTTTTCGCTCTAAGCTTCCCCGATCCGATTAAGAAGTGGGTTTTGGCTTGGTCAACCCAATAATTACTTTCTTGTTTTTTCTTCCGAACCTCCGGTTCAATTTCGACAAGAAGACCAACACTACTTCGAGAAAAACAACCCCCTAATGGCGATCTTTCAGCCGTTATTTTTTTATAGTGGTGATATTTTTCGTTCTTGTTTGTAGTTCACTAAGCATACTTGTATTTGTCATTGTCAGTCAATGGGTCTTTGAAACACTTATGAGTATTGCGTGTTGCATACTTCTTGGTAATCTGAAGTTTGGTTTCACTTATCAGTGATTTTCGAGGTCATCAACCTTTCAGATCTACAGCTTTTAAGTGACGTTTCTGTGCATTTAGCTCATGGTTTTCTTCTAGGCCATTCCTTTACTGCCCTCAATGATTTTTTTAGTACCAGCCCCGACTGCCTTCTGATGATTTTATTATCTTTTGGTGCAGTTTTCCGAAACGACTGCGTAGGGGTTATTCTCTACAGTACCTCCAATGCAGGAAAGTATTTGGCCTTCATAAGGGTCACTTATTACAGCCTATCTTAAATCAACGGAATATTCTTTAAACATAGGAGTTTTTGTAAAAAAAAATTAAAAATCATTTAAAACCTTTCAATGGAAGTTTATTGATATCAGAAGTATCTGCCAACATTCCACACGAGTATTCAGTTCAGCAGTCTGTTGTTTGAACCAACAGTCCACTTCGTTTTGTTTCTGCTAAGTTCAGAGAGATGAATGTTCAGCTGTGCCATCACTAGACACACAAGACTTAGACAAAAATGGATTGGTGTATATTTGGTTAAGGGGCGAGGACATTAGGGAAATAGTTAACAGACGTTTGCGAGGTATAAATAGACAAAATATTTTGTTTCAATGCGCAGAAAAAGTATCCCTGAACCTGCAGACTCAAATAGATCAGGTGTGGGGGAGAGGGATTATCTAGATATCTGTGGCAGAGATGGAAGAAGTGGTCTCACATGACTCAGATTAGGGGTTTGGAAAGGGAACAAAACATTTAATGCTTTAGGGGAAAGAATTTATGCATTGTGCAGAGAAAGCGATACCTGGAGGCATATTCTGGCAGAATGCAATAAACGGAAATTTCAAGAAATGAGCATATAACACAGCCATTTCTGAATTCCAACAGAAGTTTGAAAATCTGCCGGGGAGTGTTGGTGCATACGAGATAAACAAATGGGGAACATTTCTAGAGAAGACCCGACAAAGGAGGTTAATGGTCATAATGAAGAGCAGTGAATGGGAGAGGGGTGTGAGTAAATAGAAGGGCGGTTCAAGAGTAAGAGTTCCATTATGTTTATGTATTTGTATGTAAAATTATGAATAAAAAACGTAAATATATCCAAATATTTGTATGTATGTATGTAGATTTGTTTGTATGTATAATACTCTTACTACTACTACTATTACTACTACTACTACTACTACTACTACTACTACTACTACTACTACTACTACTACTACTACTACTACTACTACTACTACTACTACTACTACTACTACTTGGTTCTGCTTGCACAATAATGGAAAATTTCTAATAAACTACTTTTGAGCATTACTGTAGTTTTATCAAAAAGCGTGTGTAACAAAATAAGCTGTTCATGTGTGATAAACATGCAGATTATTTCTGAATGTTTTACAAGTTTATATTTAAGGAGTAATGCGGAATCATGCTGCATCAATATCTCGGCGCAAGTCAACTCTGTACCGCCACGGGTGGCCGAGGCGCTCTCGTGAACGGGAGGTCTGGGGTTCGAATCCCATTAGGGCCGTCCTCCCTGACTGCGGTTTTTTCCAGTTTTCCTCAGTCTTCATAAATGGCAAATGCCGGGGAGGTACCCTGAACTTAGGCCTGGTATGTTTCCTTCCTTAAAAAAAAAAATCCTTTCCCAACTTATCATTTCACCTCATGTATCACCAGCGTCCACTGTGATGCTCAGTAGTAAAACCGGGCGTTAAACGCCATTAAGACCAACTCTATAGTTTTTCTGTTTCCAATACAAAGTAACCTTGAAATATAGAATATTTGTGGATTCTTGTGTTGGGTACTCTACATTACTTTTCGTAAATGTAATTAACATACTTCATTCAAAAAACCTTATTGCATATGTACAAAAGTGATAGGATTAGGAGGTAAAACGGCTTCGACACTGTGATAAAAGTTTGAGGACATAAATAATAACACAAAAAATTCATCCACAACGCAACGCAGAAGCACCGGACTCCCAAAAATCCGATGGGCTGAGGAGTTCAAGAAGTCTCTAGGGTACAAGAGCAATGCAGGACCTAACGCACTCAGTGGAGAAAGTAAAAAAGATATATGAGTAATGCAATAGAGGTGAAAATAATTAGGTGTGTTTAGCAGAAATAAGACAGTGCGAAATGCTCTACGTTTGCCAGATTTTAGAATAAAACATAGAATATTTTTTTTAATTTGATATAGTACAGTGAGATTATTTGAGTTATAGGCTGACAGAGCGTAGTGGAAGAAGCTAGTCGTCGAGGCCGTATGACCATGTGTAGGTAGAAGCACGCAGTTTGAGAAGGCTTTGTCAGCAAGCGGTTGTGCGTTCTTGTGTTACTCGGTGCTTTAACTTGTATCAATTGTTCTGTTAGTTATGCCACTGCATAAATATATTCTTGTACGAATTTTTATATACGAAATATACATAAGTGAAAACGAGTTCTTGTAGAAATTCGTTAACGCGATTCGCAAAAATATATCCTGGTAACCGTGTTCCGGTACAGAAACTGTTCGCTAACATGTTAAAAAGTTACGAGAGAGTGACAAGAAACGTGTTCGGAAGAAATGTAGATAAAATGCACAACTTCTGCACATGTCGGCAATGTATTGCCACTGAGGGGCAATCTTTTTAACAGCTTTTACAACACAGATTAGTGTCATTATTATAAATTTTAAATGCAATATTGTTTTAGATGTTAAGTTAAAATAAAAACTTTAGTTGCTGCAACTTTTATTTCTCTTTTCTTGGTAACGGAGGATGCTTTTCCGCGGTAAGCAACCGATTTTAGCCGTCCCGTACATCAAATAACCAATGTAATAGTTTGTTAATCCTCAGAAGGTATTGTTTGCACCGTAGGTACTTTGAAAGCTATTACTTATCACATAAGGTCATGCCCCGATGCTAACATATGATAAATAAATAAATATGCATAAATTGAATATATAGTTTTCGATGTTAATACGTACAATAAAATATGAGCTACTAGATGCTGTGTTCTAACTCTGTGATTATCATCTTTTAGAACATTTGAGAAGAGATAACATCAAGTTCTCAAAGAAAAGTAATAAAGTTAATTGCCAATTTTCTAAGCAAGGGAAATTAAGGCAACGTTACAAACGGTTACCCTAATGACAAGAATTTCCTTGCGAACTCTTGCTGCCATGAGCTCCTCGCCGAGTAAAGTTTTATAAATAACAATAACAAACAATATAAGAAAACGAGATTCACAACGACATCAGATTGCGCGGTTTATTGACAGCATTATTTATTTGTTTATTTTCCCTAACAAGATTTAAGTCATGGGACCTTCTCTTGCACACTTACCGCTTGAGGACCGAGATCGTTCAGGCGCGGACTTGTCATCGGAAGGTCTTCGGTTCGATTCTCCCCAGGACCTTCCTCCCTTACTGATTTTTTTCCAGATTTTCCTCAGTCCTCAATAATGGCACATGTCGGGCAGGTACCTAAATTAGGCGTGGAATTTTTCCTTCCTTAAAAAAATAATCCTTTCCCAAAATATCATTTCATCTCATGAATCGTCAGTGCCCACCGCCTGTGGTGCCTCAGTAGTTAAAACGGGCGTAAAACGCCATTAAAGAATTCTTCCACGCTACCAGGCGAAGAACCAGAAAAATACATAGTACTACAAACATAGTTATATAAAATATAAAAGCATAATTTATAGGACATAACGTCAGTATTAAATGATTAGGCTATAAGTATTGTTCTCAGCTATCTAGAGTATGCTCAAGATGTATTGCCTCTGACGGAAAGAGGTTGGAGGAACTACCGTATACAGTGTGGCCGGTTATCTTTATGAAGAATACAAATTTGGTATTGGCATCGGTCTAAAGCAATTTAAAGGCTTCCTTATGAGATAAGAAAGCCGAAGTATACGGTGTAAAGTAACGAAAATTTACCGCTAATTAAAATAGAAAGGCATATCAATGTTGAAAATTCCTACATAGTTCATTTCTCCTTTAAGAGAACACTACACAGGATTTTGTGATAAAAACTTAAAATTTTATGTTTTGCTATATGTCGCGTTTAAGCCGAGCTGTGTAAATCTCCAGTATTTTCTTCATATCTTTGGAACCAAGATAGTAACATTTGTAAATGATTGAGCATGGTGACTCAGGCATAAACGCATGGGATTAGCAATTCGTAAGGTTCCAGGGTTCACATTTTCTAGAGCCAGCCTTGGGTTGTAGGTTTTTTCTTTGCCCCTGGTCGCTTAGGCAATTGCTGGGATGAAAGTTCCTTTCCACGAATTTTCCGCCCTCCCATTTCATCGCTTTCATTCCGTTGGCTATGAAAGTGCCAGGCGAGGTAGGCTGGTGCTTTGCGGTGTTACGGTGGTTTGCGCATTGGCTTCTGAGGGACTCCGCGGGTTTCAAGCTATTTTATCTGGAAACACTGCTAAAGACTCCGCTAATATCTCTGTCTCACGGTCCCTGAATCCTGGCCGCACGGTGTCTCCGTTACCCGACTCCTTCCTCCGGGAAGTACCCCATGGAGGCGTAGGCACAAACGGCCAGCCATTGAACAAGACTGAAGTACCGAAATGTCCTTTGTCCCTGCCACTATGATCCAAAATTTGAATCAAGCCTGCCCTGTTTGAAACGTTTCATTTTTTCTGTATCCCATATAAAAATACTGAAGCGACAAGATTACAGCATAGGCACTATTTCGTGTGAGTTTGAAGCTTTGTCAACATGAGGCTATGAAAACATTTCATAGAAATCAGTTCATAAATACGAAATGTCATAAACATGATAATATCTATACACACAGACAGCCCTTCCATTACTTCCCCCAAAAGCGAGATGAAAATACAGAAGAATACAAAGAGCACCTTCTACATGCTGTAATAGAAAGCGTTAGATTCCTTAAACAAAAAGTGTAAGAATGGTCGTCGTAATGGAATTTTTACTTCAAAATCTATATGCATGATAGAAAATTTTACGTATTCTTGGTACAGAAGTAGTTACAAAGGCCAACATGCTACAGTTTGCAGATGAGCAGCGAATAAATAAGATTTAGTATTGAAAAAACTGCGAAACGAGGCAAGGAATGAAAGAGAGGGAAAATTGAATAGCAATCACATTATGAGGCAGAAGAATAATAGAAAGTCTGTGTTGGGAAGAAGATAAACTTAAAAACTGTGTTATGTTTCGTCCATTTTCCTCAAAAATTAAGGAAAAAACTTTTCCCGTGTATTGACTACAAATATATCACGTGGAAAAATTAAATAGAATCTATATTGTTTAACTGCAAACAATAGCTATATACAAGTGTTCAATTAAAATTGGTAAAAATGGAGTGTGCATTTATTCCTAAAATAATATGTTTACGAAATTAAATTATTAACAAATTGTCTCATTAGAGTACTGTGTCCAAATTTGAGAAATTTAACATTATACTCGTAGGCTTGGGTTGTGCAATTTCTCCTTAATATAAAGGAAAACGAACCGCAATAGGCGATCAAGACTATGCACGTGAATGTATTTAACTCCACCACCATTCCTCCCCAATGCGCGAGAAAGCAGATTTCAGCTGATGGGACGCATAAGGGAGAATTTAAATCTCTTTAAGACAGAGTCGGGCTGGTTTGAAACAACACTGCAAATGAACCGGATATTTCCTTTTCGAGAAGAGAAACAATAAAGATTCGTCCGGGAATGAGGCAAATGCGAATAGAAGTTATTGCCTGCTGGCTGAGGATCACTTGGTTTGTGCCTTGTGATTACGCGCAATGCAGTAGCTCCCTCACAGATGTAGCTGGGAAACCACACTTCTCTTGGTAAACACCAAATTGACCTTTAATTACATTGACTGTTGCACAAGATGACCCGGTGCACACGATATGCCTTCACGTTTGGAATATCACGAAGCTGTTAAAGTAAAAAATTACCAATCTTGTAGCAGACTGTGACAGACTTACACAGTTATAACGAACCTTATTATAGAACATTTTAATTGTAGCTATAGTTTTTATACAACTTTGCCATAATTACAGTGACGAGATAGAGGTATTGTCTTCATGCAAATATGGTGGATTTCACAATAATTCAGCTTAGGGTGAGCTCAGAACCTCCTAATTTATTCATGTTTCTTTCTTTTACACAACAGAACATGCAGCTATTTTTCAAGTTATATATTTATGATTTTTTTACATTCAGAATGTTTTTTAAATTTTATTATAGAAGTGTTTGGATTATGGTAGTGGTATTTGTTGCAGAGCAAAATTATTAATCCCAGAAAGTCCTTATTTTTCATGATTTATAATGTTTTGGTGAACGATGTATTCATTAAAGCTGAAAATAAAATGAGTATAGGCATAAATGTCTATAAAATTGATGTTAAATTGAAAAATTTTTAAGTCAACATTACATTACAATTATACGAAATAGTCAACATTTCAATTAAATAGGTATTTAGTCAATTATGTATCTCAAAGCTTGTAAAGGCTTAGAAGTTTATTCTTAATATCAGTTAAAGCTTTAGAATTAAGGAGATATTTCATAATTTTAAGTGTTCAAAATTTTATCAATGAAATATAAAAAGAACAACAAAAATGTATAAAATAAATAATTTCCAAAATACTCGTAATTATAAAATTAATGTATATAAATAATTTATTTCCTTTGTTCACCACATTATCATTAATTTAAATCCTATAGAGTTATCACCGAATTGCTTCGCAAGCTTCGCGTGATCAAGATCGCCGTCGCCGGCTGAGTAGATGGCCAAGCCCTCCTCGCATTTCTACTTGCACAAGTTTGATCAACAATAGCGTGCACACAATATTTGACGATTTACAAGAATATTAACTTATGATAGAGGAATTATTTAAAGTAGGGTCCGCCTGAGTAACACATTTCTGGCAGCTTTTAATGAAATTTACATTCACTAGCAATAGTTCTGTTTCCGTAATTCTTCAAGTTTCTGACCGGATTTTATCTTTAAATTTCTCTACAGTATGAGATTATTCTTATGAACTTCATTTTTCTTTGTTCTAATAAAGCGCACTAAAGTAAAGTTTACTTCACTAACATGAGTAACTTGCAATAACACAAAGTCATATGCTGATCTCTTAAAAGCAGAACGCACTGTCATTTACACAAACAGAGAAATAATGCTTACTTTCGCAACAGCAAACTGCGTGTAGCTATTGGCGAAAGAACTGTCTGTCAGGCCACTAGCGTAAGCAGCGTGCACGCTCACTTTTCTGAAATAACCGTAGATATAATAGATGATTCTTTTTTCGCGGAACCGCTTCACGCATAAGTACCGGTCGGTCGGTTCATGCTGGTATTGCGGTGAACGGGAGTCAGAAAGTTTACAGCTATGATTGTAGCGTATGTTCTTAAAAGGCACATTTATTCACCATTATAAAGTAAGAAAAACCGCCACGGGTGGCCGAGGTCGTTAAGGCGCGGACTCGTGAGCGGGAGGTCTGGGGTTCGAATCCCGCTAGGACCGTCCTTCTTGACTGGGATTTTTTTTCAGGTTTTCCTCAGTCCTCATAAATGGCAAATGCCGGGGAGGTACCCTAACTTAAGCCTGGAACGCTTCCTTCCTTAGAAAAAAAGAAAAATCCTTTCCCAATATTTCATTTCATTTCATGTATCATCCGTGTCCACCGCCTGTGGTGCCTCAGCAGTAAAAACGGACGTTAAACAGCTTGAAAAAAACCAAGTAAGAAGATGCTGCAACTCCTTGTCTTAATTCTTCATACATTTCTGGCATCGGCTTATGAAATTAAGGAACAACCTTTGCAGTTCCATCTGAGTAATGGAAGACATTTCTTCACGAATATTTTTTTCACTTCATCTAATGTGTGTGGATTTGCCTTGTACGCTTTTAATGTCCTACAGAGATAACAATTACAGTGTGCTAAATCGCGAGGGGCGGGGGGGGGGGCATGTGTTGTTAGTGATGATTCTACATCGCCAAATGTTATGAATGCATGCTAGGAGACATGGGCTGTATGCGCCGTTTCAGAGTGCTGTTGGAAAGTCGCTAACTTGCATTCCTTCATTGTTAATTCGCGGAAAAAAGGTTGCATGATATTTTGTATATCTATCACTGTTAATTGTTTCTTAAAAAAACAGGCGCACCACATTCCTATCTTTTGATTATGCAAGGATTCCTCGCTTAGCAGGTTAGTTTTTTCTGAACTCCAGTACTTATTATAGCTAAAATATTAATATCTTCCGGGATGTTTTGCCGTAGTCCATGGTTTTCACCAATTACTGCGGTTGGTATCATCAGTGGACAAGGACAACAACTGACTGCTGAAAAGACAATAGTATTGATAAGATGTATCCAGCCATTATTTTTCTTTTGTCAATTAGCACAACCACTTAGGTAGAACCAACATCCGCCATAAAGAAAATTAGGCTAAGGTCAAGTTCTCCGTTATGCACATTATTCTAAATTTATTCCCAAAACCTACTACTGAATGCAGGGTCACCTGGTTAATCTTGCACTACAGTAACTTTATAGGGTTTTAACTCCAGTAGCTTTATAGCCGTGTGAGCAGAGGAATAGGAAAATCCCATTTGCTGAAAAAGACGTCGAATTGATTTTAGGCGAACATTCCAGAGCATGTCAAATATTATCTAAAGTTTCTTCTATGAGGACTGTATGTGGCTGTGAACGCCTTTAATCAAGAATACTTCGTTTCACGAAATTTATTTACCAATATAAATTTTACTTTGACTGGAATTTGAATATCAGGGAATCTCTCTTGAAACCTTCGAAAATCTCGAGGCGATTCTGTATACGCTGTCACATAACACAAAAGAATACCCGTACGTTCCTAGAGTAAAACTAGTACTGACCTCCACTCCGGCTCTCCGACAGGTTTTCAAGTGTGGGAGGTTAACTGCAGTCAACTGCACGTGGAGGGAAAGAAAATCACTCAGTATAATACAATAGTATCTATTAAGATATATTTCTGAGAATTTAGTATAAAGCGTTTGTTGTATCGATTTTCCTGTGGTAAAATTACCACTATAAGGTTATATTGCAAAAGGTGCAACTTTGTTCACTTTCACTTTTATATAATTATTTTCATCAAGATATTGCACATGTCTGAAATAAAATGTTTGGCCATGAATGTTGCAAATAACAAAGAGCACAAAGTACTTTCCTGTCATACTGTGCCCGTAAACAGTTTAGTTACAAAAAACTAATAAGCAATATTCTCTTTCTTAAGTTATTTTCTTGTGTATGATACAGCACATGTATATGGGTTGTATTATTTGTGTATTTGTTGATACTTTGGCAGAATGAGGAGCATTATATTAGCAGTGATTTCATCGCCACTTGGTTTGGTATCGGATAATACTTTCCCAAATTGCAGTAGCGTTAGACTCAAAGTTGACTGTATCTGAAGAATTTTCAAAATCACTGAATAAAATCGTTTCATGCATTTCTGGCAGAAAAACGAAAAATGGGAGGTATGTAGAAATAAGGCATGATCATTTTGCACTCAAGTCTACGTCACGCAGCAGAAGGCTTCTCTATTCCCTGCTATGACGACATGACCTTTCGGACAACTCAGGAACATCATGTAAACTAAACCGCATATTGCATTTTAACCAACTACTTGGATATCTTTTATCTTAAAAATAATTAATTACATAAACTAAAGATGCCATATATACACTCACTTGAAACATGTTTACTTTTCTCACTCAAGCACATTCTAAGTCCAAGATCATGGGTTTAATCCCAGCCAGGATTGATGGATTTTTTCAGACGTAAAAATAATAAATATGACCTCCTTCGGAAGGAAAGTAAAGTCATGGGGTCCCGGACGCTGATGACCTGAGGTGTTAAAGAGTGCCTGTAAATAAACTAAATCAACAAATAAATCACAAGAAAACTAATGTTTTCTCGGAAAATATGGCTGCTACAGAAGATCGTGCGATTATCAGGGTTTTTTTTATCTTTCTCTCTTAACAGCTTTCTGTTTGCCAAATAAGGAACGTACCTGTAGAAGTTCTTCATCACTGATGTGCACGATAAAAGAACATTCTTGTTACAGCAATGAGGCACATACTGAAAACATTTCCTACTCGTTACACCATGTTCATCCACTACTTGTGAAACAGTTTGTGTTTGAAGCTTGCGCTTGGAGCAACTAAACCCAGATATTGACTGCAACTCAACAATAGATAATGAAATGCATTAACGACCGCAAATGCCACGTTCTGCAATTGAATATATGCGGAAAGCATAATGAATGTGTAATTACTGATGACTAATAAAGGCATTTCATATCAAGTGCATGCACGTTCCACTGGCTCTAACGTAATAGTCCAGTTCACTGGTGTTCAAAATGTGAGCTTATCAACCGCGTTCGGATCTAGTTTACATTCTCTTTTCCACCTGGAAAACATAAATGCGGTACGGTTCAAGTGGTGATGTACATTTGCACTCATTTGAGTCAGTGTTGATTTCGTCCATATTCTAAAGCAGCTTTCAAAAATGACGTTAATATATGGGAAAGTATACATAGATATAAGGTTCAGTTCTAGTTGTGTACCTACCGGAGCTTTTTAGACGAGAAATGCCGAATGTCAGGTAATTAGGAGCAGTAATACTTGTCATTACATAAAGGCATGCATTTCTTGAGTATGCTTTATGAATAACACATTAATGAGTAATGTTTAGTAAATTTAGATTGTAAACTTTGCCTATATATATTACAATCTTTGGAAAGGCCAATCAATACTAATATAAGTAACGTAACATGTTTTAGCGTGGCAGATAAAAAGCAGGACCGCATCCCTGGTATAGTGATAACCGTTGCTAGTTGCTGCTCGGGAGGACTCCGATTCGATTCCTGGTACCTGCTAGAAAAGTTTCTTAGGGAGATCTGGAACGGGTTTCACGCAACCTCGTGAAGATAATTGAATTTGCGATTAAAAAAAAAAAAAAAAAGGAAATAAGTCCACCCTTTTGCAAAAATGAGTAGAAGTATACATTTTGTTTCCCAGTCCTTAAGCTACGATATGCTAGTGTTTTTTTAATGATTTTTAATACACGTTTTTGCTACTGAGGCATCACAGGCGGTGGACACTGATAATACATGATGGGAAATGATATATTGGGAAAGGATTTTTTTTAAAGGAAGGAAACGTTCCAGGCCTAAATTAGCGTAACCCGTGCATTTGCCATTTATGAGGACTGAGGAAAACCTGATAAAACCTCAGTCAGGGAAGACGGTCCTGGCAGGATTCGAACCCCAAACCTCCCGCTAACGAATCCGCGTCTTAACATTAATTGTGAATCCAGTACCTCTTTACAACTCCCATTGGTTTTAAAAAGGAAATATATCCTGGACTAGATACCCTTATTAAATCAGATGATGTTGAATGCTTATTGTTTTATTTATATGTTGGTAATGCCGTTTATTAACTTCATTATTATAGTATACTAGTTCTACTTCATTTGTTTCGTTTTGAACATCTCAGATCATCAGCGTCCCGTTTAATTCCGGGCGTGAAACAGTCAATAAATTTTGCTCAGAGGCCTCTTCTTTCAGACTTGAGGTTCTTTACGTGCCTTAAATCTACGACACGGGACGCACGACGTTACTACCCTTCCGAAGGAAGATATACTTAGGATTTTCACCCCCGGATCCTGGCCGGGATCGAACCCGCAATATTGGGTTTAGGAGGCAAGTATGGTTACCACCTGAAACTAGGACTGATTGTATGTTGATAATACTGTTATTTATTCTTATTGTTGTAGCTGCCTGTAGTATATGTACAACATTATTTGTTATTTTGTGCTGTTTATAACGGATGGTTCTGTAAGTGAACCTACAATAAAGAATGAGGAACGGAGTACGAAATACTGAGGATTATGCTTATGAAAAGAGAAAAAGATTTCTTTCTGAGACGGAGTAAGTTGCTAGGAATGGTAGAGTTTGATAAAATGTTTTTATTATTTATTTACTGCATGCTCCATTACTATAATAATTAGTAATATTACATGCATTGCTATTATTTCACTGTCACATGTTACCCTTCTTACACTGCTACATTCTTAGTCTAACCTACCGTCATATTTTGAAGATTGTCGACATTTGTACCATTGGTACCAAATGAACGCCAAGAAACTGAGTCCTGATTGCAGCTGCCACTGAAGTGGACAAATAAATTTTATGATATTAATAAAATAACTATTCTATCACAGAGACTTGGTGGATCTACTAAAAATGAATAAGATGCCTTTCTAACAGGAATAATGAAGAGTAAACCAGTACAGAGAAGGCGGCCAAGAAGAGAAGACGGTGCACAGACAAGAACATTATCATCCATCTTTCATATGCTGTTAGGTTGCAGAAGAGTTCGTGTTTATAAACCAGCATTCCTGAACTTATGTGCTGTCTCTTGAAAATCTGTATATCCCTTAACATCCCTGCTATTTCTAGGAAAGTTGGTAAACATGGGAAGCATGCTAGTCATAGCAATGCATTCTCTGAAGCAGCAATTCATAAAATAGATCAACATATCAGGGAACTTCCTAGACACCAAACACATTACATAAATAAACCTATCACATACCTAAACCCCCAACTTAATGATAAAAAGATGTATCAACTCTTCTGTGAAGAGAAATGACTTAGCAATCAGTGTTAAATATGAGCACTATCTCAAGTATGGAACGGGCATTATTGGTGGGTGTATAATTATTTACAGGGGTTTTAATTTCATGTTCTTTAATTTTTGAACATGCTGAATAATTATTTGATGATTAAATTATATTCTTGCGTTCCCTCGGCTCTTGAAGTCTGGAGTTCGATGTTTCGCATTTTTCTAGTTCCAAAGCAGAGGATAGGAACCTCAGGGGAATTTCTTCTGTTTTTAATGACTTGAAGTTATTGGGGAAGTAAAGGGATTCTTCGCTGTAATAATACACCTTAGGCTCTAGTTGTATTTTTAATTTATTGGACAATTGAAGGATTTAGGAACATGCTGTGCGTCTGTCGTGTGGTTTATAATTCTGGTTTTCTTGTTTACTGTATAGTTGCCCTTAGGCTAGATTTCATTACTCGAATATTTAAATACACTCCTCACCTAACTTTAATTTTAACTGCACTCCTGCGTAACAAAGTCAAGCGTGACGCCACCTATAATTTTACTGTCACACTTTCTTATAGCACTGATCACTTTGATGTAAGGGCTTTATTAAAAAATAATCTGGCTGTCGTAACTTTAACACCGATTTAATGAGACTCGTATGTTATCTTAATGACGATTTATTTCTTTCACTGAACTGTAGTGTGATATTTTTCAATTATTGACTGCGTTACTAATATCACTGTATTATACTTCCCGGTGTCCTGATCACTCCTATTGTCCCGTTACCCCATCTCTCTTTATTCTTGTGACTTCTGTTACAGTGTTATCTCAAGCTTACTTCTTCTATTTGATATTAAATCTATTTTGTGAGTTCACTCTGTCCTCGTGAAAAATTGTTTCCTCTAAATATTATTGAACTTTGTTCACTTCTAGTTCCTCATTGGGCCATAATAGACATCGATTATTACATACTCGCTTTTATTCATTAGGTTTTCCTAACATTTTTATTGGTTGAGCCAGCTCACTCGCTTCCTAAAATCAATGTTCCCACGCGGCGACTTTTGAAATATGACATATTCTGTTACCCTTTTAACTTTACCATAGTTAGATTCACATAATAAAGTTTGCAATAAGGCACGTTTTGGCCATATAAGCGGTATCCCTTTCAAACTGTCGGAAATGGCTAAAATTCTCATTTCTTTTAAGACACCTGTTTTCGCATGCAAGCTTCTTTTTGATTGACAAGTGCTGTTATCGATTGAAATCATATTTCTTGGTTGTCCATGTCGAGGAAATAAAAACATTTGAGACCTGAGGTTTGCAATTCTTTATGGATAGCTGGCGATGGGAGGAAGGTGTAGTCCATCTTTAACAAAGGATGAGAACCTTTAGAGGCAAATCGTAATGTCCTAAGACATTCTACAGGCATCCGAAGGTCAGCCAGCATGTACGTCTCTTTCACAGAAATATAACAAATACATATATATGCACTGTCAATCATAGTATTATATAAAGATAACTTGAATATTATTTATTAGTCAAAAAGACATATCTATATATATACACTAACAATTACAATATTAAAACCCTGATCATAATTGTAACATTGGTACCTTTGACTATTATGTTATTCTTGACCTTGCTAAACAGTGCCTGAAATTAAATACAATTATTATTATAATTGCCACCAGAAGCAATTATTACTAAAATAGGAAATTTTTCAGACAAAATTTCCTGCTTCAAGTACTACAATGTAAACCATGGATTTAGATTTGGTCGTCCTCGGGTGGGTGTGTGTTTGAAGAGCAAGGATTTAAATGTAAAGATGAAGTCTGCATCACTGAGTGAAAACGTTAAAAGGGCTGCAGTTGCAGAGTTAATGGTACATAAAAGAAGAGCAGCTAAATGGTGGCCGATGTATTTTAAGAAGACATCAAAGTTATTCCTCATCTTTGCAACCCTCATTGTGATCCCGGGTTATGCTTTCAAAGTGTAAGCACCTAACATGTAATGAAGAACAATTTGGATATCTCAAAGTCACTCAAGTACATTGATGGCACTATCCAGCACTCTTTCAAGTTGGCAAAAGGTAATGCAAACCCAGGTCTGCCTTCCTAAAGTGTGTATGGTGAAGTTGATGTTCCAGTCAACAAGAAGAAGATAGCAGATGTTGGAAAAATAGTACAATATATCCCCAAAACATCAATACTTCTTCTCTCTCATGATGTCGGTCCTGATGACTAGCCCTAGGAGGTTATTATTTGTTGAGAGTATTTTTATGATACCTGCTTAACAGAATGTGTTAATCAGCATTAAGAGAAATATACCAGAGCATTATTTTGTTTAATTATAATGAAATTTAAACAATGAAAACAGTATTTTGTAGTTTTTCACAAACCGCAGACTGATTTTATAAAGGAATCAAGTCCTAGGCATAAAAAGTATTCTGACTGGTGCAAAAGCGAGATACGTGAATAAACTGAAGCAATCAACAATGGTTAGTTGTACAAGTTTGCTGTGGAGCATAAGTTTCAGTGGAGCCAGCTTTTGGAATTAATAAAGCATTTTTGTGTTTCCTCAAAACTATAGACCCTGGTGTTGTTTCCATTTTCAAATCACGGATTCAATTGGGAAGCAGTCTTATGGAGAGGTGGCGTTCCTTGACCTAGAAGGCCGCGAATAGACGACTGGTGGGGTGCCTGCATGCTGATCTCATGTCCCCTTGTGATCAGCAATACTGCGCTCTATCAATGAAGTCGTAAGACGGAGGTAGAGGAAGCAGAGGTCTATGCTGCAGACTGTGGTTCACCCCGGGCTGTAGCGCCATAGAAGAAGGATAAAAATAAGGTTTGCTTTATACTATCATCGGAAGCATTGTGTCAAAACATATTTATATCTTCCGTTCATTCATAACAAAGGCTACTAAATCTGTTTTACTCATTTTACTTCCTAGATAAGCATCATAGTAAAATAAAATAAATATGTTTTCTTGACTTAAGATGCGGGGAAGTAAGTCATCTAAATATAAAGGCACCATTGAATTTAATTTTTACAATAATTCTGCTGTAAAAGTTGCATTTAAGGATACAGTCTATAGTTTTTGTGTTATTTATAATTTTTATGAAGCATTTATAAATTAGTTTCCCTTCGGATAAGATGCAAGTAGCTACGAAAATGGCATGGAATTCACTAAAATAGTCTTTTTTAAAAAGGGCTGATGTTAAAACAGATTTACTGGTAATCACTTCATTACTATTTTAGTTACGAATTTGGAGCAAGACATATCTTAAAATGCAATGAATAGTGTTTAACGCCCGTTTTGCTACAGAGCCACCACAGGCAATGGACACTCATGATACATCAGATGAAATGATAAATTGGGAAAGGATTTATTTTTTTAAGGAAGGAATCGTTCCAGGCCTAAATTTAGCGTGCCTTCCCGGCATTTGCCATTTATGAGGACTGAGGAAAACCTTAAAAAACCTCGGTCAGGGAGGACGGTCCTGGCGGTATTCGAACCCAGACCTCCCGCTCACGAATCCGCGACTTAACGACCTCGGTCACCCGTGGTGGTGAACATATCTTATAAAAAATAATATAACTGCAAATAGTGCAATTCATAACCAAACATAATTATATGCATTACTTCAAAATGGTAAATTAATTAAAATAATTTGCTTTTCTTGAATAACGAAACTCTGGATAACTGCAAAGAATTCATTTTCTTTAAACGAAAGGGAGATATAAAATAAACAAAACAAAAAAGAAGAAGAAGAAAGAAAGAAAGCAAGAAAGAAAAACGTAGTGTTAATGTTGTATTTTATTATTATTTTTTTACTTTTCTTCTTATTCTCTTCTTTCTGCCCTTGTAAGAAATAAAAGCTTAGATTCGCATTTCCCCCTTCCCATTTCTTGAAAAGAAAAACGTATTATTCACGGTATTTATAAGAAACTGAGTATACCAACCGTGCATATTTGCATCATGAGTCTTCTTTAGTCATCCGCTCTTGATGGAATTTAGGTTACTTTATGAGTCCCCTCTCCCTTTCTACTTCACGACAGTATACATTCATTCTCGAAGATTATTGAAGTTGACACTAGAGAAATACATTTTAAATGCAATTCAGCTCATCGTGTCTGTGCGGAATTTATTTAATATTTTCTGGATTAACTATTCTGCCAGGACTGAAAGTCACGATATTATGCAAGAAAGCAAATGCAAAATTTTAACAAAGGAAAAACTAAAGAAAATGGGCGCAAATCTTGAACGTCCGTCAGTCACTCCCGGAATTAGCACAAGTGGGGGTTTTGAAATGTAAACGAAAACGTTAACAATTAAAATGGAAACTTTACGGTTGACGAACTAAATGCTGTCAATCAGAATGCATTTTCCTGTTACAATGCCGGAGAAAGGCTACAGTATCATTATCTTTTATAATGATGAAATTGAATAGACGTTTTAACAAGAGGAGTTGAAGTTTAGGTGCATTGACTGAGGCAAGCTTAGTAGTCCAGATGTAAAACAAGCGTGAACGGACAAGGTTTATAACTGATGAGAATTCTATAGATGCAAAAATTATTTCATAACTGTTTCTATGACGGATGCGTCCTAAAAGTTCTAAAAGTGTAGAATGAGCTTGAAGAAATATTAGCGCTCTAATTCTCAACGTTAACAAATTGAAACATTGTATTCTGATAGCATTAGCAAGTGAAATGTAAACTTTAAATCTTTATAATAAATAACATTAATTTCTTAAATATGGCTATTGAAACATTCATAAACTGATGCACTCGGCATAATTTTTGTCTTCGAAAACTGTTCTGCGAAATAATACACTTTTGTGAACTCACACTCCTTTTAATTTACTATCAATTATTCCTGTTCTCAAAAAGAGGTCTTTGCCTCCATTTTATATTTCCAGCCTCAGTTTTCCAGTAGCACTTTATCACTTGAATACTGAAAAACTACGTGTTTGCTATATACTACTATTTTATTTATTTATATTCTGCAATACTTACATCCTGATATCTTGTTTCCACATCAGGACGTAATACTCCAGATTTCATTTATTTATTCCTCTTATATCTTTCAATACAATTTAAATTACAATTTAAATTCTACAAATTTTAAAATCTACACTACTAATACTATAACTAAACAAAATTAAAACTTCAATAAACAAAACCGGTACTGGAATCCAGCACTACGGCTATTTACTATGACTTAAAATTACATCTACAATTACAACTGGTACCCAGTAGCAATGATTACATTTAAACTTTATTAATTTACAATTATTATCCAATTTGATATATGCATTTTCATTTCTGCTAACGCTCGGTATCCGGGCTGCTCCCCACTGGAATTCCTGCATCAGAACCTGGACATCAGTGGAGTTGCTGCCGGTCTCAAGAAGCAGGTATACTGTACCATGGTATGTTGATAGTGTAGTTTCCTTCGCTTCTCTCCTTCTCTTGATCTCTGTCTACTTCTTCTCTCAACTGCTTCGTTTCCGCCTGAAAACTGCCATTATTCCTTTCTTCTGTCAGTTCTGCTCTCTTCTTCTTATTCAAATTGTGTGTTATCTTCTTTATCATATTTTTCTTCAACTAATTCTAGTTGTAAATATCATTCTTGCCTTTCCCTGATTCTCTCGGATCTTCTAGGGGAATATACTGTTTGTAACCTTTGAGTTTTTTCTCTTGTTTTTTTTTTTTTTTTTTTTATGCCGTTTTTATACTCTTCTGCCATTTTGCATGATATTTTATTTGTTAGCTCGTTCAATGCCCTAAAATAATCTTCGTCTCTCATGATGTTCCAGATGCGTTTCCCAGCCAGTAGTCGCCTTTCCTCTGCTACAAATGACTGGTATTTAGGGCATTCAAATGAGACATGTACCGGTGTATGGATCACGTTACAGTCCGTGCATGTATTATTTGCTTGTAATTTAAATCTTTGCAAATATGAGCAATATGGACCATGGCCTGTTACATAATGCACTAAACCCTTATTGGGATGAATATGCTTAAATTGCAATCTTTCCTTTATGGATGGGAATATTTCATGCACTCTTCTACCTTCTTTTATTTCATCCCATTCTCGTTGCCATATTTGTAATAAAGAATCTTTGATTTCTTTTTTATTCCTACACTTTTTACCAACAATGTCCATTATTTTTTAGTTATTTTGTGCTATATACTACTGCTGATCCTTGCTATATACTGCTCATTATAAACTGATTTATATATTACTTTAGTTCAGTGACACTACATTCTGTTTTGAGTTCTGCTGCAATATTAATAGCAAATTGTCTGTTTATGAATGAAGTTAATGTTTTTCTTGAAAATCTCATTTACAGAGCATTTAGCGTTATCGCATCGTATCTCTGATATTAATGTATAAATTTACACACAGCTATCTCGTAAGGCATTGTTTATATTTTCCCGCTCTTTGTGTTTTCCATTCTGCAGTGCCTCTGTTGCAATTTATGATAACTGGCACGTTATCTACATTTCTGTGAAGCCTTTTTACAGCCTCACGCGGGACTGAGCTTTACCACAACGATCTTTGCGTCTTCTGCCTCCATCACATGATTTCATTGGTAGAGTGCAGTACTGCAGAGGGGCATGTGATCAGCACAATGCATCCCGCTGATCGCTATATAGCGGCTTACTAGATCGGAGATCGCCACCTCTCCATCAGGAAGCTTCCCAATTGTCCTCACGAGGCTGGGTGCACCCCGTTCCAGACCTCTCTAAGTTAGAAAAATTCCTAAGCAGGTACCGGGGATCAAACCCGGGCATCCACGCCCAGCAGTCACCAACGCTAGCCACTGGACCAAGAAGGTGGTCACGTTATCTAAATATCGATCATTATATGTTACTAAATATTTAAAAAATACAACAGTAGTAAATAAAATAAGATAAGTTTCTAGGTATACTTATAACGAAAGATTATTTTATTCCCGTACAGGCCGAGTGTGAAATGCTTGCCCGTTGGTGGGCTTTTCCACTGGCCATTCACTGCACATCACCAAAGCACATATCAATTCAAGGCCCCTGCCAGTTGCTACGAGATGGGGCATTTATAGCAAGAAATCGAAGTGTTTTGCGTGGAAATCTAAGTACGCGTTTTATATTGTCAGTTTTGTAGACCCAAAACAAAGAACACTAGACGTGCTACCAAGAATTAATATTTATTGTCCGTTCTTGATGGAATAGTCGATTGTTTGTTCATTTTCTATAAGCATGAAACATGAAATATGTGAACAATCAAACTTTCTCGATAAATGGAAGATGGACGAAACTTAAAGCGAATATAAAAGCCGCAAAAACTCCCCACATGTGAAGCAGAATTCCAGATGTACCAGCAGGGCTGTTAGAGACTGTATATGGGGCAGTAGTACGATCTAGTGATTTATGCGGCCAAAATTTGGGGTTGGGAATGAGCAGAAAAATTTGATCGATTGAGGATCGGTTTTGTGTAAGATATTTTAAAAGTGGGGAGGGGTACAGAAAATTGCGGAATCCTTAGGGAATTTGGTGCCTATAGCGAGTTTATGGAATGCATTCATTTTCCTTCCATTAAACGTTCGATGCCATCTAAATAAGAACGAGTCTTGGCTAGCGTGTTTGATGATTCACGACTATTGGATTATTTCTTTGAAGATAGTTTAATGAGTTGAAAATGTTAGTTTTACTTTAGCATTCTGCAGTGTTTGGGCATGCATTCCGATAATATGACAGTGGAACTGTTGGAAAGTCGTCTGTATGCTGTATTGACACGTACATTAATTTATGTCACTGTAATTACCTCCACAGTAGCAAACTGTTATTCAGGATAGATATGTTAGTTACGAGACGACTCTTTCTGTAGTTTCCTTTCCAATGCCTCATCCAAAGCCTGAACTGAAACCGGAATACGTTTGCATACGTCTTTGTGTACATGTCGCAGCATTTCTCTAACATTTCCTGTAAACATATATCTAATTTATCGCTGTCAGTTGACAGTTGGCCTGAGTTATCACAAACGGAACGAGTTAGCCAATTCTCTTAGCGCTTCTACCACAGTCATCAGTGACATTTAATGGGACATAATGTCTTTCCAATTGTTACTAAAATGGCTCTCCTAAATAAAGAGAGAGATATGAAAAATTACACAGTGATACTTTATTAACATATGCAAATAATTAATGGTGATAAATGGAATGTCAGTGATAGTGATTATTCTTTAGTATTTTTCACGTTTCTTTGCTGCATGAGGTCAACTACATTACTTTCAGAAGTGTATGTGTTTGAAATAAAACGAAATTATAGAATATGGCTAAATGTTTTCCCATATATCGTGATTTTATCCTTTCCTTAAGACATGGTAGTTTAACGTGTTAGGCATTTATTGATTGTTTGAGATGTGAAGTTTACCTTTGCAAGACTTGCAAAATGCCAAAAGGCGATCCTGAAGATGAAAGCTCTTAAATATTATTGTTGCAGACGTTTCTAATATCAATACAAATAAGATCAGTTATAGTTCATATCAAAATAGAAGTGTGGAACAATCTTAGAATGCAGGCCAACGTCTATTTGACTAAGAATAAATTAGAAAATGCTCTTTTTTCTGCATGTAAAAAGTAATTTAAGCGCCTCTAAGTTAGTGTTTCAAAGCAAGCACTTTGACGTTACTTGCACGAAAAATACTTTCCCCACTCTACTTCAGAAAACGAGCAGTTGAAGTTGTTATAATTAGGTTATGCATTGGGAAATCATGAAACAGGCGAAGTGTTTAGCTAGAGCCATCATAAATATTTGCACAAAATAGACCTGGAGGCAAGGCTATATTATAAAATGCAGTATATTATTTTTTCATTATTTTAACATACACTTTTGTAATGTTTAAATCCAACCGAACCACTTCTTTATTCTCGCCTTTAAATTAAATATTTAATCACATATACAAAGTTATTCAGCTCATCTTGGTGATGGTAAAGTTCTCGAATTTCTGTTTGAAATATCCAAATAAGCTCTTTGTCTGTGGGTTATGGCTAGTTCTTATGACAGTTCCATCACGCGAGACCTTACTAGTGTCTTTTAGGAACATAACTAATGCATACAGGGAGTTGTAAGCAAAAAGAGATAGTTATTCATGAATTAAAAGTTTTTATAAGCTCAACAGATTGCTTTTTATTGTTAACTATTCACTTGGTGGCTAAGATATCTTTTACACTTATGCACTTCGTGTACTAGTCTGTGGAAACCTTGAGAGTCACGGGAAAATAATGAACAAATCTCCCACACGTATGGCTTTACGCGGCTCACCGTGCTTTAGGACTATTTGTTTAGTCTTTAAGCAAAGCTCTCTTTAAAGTCGCGAGCTATTTACTGTCCAATAACCCAATTCAGTATGAAATAGCAATACTGATCACAGTTTTACTCAATGTTGCACTTCACTACTGTGTTGACTGCACTGACTGCGCCCAAAAATGAAACTGTACATTTTTGTTAATTGACTCGAAAAACTCGCCAGAAATTTCCCAACACCTACTTCTCTCGTTGAATCCTTTCCTCTTTATTATCTTTCTAATCAATCGGTGCTTCCCACGCATTGGAATTCAAAGATTTAAATTATCTCTAGGTTATTACGCGGTTCATTGGGTAGTTCGTTATCACGTGATTTTCTGTACTTCGCGATTGGACCGTGTTTTCGCGCTCTCATCTGGCACCACGCGAGGATGGCTTCTTTCGCGTTTCAAGTCTATGACCTTAGTAGTTTTTTTTTTTTGATTTTAGAAAATGTATCGCACTTTCTTTGTAAGGGTTGCGTAGTTTCTTTACTCAATACGAATCACTTCAAGGTTGCTCTGGTTGGCTAACGGTATGGTATTCCATGTATACCCAGTTTATAGAAGGCCGTCCCTCCATCTCCTAGCCTAAAACTTGTTAAGGCTTTTATGACGGCTGGTCCCTCATAATACTTTTCTATCTCATTGTCCTTTTCGCTTTGGAGAAGCGACAAGACACATGCTTTTAAATACATTTCAACATCACATAAACTATTTATACAAAATGAATAACATTCTACTTACTCTCATATATCGAAATTGAGACTATTCATAAGCTGCCACTCGCAAATTTAATATAGTAAGTAATTTTATGTAACGTCCTTATTTTAAGAATGGGTGTAGTTTCATTTCTATGTCCTGTATACAAGTGTTGAATTATTATTTGTGATATTATTTTCTTACGAGAGCGCAGAAAGCTACCCCCAGCCATAAAATCTGACCTGGTATCTGTTGCCTATTGTGATATTTTTAAAGATGACCCAAGCAAACCGATGTTTTCTGGAAAATTTCTAAAGGAAAATCCTCGAGTAAGAGGCTTATTTGTATACTGTTAGGGAATTGTAAAGCAAGGAAGACGTAAAAAAGAATATGACAGTTATGTGGGTGAAGAGACAAGGGAGTAACCTGGAAGGGAGATCCTAACGATTCCACGAAATACGTATGTGGGTTACATGCAAGAAGTCACGTACGTCATCTGACCAATAATACAGCGGAGAAAATAAACGGAGGGAATAGATTACCCAATAGAGATGCGTGATGGGAGATTCTAGGTTTTTCTAAAAACACATTTGAAAGAATAAAGATAGCTTCGTGAGACCGGCAGACTGCATGTTTATTTAGTCTTGCGATTTTGCGGCCGAGGGACACTTTCCGTTCAGTTCAGTTGGTTGGAAGAAAAGACATTCTCCGTTCGATTCTAAGTCAGTGTGGAAGAGTAGCCACTAGCAGTCCAATTATCTGTTTTAGTTTAGTTTAGTACAAGAGTATCGTTTGTAGAAAACTACCATTGATGAGTAGGCAGTTGTGTCTCAGAATTAGTTGAATTTTGTGGAGTTCAAGAGCAGAGTATAAGAGGTATTAAAGTGAGTTGACGTCGGAGTGATCGCCATAGTTAGTGCGACAGTGGCACATATTCTCCAGAAAATAACGGCAGTAATTTTATGTGGAATAGTTTATGACAATAAATTGTTTCGTCTTCCATAGCGAGAAAACTTATCAATCTCCAGATAATCTTTCCCCCATTTTCACAGGACCATAAAAAGATCCATCAGCAGAGTCTCAACAGCCGTGGCAAAATATAAGTCAGCGGAAACCAATCATCGGAGAGGAAGGAAACATTTACCCTTGAGATCTCAATGATCAATCCATTCAATTAATCAAACCAAATTAATTTTTCCCCAAATTCTTCCCTTTATTCTTGTACATATTTAATTACTAATCCTAAAAATTAGTTAATACCGCTACAAAATATTGCTCATTTAATTATATTAATGTGTGATTAACATTTACTTGAGATTAATTATTGGTTTTAGAAGCTGGGTGAGGAAAAATCTGCTTCTTTGTAAAATTTTGGGCGGTATTTCACTTTTATTATTCAGTGCCAGAGAGAGAGAGAGAGAGAGAGAGAGAGAGAGAGAGGGAGAGGGAGAGAGCGCTAAAGCAATTTTTGAATCATTTATGCAATTCTTGTATATTTATTGTAGCAATATTTAAAAGGATTGTTACTTGTTTCGATGCTATAAATCTGAGTGACCTTATTACACAATGTTCAAGATGAATAATACTTTACATGTACGTAATATTTACATTTATTATTGTTTAATAAATTTCCTTATTATTGTAAATCATTTTTCTCCCGTTTTATGAAGTTGCCTTTCTCCGGCATTTCTAGGGATTTTTTCTTCCGTTTTACTTCCAAGGCTTAAATTTTCTCAGACATGAACGGGATGGTGATGAACTCCATTTATTCAGTTATGCAATAGGTATACGTAGCATCATTGATCACTTCAGTACAACTTTTGAAGTGGAAATAAAAAAGTAACACTATAACATAAATAAATCACTAAAATAATAATCTCTTAGATATGACTTAGACGTTAGGTTATGGAAACTATCATATCAATTGTGAAACTGGACAGGTTCGCTAACTGCAATTCATGTGTTACAAAGATGAATATTTTCATTATACCTTAAATATATATTTTAGAAATAGTTTTCTTAATTCATAAAAAAGTTATTATCTTCTAATGCAAACATACATTTCATGACCACTTAACGCGACAGAATGAACTCTACACAAAATAATAAATGGAACACGAAAAATTATAAGTCAATCGTTTATAGTGTCCTTGTGCTTTAAAATACGAGTATAATTTGTGGCAAATGTAGTATAATTAATTATAATGTTAAATTGTTTTTATTTAACCAAACATGTTTTCACAGTGCGAAAAAATATATGGAGCATTTGGATAATAAGAGTTATCACAATATCTGTAAACCATGCAGATGTAAATAAGATTCAGTTAGCAGCTAAGCATAAAAAATATCACTGTATATTTAGTTTTTATGCTTATGTTATTTTATTGCTATTTACTTCTTAATTTACTAGAATGTTTATTTTAGATTCACAAAAATTTTTAGTGTATCAGTTTGACGAATCCTAAGTTTCACTGTAGGAATAAATAATAATAATAATAATAATAATAATAATAATAATAATAATAATAATAATAATAATAATAATAATAATAATAATAATAATACAATTTGCGCGTTTCCTGCTAGAGAATGTTCTAATATTTTGCTGTTATTTCAGTGTACGTGACCAAAGTTTCCTTAGCTTGCTGAAATAATTAAAGTCTTTCACAGATATGTTGTCTAATTTTAAGAATTTTTAGTTGAAAAACTATATATTATTTAATTAGCAACGAATATACTACTATTGCTTCTAGCAGATAACACTATGGGTGACAAAATGACCGGACGAAAAAGAGTACATAGCTCATAATTTGCAATGGCCTAAGTAATGCAATAACATTTAGATGTGGATTTTCCTTTTTACGTGTTTGTAATACCTTAATTCACAGTTACTGAATTGTAGTTTACTTTTCCAGAATCTGAACAAAGTATGAACCTTACACGTTGAAATCCGTTGGATTTTCGTTTAAAGGTGGAAAAAAAGGAACAAAAAATGTAAAAGCATTGCTACTGATGCCGCATGTAATTTTCCAATATTTTAGTAACGCGCACGGTTCATTATTAGGTAAACCGGTGCAAAACCGCAGTCTTGTGCAAATGTTTACTCATCAACAATCCATCAGTACTACTGCAATCGAGTGAAATATATTTACAAGCTGCCGCACTGCTGTATTCCATGCATCTCCATAATGCCGCGCTTTGTGCAACCGAAACCTACATGTGTCCCCATATCCTTGCTTCATTAGCGAATGGATTACGAAGCAAATAATTGGAAAACAGGTTACAAACCTCGTTTGAATCCTACAAGGCAGTGGACGTTACCAATGCCAAAGTACACTTCATTATTTTTGACCTTTCGCATTGCATTGCTTGATAACATTTAGGATTTCCCACTTCTTGTTTACCAACAAATATTTTTGTGACTTAAATCGGGAAACGGCTCATCTTTATTTTCCCTCTGCGCATTTTGATGTTCAAATGAATGCTCAAGATAGCAGAGAAACGGAGAAAGATGTGTGAAAAATGTGCACATTTGTGAGTGTGAAAGATCAATGCCCGACCTACACAGTTCACTCAACCTTCGCATATGGATACAGATAAAAAGCTGATCACGTTACTTTGGCGGTTAATACGCAAAGAGAACTACAACAAGATTCGCATTGTGAGATAAATGACACAGCTGGTGTAGCCTGGGAACAAAGCATTGAAAACTAACCTGATAGCAATTGGCGAACCGTGCCCTGGTAGCAAGGCTCGTGTAAGATTCTCGCTTTGTGTATGTTTGAAAACCAAAGTCAATGCTTCTTTTTACCACGTCCAACTCCATCCAACTTGGAGAGAAAGCATTTTTCCATCTTTACGAAAAGGACGAGTACAAACTTTGGTTTACTTGCTGATATGACTTAAATGAAAAGATGTAACAAATTTACATTTCAGCAGATGGATAATTAACACAAACTTACTTTTTCATCTAGTCGCGAAGTTTTTAACACACGAACGACAAGAGAAGAAAATAAGTATGGTATATATTTTATTATTATTGGTTTAATCAGGAAAATGTCAATTATTTTAATTTGTCCATTTATTCTCTCTCGGAAGCTGTTAAACTGCGAATGCATCATCCCAGGTAGCCTACATAACTTATGATTAGAGTCGGAATTTAAGACAAAACGCATTTTTCTATTGATGACCGTTGGAAAAGATTTAAGCGTACATAATTGTGTTACTGAATAATCAAACTTTGTAGGAAGGTTTTATTTTTGCCTTGTTTGTGCTTTTCTGCCATTTCATACTAATCTACCTCTTTCTACCCTTTTTGCAATTATTTTCCAAATTATGCAATATTTCTATTATTGTAGTTTAGTTATTTATTGACAGGAATGAGAAGTAATTGTTTGTTAGAAAACAGCTGTCGTAAAGAACGTTTAGTGGCGGATTTAATTTTATGAAGGAAAGGTTCTATAGCCAAAATGCGTTTATCCTTCTAGAAAGAACTAAGCGCCGTAACAGGTGTGATAATTGGGACGCGATTTTCCCATTTTACCTCTGATTAACAGGGTAGAGATGTTGTAATTACTCTTAGTTCCTAGGTTCACCGTTGTTGTGGTCGTTCTGTACAATGTATTCCGCTTGTTATGCTACTCATTTCATTACTTGACGTAGCACCGAGCACGTAGTGAAGTTCTATGAGTTTACCGACCTAGTTCCAAGTACAGTAATATGAGGTATTCAAATGCCGAGTTGGCAGATGCTCATATGATCTATTAGGTGAAAGATGGAGAATCTTCGTGCTCGTGTTCTGCTAGGCTGCTAGACAATACGAGATACTTTAGAGATACATCAGGCATCAGGGATGTCATGTTGGGTTGATGACTTATTCTGCTAACAGAGGACATTTTCGAACATTTCAAATGATTTTCTGTTTCCCAAAATTCTTTTTTGAACATTCTGCTATGTGGTACAAGTGTACAAAAAGAAAATAAAGCTATTCCATATTGTTCGCATTATTTTTTATGCTGTACATGCGAGGAATGTTCCCCCAAATTTGTAATAGACCATTTTGTTGCGCTCTAAATGTGTTTCAAATGACTGTAACAGTAAACACATCAATTCAAGTTTAGGGCTCATATGAAATGGTGATATTGAAGATATTGTAATTTACATTTTTATTATATACATGAAATATTAATTTATATTGTAAAACATCTGAACATTTCAAGTGAAATGCAACATAGCTGTAATATTCCAATTTTATTTATATATCATAATATGCTGCTGGGAACGCAGAATTACATTCATCTTTCCATAAAACTGTTTGTAATAGAGAAAAACATGCTGAAACAACAATAGAGAGATGCATTGACGCTACATATTCTAAGTGGAAACTCGCGAGTCAAACAGGGAAAATGAAAATATTGAATTTACCCATGGGTATCAGTTACATATCTAATGAAATATAACGCCATCTATTCTCTGAGCATTTGTCACTCACTTAACAACTTTAATATACGTTATTTTATAGTGATGGGTTTTTTTTCTGTTACGGTGCTGAACAGGATATGTTACTTATCCAAATCTGGCACTATTTGTAGCATCACTATCATAGGGCATTAGTGACGTTATTAATAAATAATGGCATTATTAAAAAGCATGCATACGTAAAATCGATGTTCCTAAGAAACTTTCTAAATTTGACCCAATCACATATTTATTATTCTAAATAAGGTAAACTTGCTTAGAAATGAGATATTTAAATGTACAAGCCAAATTGAAACCGACACTGCCTTGACATGTATCTGTGGTTTATTTGATTTATTTACGGACGCTCTTTAACATTTCAAATCATCACCGTTCCATTCAATTCAGTCCGTGAAACGGCCGATAACTTTTGCTCAGAGGCCTCTTCTTTCTGGTTTGAGGTTCTTTCACTTGTAAATCTACGACATGGAACACACGGCTTTACTTCCCTTCCGTCGTACCTATGATATTGCAACAATTGATACTATGGCGGTTTCTCTAAATCCATTATACGACACCGTAACAGAAAAAAAAATTAAATGGCATATCATGTTATAAATGCAAGGATGGTTAAAACAGGAATACTCTCTGTTCTTTCCGTTTCTTAATTTCGTCGTTACAGTAAAATGCTCAAAGGAGTCTACACTTATTTGTGTTTTGGTTTGAATTTAATTGTTATGTACTTTCCCTTATGTTAAACGAAACTAAAATTTGTCTCCAGTGGCTTAAGGTTACGTATCAACTTAATTCCAACATGATACTTTGAAAACACATTAAATATATTTGGGGGCTGTGTAAAGTTAAATCAGTAAAAGTTCAAGGGAACAGAAATATTATAAATATATCCGAATAAGAACATAGATCATATTAACTGCCTAAGAGATACATTGAGGAAAATACAGTAAAATGTTGTGTCTATATTCAAAAGGATGGGGGAGTACTTTGGAGCAAATGACATTTTCACAAATAACATTGGATATTCACGTCACCATCATTACGATAATAAGTTAATAAGTCAATTTAACTCAGAATATTAAAGTGAGTTATTAGCTAATATGTAAAATTGCTCCATTAAAAATATTGTGCGCAAGCTCTTAATTAACAAGAATGAAAGTCTTACAAATAAAACAAAAGATACCGGCAACAGCGAAGATTAACAGAAAATTAATAAATAAATTAAAATTGTTTGTGATAGAAAGTAAGAGTAGCATTTGTAATCCGGTAGTAAACTTGAAAAAAAAGTTAAATTAAACTTTAAAAGTCAAGAATAGACGAGCAGAGCATTAATATTATAGAATGGGCAACATCAAACCGAAATATTTAGCTTTAAATAGTGTTAAGACACAATAACAGGCAATACAACTTGGGATGGTAAGCTTGACAAATGCAAATGCAGAAATAAATTAAAATAATGAAGTACTGCAGTCTGTATATTAAAATATATGTACTCTAGAAAGCAATAGGAAACAGGTACTGCGTGGGCAAGACAAAACAGGGAAAAGCCAAAGGCAGGTGGATACAGTTTATATAAACAAAGATACACAAATACGAAGACTAAGGTTTAGTGAGAGGAACCTCCGCTTTCTCCCCACATTAATATGTCCTTTGTATTCATAGTTTTAAAAGCTAAAATGAAAGATATGATGACCTTCTTTATGAAAGTGTAATAAATAGTGTAATACATTACACCTCACAATATTGAAAGTAAACTTTCAAGGTAATGTTCTTTAAAAATTGTTTTATTGTCTATGCCTTAAAGACGCTCTGCGCACTCCCATGAATTTAGTTGCAAATTAACAGTTTTGTTCATTCAAAGGCTTTAAACGATACCTATGGAAAACTATAGGTGCAAATGAACGAACTGCTCATTTATTCACAGCATTAATGACCAATCTTAAAGAGTGCTATGCACAGGGAAATGTCGTAATGTTTTATTACGACTTACACTTGATCTTTGGAAATGAAGAGGTGCTTTTATCTTCTGTTTAGATACACTTCCAGTCGACTCCAAACGAAATTAAATTAGCTTACAAGGGGACATTTCTGGGGCGTTGCGCGCACACACACATACGCTCTTCGATGCTGGTATTTTCAGAGTTTCGGTCAACCAACAGCTAACTGTACCAGGAAACCCATTTACGGTAGATAGGTAATTAAAGTAAAGCTGGCTCCTGCGGTTTTCCACTCCAGACCTATTGCCAGTTACAACCCAGCTGGTGTACCGTGGATATATCCTTGGGAGAAAAAATTTCTGTTTAGTGTTTTGTAAATCGGAGTATAATTTAGATAAAAGGCTATATCTACCACAAAAATAGTTTATTTATAAGTGATTTTAACAAGTTCAAGAATGACCGAAATTATATTTAGGATTAGCTTTTTTTTAAAAGACGCAATGTTCTCATATGCCATATGCGTAATCAGCTATTTGAAAGCCTTGGGCTATCTGCGTAAAAGTACTAAAGATGCAATGTAGATTTTGATCTGGATGGATTGGTAAGAATTTGCAATACTTCATACTTGCTAGGGGGCTGGCAGTTTGTGCGTAGGCCCGGGAGGAATGAATGAGATGAGGGGGGCACCGGGCCGCCAGGATATAGGATCGGTATGACATGAACTTAGACGGTGTCCCTAACATTATTTTCAGATTGAACATTTTGACGCCGCCGGAGCCCATTCACAAAGAACGTATTCACGTCATAAGGCACATTTCGAAGGTGCAAGTCACCGCGGCAGTACCACAGCACCAGTTTAATTACCCAGCACTTTCGATCCTGGAAGAGAATCAAAGGATTGAAATAAAATTCGTGGAAAGGAAAAATTCATTCAAGCATTCACCTAAGCAATTAGGGAAAAGTATGAAAATTTAAATTCAGAATGGCCAGCCCTAAGGGATTTGAATGCGGGACTTTCCGAGTGCTAGCCCTATCCCGCTCGTTCATGTCGCAAGATATAACAAATGTGGCATAGGCCAGTGGAAGAGAAGGATTGGCAGACCAAATTAATAATCGATGAAAGTAACTTGTTAAATCTATTGTAAAAAATAACTATTTTATAAAACAAAATTTAAATCTTTACGGCAAATTTATAATTAATTTTAACTGATTGGCATATTCTGCACCTATCAGCTAGATATTACTTTTCCATGCATCATTTGACAAGAACTCCCCAAGTTTAGGCACTTATCACATAATCACGATTCTTGTTTGTTAATCTGTTGTGACACCATCTCTTTATGGAAGAACCATAATTTTAAACTGTGTTTGAGTTACTGACGTCTGTAAAAATTTTTGATCTAATTTTAAACAGAGTCTACAGAAAATGCTAACCAAAGATCAAAAGACATTCTGTGAGCTGCAAGGTTCAAAGTGGGATAGAGTATACAGTATAACGGACGCTTCGACGATATTTTGGAATTGATCCACCAGAGTATCTGTCAGACAGTTCGATGAAACAGGATGTTTGTGTAAAGTTAAGTCTGAGGAAAAAGTGCAAAACAATCAAATACTTTCGAATGTAAGCGAAGAAGTTCGTAAAACCTGCCAGTCAGGAACTGCGAAATTCTCAGGACTGTTCTGCGATATGGACTTGGTTGTGAAGTCACAGAGATTGCAGCTGTGGCAGGATTTAAAGCAAAGGACTGGGATTTTGATACTCGCAATGCTGGAAGCTCTAAAGGATGACAATGTTACTGCCGGCTAAGTGAATCGTTACAACATTCGCATATGGGGCATGAACAGACCATATGTAACATGGAGAGCCTACACGCCTCGTCAAAAATGAACGTTTTCTGTTTCTTTATTCCGGCAAATATTTATGCCCTTTTATGGGAAAGCAATGACTGGTTACACTTATCTTTATACATAAAGGATATCTCCTCATTGCCATTTAGGTGTACGTAGATTCCTCAACCAAGCTCCCCCTAGTTGTTGGAGTGGTAGATGTATATAGCTGACCTTTAATATCATCGGGTCTTATTTGACTTTTTCCTTTGGGGATGTGTCAAGGATGCTGTGTACTTTCTTCCATTGGTCACTACTACAGCTCAGAAATCTATTGTAAGTCAGAGCTGTGGATTCATTGATGCTGGGGCGAGTACGGGAGGGGCTGTACTACTAGCTGGATATGGTTCATGAAACGAGGAGATCACATAGAGTAGAATCTTGGAAACTTTTCTAGCCAGTCGAACCCTCGGAAATTCCTTTGTCATTCCATATATGCACCATAAATACCTGGTTGGTAGGTTAAAAGTTATACCCATTTGAAATCAGGGAATTATTCTAAACTATACAATTCAAATTTGAACTTTCAATGCTAAATGCATATGTGCAGACACACCAAGATTTAGTTTACTTATTGCCTTTAGATACGGACACAATGCCTTTATGTTATAAAATATGCATTATAATTATTGGGTATATTAAACCTACCCTGTGCTACGAAATTGCGCCGTGTTTGCTTGTACTCCTGCGTATCTAACAAAACTTCTCCCCTTCATTTCATTAGCTTCGACTCCACGTTGGAAACCTTTGTTAAAGCTCTCATCTTCCTTTTGGTTGAGACAAGCGTAATATTTTCTAGAACGAGTCTGACGTCAGAGCTTCTTTCATGAGCATCAGGTTATTCTGTCTTGCTCTCAAAAAGGACTCTGGCTCAGACGTTTTGGTTCTTAATTTAAAATTTCTAGGATCATTGCTCTATTTCCCAGCCTGACCCAATGACAAAGTTGTATGTCAGCTTTTAATCATTTTGTAGTCTTTTAATTTGTTTTAGGATCTTAATGATGTGGTAATAGTAATATGGTATTAGTAAAGGGTTAACAGTTCTTTTTAAATGCTTAGTCACTACTTATTTGCTACCTTTATAAATTTTTGGCTACCACTAATCTTTAATTAAAGAATGTGTAACTAAGATTTGTAAAGTGCTTAGTCACTAAAGCACACGCTGTTTCCATACATTTTTAAATTATTGCAACTTGTTCAAAGGCATAAATGTTTGTAAAGTTAAATTATATTGCTGAGTGCAAATTTAGATAACTATCTCAATTTAAGTTATTTATATGCTAAACCACAGTTCTTTGTGTAATAAATTAGAATAGTTGGTAATTCTCTAAATCCTACGTGCCCTTCCTCAGTCATACCCTAGGGGATTTTTTTACTAGTACACTTACGAAGTCAATGTTTATTCGGCATCAGCGGGAGGACGTCATACTGAATATAACACAAGATTGAAAAGCAAAGAAAAGGAGGTTTGTAGCAATGTTGGTAGCAGAGCGTGGTTTCGATCCACGGGCCTCTGGGTTGTGGGCCCAGCACGCTTCCATTGTAGTTCCACTATTAAGATTAAAAAAGTACTAATGAAAATTTAACTATTTTGTAAAACATTTCTGCTTTAAATGAAGATTATGCAGTATCAACAAAATATTTTTACCTGTAGTAAGATGGTTTTAGTGTTTAAATCAATATATTTATTTAAACAGTCTATGCAGAGTCTAAGAGTAGTATGTTGAAACTATTGATATACATTTTTATCATTTAATACTCTTGTTCAAAATTTGAATTACCTTCAAGAGCTTTGGAGCTCTTCATGTGCTGAAAAAATACTTTTTTTTTAAGTCCACCTACACATGGATTAAAAGTTTCATGCTATGGCCTAAGGATCTCACTGTTATCTTATTTTATTTTATTTTTTTCCTATATTGCACGTTGTATGCCTTAAGCTTGAAGCAGATCTTCCAACCCCAATCCCACAAGGAAGCAAATTTGGATATATTATAATGAATTTGTGTTACTTAAGACATTGTGTCTTGATGATAGCATAAAGCTTACAAAACTATTAATATCTAGACTACATTGCATACATTTAGAATTTTTTTTTTAATGATTTATTTATGGACGCTCTTTAACAGCTCAGGTCATCAGCGTCCCATTCAACTCAGGGCGTGAAACGGCCGACAAATTTTGCTCAGAGGCCTCTCTTTCAGGCTTGAGGTTCTTTTTCGTGCCGTAAATGTACGACACGGGACCCACGGCTTTACTTCCCTTCCGAAGGAAGCCATACTTAGGATTTTATGCCCCGAAAAAATACATTTAGAAGGGAGATAGACAATAAGACCAGGGGTCTTATGTAAACTGTGTAATCAATATTTAATAAGTTATGGTATGAATGTGCAGAAATATTTTATGTAAGAAGAAGTGTTTGTGGAATATATTACTGCCTGGTGCTACTGCTTTAGAACCGCCGGCGAGATACGTGAGCTAGGACAAGGAAGAACAGGCACCTGGCAAGAAAAGCCCAGAACTGTGCTGTATTTTAGAGAGGCGACAAATCCCTTGGGTAAGTTGAAAATTGCTTAAGAGACGGTAAACAAGCGCACGGGTGTTTGAATGCCCACCTATCAGCAGCGGGGACTTTAAAATATAAAATATGAGTTTCTCAGCGTTAGTTCTGATTCACCAATGACAGCCTTACATTTTGAATGCCCAGAGTCCGTGGGTTCAGTTATGAATCCCCGTGTGAGCTAAGAGAGCCGCGTCACCCCGATTCGAATCCAGTATTTATAGGGGAACTTCCTCCGAAAATTACACAGTTAGTTTTGCAGTTATCAGTTTACAGTGAGCAGTTTTTCAGTTTCTCAGTCTAAAATCCTCAATGGAGCAGTTTTCAGCAGTTTTCAGTTTTGTTCAGTATGCAGCACTAAACGAAGCAGTTCTAAATGTTAATTTTGGGATTCAATTCAGCAGCCAGTAGGCTGGTCATCGAGATTCATTCTGCTATCAAGTCTTTCCCGATGCGAGGTGCATAGTTACGCAATGTCGCCCTCCATTCTTCCATGAACAGTCGCGCACTTCGTGTACCTAATTAATGTCGTCGGTCAAAGCCGTGCATAAAGAAGGAAACAGTTAATTCTGGTTCTAATAAATCCATGAACCATTTCTTGCAGCAGACAGTTATAATTCTAGTAATCCCCTCCTTCTCCTCTATCCCGCGACTACGAGTGCGCGAAACAGCAGAATCGGCCTCATCGGTTATCGTCCGTCTGCAACGAGTAACTGTTTTATAACCAAAAAGAAAATGGTCACAAGATTCTGAAAAAATAGTAAACTTTAAAATATGACATTCCTATAGATTAGCCTGATTTTTGTAAATTTATTTTAACAAATCCTATATATGAGACAAGTTGATACCAAATATTTTATAAGGATTAATTTTAATCTGAAGACTGTACTTCAAGTATTTATAATTTCAGATTTAAAGGTAACTAATTTATTATTAAAAACCATGGTCCTAAGAATTTAAGGACTTTCATGAAAAAATAGGGAAACGAGCAGAGAGGTAATTGGTTTTAACTATCAAGAATTTTCTGTATAATCTGCTTAACTACAAAGAAACTGCGCCATTTAAAATACGAAATATTTTTGATATTAAGAGTGTCGATCAATAAATTTAAACTTGTAAAGCAAACTTTATCCAAAGGTGGAACTCAGATTGGGGATTACGATTACGGGAATTAAGGGAATTGGAAACCCGAGTTGTCCTTATGAAAGTATGCACTAAAATATACCCACTGAAAGAGGGACCAAATGGCCTCGCATGTAAGCTATCCATATAACAAACAGGAGGGAGATAGCCTTAAGGCAATCGCACTCATGGAAGAATGAACGTAATATCTGCTTAGTTACTCCATTACATAAATTAACTGGCTTAGGCTGCCCCCATTTAGCGGAATCAAATGAAAACAAAGCAAAGCGAAATGCCGCATCTAATGAAATCAAATCAAACCGAACGAAACTGAAGCGTACGCGTGGCGTTAGGAAATGAATCGCGCAGTAGCAATAGCTTGTTTATGTGAAGCAATCTAGAAAGAAGACAGTAATAACAGCTAAAGGAATTCAAAACACTGCGTTCATGACATTTTGTAAACAAAAGGTACGCGGGTGATACGCTTTTGAACTTCCTGCTGCGGGATGAAGGAACATTTGCGCATTATTTTCGATTGAGACTGGATTCATGACATATTGTTAAAAAGGATAAATATGGTGATTTTTTCACGCTGTTTAATTTGCTTCTTTCACCCCTCAAGCATTACTATTACAGTAATATTTATGACATTTATCATGTAGACGTGAATAACTCTAAAACAGAATTATTCATTCACCTTCGTTCATTCTTTCACTTTTGTGTTTCAATGTGAATATTTCAGTCTAATAAGCAAAAAAATTATTGCGCTGTTATTAGATTGCACCGCCGGATGATTACCTAAATAACTCACTATTGCTTACGACTGTAAACGAAAATAAATCCCATTCCGGCAGCGGAACAAATTTCGTTGACCAGGATTCGGCTGATCTCCTTCTAATAATTTCCATTTAAATACATTGCTAAGAGAAATTCTGTTCGATTCGGTTCCGCTAAGTTGGAGCGTTCCGCAAGACATTGCCTTGACGAGGAAAATACGGCTTCGATTTAAAAAATAAGTTATGCTTTTCAGGTTAGGAAGTAAAAATAGAGAGATATGTTGTTTATTTCTGGTTCATGCACTCCCCGCCGACTCCAAAATATAAAGGATAAATTGTAAAATACAGCAAAAGTTATAGTACTTTTCCTTCCAGCATTTTTATCATTAATTGAAAGGTTGGTTTGTTCTAGTTTTGCGTGCAGAGTAAGTTTTTATTAGAATCAGCGTCACCTCATTAAGAGTGTTCGCTTTTTCTTTGTATCTTGACTGATAGAATTGGAATGTCGAAGGTGGCTGTGTGTTGCATTTTCACTTCTGAACTTACCTTTGTACGCCAACTGAGGCACGGCGACCTCTAGGGTCTATTGTTATTGTATTGTTGTTGTAGTAGCAGTAGTAGTAGTAGCAGCAGCAGTAGTAAGTAAAAGTAATAGTAGTAGTAATAGTAGTAAGTAATAGTAATAGTAGTAGTATTTATAACAAAAAGAAACAAATAAATAAAAATAAAATAAAATTAGAAGGCATAACAATAATTTTAAAAATATTAAAATACACATAAAATATAAACAAATCCCATTATGGCTGATACACAGCTGGATTCCGACATGTTTCCCTCATCCCCCTACCAATTTATCAGCTCTTTTTTACACCTTAGCTGTCCACTTTCATACAAAATGTACCTAATCTCCGCTCTCCTTCCTTGGCTGCCAGCAAAGCTCAGCATGACCTCTTTTTCTGTTCGATCCAGTAAAGGAGTGCAATAGATACTTTTCCCTCCATTCTTCAGTACCTTTACATCCAGTCAGAATGTATGTTAATGATACCCCTCCTCACAGTTTGGACAAATTCTCTGTTCATATTCGTCAGTGATTTTAATCATCCGCCATGTCCTAAACCACCCGAGCCTCTGTTTCGTCAGTTTAGCCCCTATTTTGATGTACTGCTCCATTCCCCATTCAAGTTTCAGCCCTAATTGTACTTCCAGTCAAAATATCCCTCTGCATTGTGCAATTGTCAGCTATCTATCCATATCCCTCAAGATGTTGCTAACCTTCCTCCATGCGCTCTTTCTATTCTCATGGCCCGCCATCTAAATGGAGCCCATTCCTAGTGTTGCTAGTCCCTTTCTTAATTCGGATGCTCATGACTTGCTCGCTTCCATCTGCAGCCATTCATGACTGCAAATATCCTAACTAAGTTTGGTTTCCATGAGGTATTCGCAGCATATACTTCACTACAGTTTCACTGTAGACCCCAAATACTCTATTAATTACGCATTTCGCTGTGCCCCTTCCCAGCTCCAAAATTCCTTTCAAAAACATATCCTTATGAAATGAGATGAAACGGAGGAAACCTTTGCTACTATATCGCTCAGCTCCTCCTCTGCCATTTCCCACTAATATTTAATTGCATGGTTACCTTACTAATCTACTTTTAAGTCAAGGTCAACCACTCCTTCATGCCCGCATTTCCGTCAAAGGAAATGTGCTGCCCCCAAAGGCAAGTTTTCACAAATGGTTCAAGACCAAGATAGTTCAAACATTATTTTCCTCTTTTCATATTCTTTAGCTACCTGCAATTTGTTAGTTTTATGTTCATTAACTTATATTAAATTTACCGTATTCTTCTACTGGTCAAGGTTTAAGCTCTTCTTGTAATGTGTAGGTTGGTGACACTGAACCATTTTGCCGTGAGCAGTATTTTATTTTGCAAAGCTGGTAATCTCTTTAAGTGGCCTTTCAGCACCAACCAGGTGTCACATAGGACACTAAACAAAATGAATGGAAATGTGCAGCGAATATCAGAAAATGGATTGCGTAAATCATTGCGGTACAATCAGAGCTTTCGAGGCGCCCTGTCCATAACTCTTCTGAGTCGAGAAAAGTGTTTCCCAGTGATTCGGTATACTCAGTTCAGGGACTACGGTACTTTATTCACTTTGTAATCTAAAATTTTCTTAATTTCTTAAAATTAATTCTTAAAATTGTCTTTTCTTAAAATGCTTTTATTTACTTTTTCAATTTGAAAAGAAAATATTTTACTTTTAATGTACTTTGTAATAAAATGCGTTATTTTTCGGTTATTAATTTTAAACGCAATCAATTTTTGAACTGTAAACTTAATAAAGAAATATTTTTTACTTTGCACATTAATATTTTATTTTTAACGAGCATACAATGTTTGGTTTACCTTATTCGCTTTGCAAACCCATTTTTTATTTTAAAAGCCAAACGAATAATGATTTACCTTTTTAACTTTGAGAATAAAGCTTACACAAAGACGCGTTACCACTAGAGAAATTTGATTGTAAAATAAGCTAGGTACATATATTTTATCTCTGTAAACTTCTTGCTAACCTATTGAGTTGCTTTTGCGTAATAGAAAATGAATGAGTATAAAATAGCTTACATAAATTGATAGGAAACTAGACTATTATTTTAAGAATATAAACACACACACACACACACACACACACACACACACACACATATATATATATATATATATATATATATATATATACATATACTTAACCTGAAAGTATGGTGAAAATATGGCAATAAAAGCGCCTCACTTCCAACAGCTCGTTTTAAAAAAATTGTGATTTACATAGCTAAATATTTCAGAAATTTTATTTCTGACAACCACGGGAAAGAAAACATATTACAGATATAAACCCGCGCCGCTACAATATTTCATCATGCAAAGTATCAATTATAATAAAACTGCTGTTTCGTTAGTAATGAAGAGTGAAGAAATATGACGCAAATAGCCACGAATACTCTAATTTGCAAATAACGTAAGATGAATATAACACTTTCACAAGATTACTCTAAATTTAAGTACGCAAATGATGAATACATGAAAAAAGTATAAGAAAATAAATGCAAAGGGTGAAAAACAATATTCTTTGTATTACTGTATCTATTCTTTTTATATGAAAGTTGGATCATTTTATTTAAAGGAGTGACAAAAAAGCATTTTATGGATTTTAAAACTATTTAGTTGAATAGATAAAAATTATTAAAATGAAGTTTAAATATTGAACGAATATGAACTGTTTTCATTCTTTTCACTGCTTTGTGGGAAAACATATTTGCCAACGTATGGCAAAAAAAAAAAAAAAAAAAAAAAACCGATAAACTTACAGAGAAATAATTAAATTTTCTTTAACTAAACTATGAATATGTGCAACAAGTAAATTGGAGTTTGACAATGAAATAATTAATGATTTTACGAAATTGGGGCTAACAAAACAATAAGTAATCCATGAGTTCATGGTACGTTTGCAAATAGTATAATGTTTTAAAATTAATTTTGCATCACACATTTTATTCCGAATATAAAAATTCTTTTCTTCTACGCAGTATTTTGCTAATAATTTTTCAAGATAATAAAATACGTAAATTGAGATAACGTCTAGTCTTTAACCTTCTATTCTTGTAGTCTTCATATTCATTTTGTAATACAATTTTAAGACATTGATTTTCTTGTAACAAACAATTATGAAACAGTAACAGCATTGTTTTTTCACAAGCAACTATAATAGTGAAACCTAAATTACCACGAAGTACTTATTTTACTTTAGAGAACAGAAAAACCACATAGGGCGAGGTCAGGACTGTAGCGATGATGGAACAAACATTTTACTCCTGACTCCTGCAAAAGTTTCCCATGTGGTGTGGGCAGTGGAAATGCCACAGTTCAGCAGGATTCCATATAGGCCTGTTTAGGATGCTTCAATCTCAGTACATCGAAGACTATGGGCAAGCATTTTCTAAAATATCATTTTGCAGTGACTATTTTGTTCCACAAGCATAGCTGTCGTGATGGTTGCTAACTGAGATATACTACATCACACTTTTCACTTGTTGGAAAATACTCTCCTTGAAAGATACAGATCTACGATTGTCGTTTGTTTTCTGGATCATACTGCGCTATTCATTCGGACTTGTGGTATGTTCCCCAACCTGGCAAGAGTGTAGTCGACTTCTGCGGTTGGGATGCCTGGAAGGCACGTCTACGTTATCGCAAGAATATCAGCCGGAGGAGAGAGGATGATAAATCTTAATTCTACTCAATGAACTCAGAGGACTTTGTGGTTTAAGTTTCCCAGGCATTCGTCTTAAGATATGAGAGAAATCCACTGAAAAACGCGAGTCTGGAAAATTTCAGAAACGCATATCTGAGCATTATGCTGTTAATGAAATTTGTGAAGAAGTAATGTTATCTTTTTTCCTTCTAATAATTTAATTCCCCACTTCTGTAATATTCAAGCTAAAAATAACCTTTGAGATGAATCCGGACCTGCTCGGTAACAATTGTCTATCAAAATAAATTTCCTCGCAATACACTACCTGGAAAACATTTGAACAAGAATATACCACATCTCATAATTGCCTCTCTTTACGCACAAATGAACAGAGAGTTAAATGGTGGGCATTAAAAACAAACCTCTGCTGTTTAAACGCGTGAGACAATTGAACACCACAAGTAACATTTAGCATGTCATGAAGTGTTGTGTCAATGTCATGCGTAATTGCATAATTTAATATTATACTATCAACAAAAGTTTACTTTTGACGGTCTGCTTACATTTATTTTCTGTAATGATTTATTGGTTGGAATATATGAACATACAGAATGTTGTATCAGTGACATAGGTGACATATCCATTACATATAGTTAACTTGTCTGTTAAAGCAAGGGTCTCTGCGCGTCACAAGGTTATGGATGCCATGAGCGTGGTTGACTGCGGAACCAATCTTCAAAGAAACGGACTCCCCCTCTGCATGGTAACGCAGCAGATGCCCCATGCAAGCTGCCATTCGCTGAACCTTCTGCTGCTCAGAAAGATACTTGAGTACCCACTGCATTCAAATCTTGTGTTATCTCAACCGTCGATGAAAAATGGTGTGAACAGTTTCCTTGCTCAGTGACAAAGTTTCTGCAATCTCTCGGGTGATTCAGCAATTCTCCCTTACACGGTTGTCTACGGCTGCAATTGATTCCTTGGTGATGGTTAAGTGAGCTTGACCAGATCTAGGCATGTCCTCAGTGCGCGCAATTCCCTCACGAAATTCATGGAGCTTTGCTGCTGCTTGGACGACACTGTTGTAAACGTATTCAATTCAATGTTCTTCTGCACATGTAAACAACATACTGCGCTTTCTTACAAGGCTACCTATCTATTAGGGCAAACACAGAGCTCTTCGTAGTTACGCTACGGCACTACTACAAAAGTCTCAGTTTCAATTGGGTAATCCTTATAGCTTAATAATGAAAATTTGAAATGAGGACCAGTCTTATCAAGAATATAAATCAACAAATGATCAGTATTGATTTCTGCGTTTTGATAACCCAAATCTTGAAAGATATGATATTTATTGTATCACATGTTCATTAATGTTTCTGTTAGGTCGGCCGCACACCGGAACGCATCAAGTCATGCAACAGACATTATCGATCGTGCAACATGACGCAAAGAAATGGAACTCAATGGAAAGAAATGCAAATACGTTAATCGCCGCACACCGGTTTACATGAACATGTTGCAGGCACGTTTCACGAGATTCAGCATGCTGCATTTTGTGTGCCAAGTCTCACTGCAATTTTCAAATAAAATCCGATTACTGCAAGCATTTCACAATTATATTGCCAATTTAGTTATTATCCAATTAAATCTGGTCTTTTTGAAAGACTGTCTGGTGGGAAAATTAATGTTTTAATTGTTAGAGGGAAATCTGGTCATTTTAAAAGATTTTCTAGTTGAAATGTGTTTTCTTTACTTTTACGAGCAATTTACAGAATTCTGATGAATGTGGCTTGCTTGGTGCTGTTGTTTATTCGTTTCATTCTCACATATATACATAATGTTAAGAGTACAATAAAGATTGCGTCATCGTAATATGCACTTACTGACTAGCTACGATTATTCACTTCGGTTATTTCCCCATGTAATAGTTCAGACACATTGAGTACATTCGAAAATAGGACTGGAACTTTGCAGACTATTTTAATAAATCACGCGCTAAAACTTAAGCACCATGCTGAGCACAAGATAATATGAAATTATGAATCCGTTTCCTTTCTCTTCTTTTGCGCAATTTCAGCCACCTGTACATTAAAACATCGTCTTCATTCGAAGAGGCCATGTCGCCCACTGGATTAGAAGATTGACGCAGACACGTGTTGCTCCGATGTGCGGCCGCATGTCTTGACTCACTAAAGAGACGAGAAGAGATCAAATGTATCTGACTTGACGCTGACTTGATGCTTGCCGGTGTAAGGACCTGCCTTAAATGAGAAATTAGCTCACTGAGAAAAGTCAAACTAATTTGTTTCACCGTATGGTATAAGCGGAAATTTTTTTTGAACAGTTGTTGGGAAAATAAATTATCGTAAATCTTAACTGAGACCTTAACCTTCCGTTAGGCGCGGGGTTTGCTAGCTCACGGTCTGCCAGACCACGCTATACATTTTTGGCTTTATGCCTTGATCTATTTATTTCAAATCATTTTTACTTTGATTTTTAGATTAATTTTTATTTATATGAAAAATGCTCTTTTAGCCTTATTTAATTATACTTATACGAAGTATACCAACATAATTCCGGAATAGTAACTACACAAATAAATGTAAGCTAAATTCAATGACATTTACGGGCATGTTGTTTCCAATTGAACAATTATCAATGAATTATTATATATTATATGAGCAGGGTATTTTCGTTCCATCTCTTTCTATAAATGAAAATGGAATAATAATAATAATAATAATAATAATAATAATAATAATAATAATAATAATAATAATAATAATAATGGTGATTTATGTTGTCACCTATAAAATACATTTCATCATCAAATTCGTCCCTATCGTCATCTTCCTCATCTTCAGCTTCAGGAGAAGTTTCTGAATCTAAACATCTTGTTCCTACTTTAACTTCAGAATCAGAATCATCAGTTTCACAAAAACTGTCATCCTCTGGAAGGGCATCATCATCGAAAAGCAGACGATGAACTTTTTTTCAAATCCTCGGGTTTTTTGGATAGTAGCTCATGTTGATAACTTCCGCTTGCAATGACAAAGCAATTGTGCAGCAAATATACAAGGAACAATACTTTAAGAATGTCAACAATATGTTGGGAGAGTTGGAACGCCGGGTCATATACGCAATTGCTTATTGTTGGCATTTATTCTTGCAACTCAACAACAGATACGGTTATCGCTGTGGTAAAACACCGAAAAAGGTATGCTATTAGGTATGCAAGTAACGCAATTATGTAGGTGAGTTCGTTAGAAATTTATAACATGTAAACGATGCTACGGGGCCTTCTGACCCATTAACGATTAACGGTAGGTTAACTTAAAATGTTTCTTGACCACACTTTCAGTACTTAACGGGATTACAATTGGAGAGCATTTCAGACAGCAACTATATTAATTTTGTTTAAAGTTTTTGACTTAGCTGCGCGATACATTTCCTTTTCTGTAAGCACTGCCAACAAAATGTACTTTAATTTCTCTCTGAGAGTACTTGAATTGAACTTTGAGGCATTAAGGTTGTATAAACGTACTAATATGTAATTATTTGTTACTATGTGCGAAAGAATCGGAGCTAACAGCTGTCGGAAATTGTAGGCTTTGGTGTGATAAAGCGCTGAATTTTGAGTAATACACGATGCCGACACCTCAGATTTACAGAATACGGGTCGTTTCAACAATGTGTTTCGTCTGAAAATCTTGTTAAAGATAGTTCTCTATTTACATTATTGAACGATAAATAAATGCTATTTAGTTATGAGTATGAATATACTAAAGGCTGTGTGATCAATTCTCGAAGGTAGCATACGGGGCGATTAAATTTATTCCAACTTTACCGGAATCTGTTTAAATGGATTACATATTTGCTTGAAGGGTATCGGTTTCGAGAGTACGAGACTGTGCGATCTAGCGAGTGGTTAAAGGACTAATACGGCAATATTTTATTATCAAATTCACTTAGAGCTACGACACTGAAATAGTCTATCTCTTTCTCTCTTTCCCTCTCCAAGGCGCACTTTCGCCCTCCATGACTAATTCTAGAACTAGACCAACTAGATCAATTGATTATACCACAAAAGTGACGTCATTCGTTTCAAATGATTTGCACTTAAGTCCAAATAAAAAATTTGGTCCAGTTTGTGCCATTCACTGTAATTTCTGAAAATGGACACACTCTAGACTTGCATTCTACATGTATATTTTTTCCCGTTATTTCTGTTAATTATAAACATATGTATATTGAATTCAACAACTAATGCAACGATAATAAGATGAATATATAAATAAAATATTTATGTTTACGGTTTATAACATTTATGTGTGATTTACGCTTTTCTTATTAACGTAAACAGTTCGGGTATTTATTGTAGTAGTATACATATAATGATCTAGTGGTTAGCGTGGCTGACTGTTGGCCGGGAGGCTCGGGCTCGATTCTAGGTACCTACTTAGGAATTTTTCCAAGTTAAGGAGGTCTGGAACGAGTTCACCCAACCTCGTGAGGACAATTGGGAAACTGCCTGATGGAAAGGCGTAGTCTTATGGAGGCGGACGTTGTCGTGAAGCAGTGGAGAAGTCCCTTCGGTTCAGTTTCGACTGAATTGCGGGCTTCAACTTTCCACCAGCATGTCACTACATAAAGCACAAGGAATAATGGCATTAGCCTAACGCACCCTCTTATCATGATCCTTGCTGGAACCACCAGGATTTTGCTGTTTGCCCGTTTTGAAATGTGTCTACCCATTAAAACCTGTTCTCTCACCAATTCAAGCAAAAACATGCTATTGCGCACTCTTTAATGAAATTCACAAGGTTTACACAGTCAGACCACAGAAATATAACTCTAGAGCAATGCATTTTATATGTAAACGTTATTAACAATTATTAAAATACTAACGGTTCATAGTATGTGCGCTGAATTTATTCAAAACTTTGTTAATCAATTGCCTGAAATTCACTATATTGGACACAAATTTGGGTCTAAGCGTTCAGTGCAAAACAAAAAGAAGGGGCGAAAAAGAACATTTTTAGTAGAGGAAAACTGGAAAATTTAAACAAATCTAGAATGTTCACTAACTCAAAGCTTTTCCCGGAATTAGTAGCGCAATAAATGCAATAAATATACATACACACATGCACAGAAGAGAATACTTGTTAGATGAGAGAAGGAGAGAGTTATTTCATCTCTAAGGCACGGATACACTTTTTAGGAATCGGAGTAAAAGTACAGGTGTCGCCGGCTGCAGCATGCTTAGAAACCGAGTGGGTAAGAATTACAACTAATGCTGAGTGTGGAAATCTATTTCCATTGTAATAACGTTTCCTTATATGTATCCATAGAAGAAGAACGAGAATTTTATTTTGCAGTGCGCCGTTTTTGCACGCATTCCTTCCTTTCCTATTGATATACTAACATTTCTTCTTATACTCTCCTTATGTAGCCACTCAGCATGGTATGATGAGCAGGCTGGTTGGACATTGGTCCAAGCAAATCGTATGTTGGTGAGATCAGGGGTTCTACGCATGCTGGGTGGTGATTTCAATTCGCTTCTCCTCCTCTTACACTCAACAAGGAGACTCCGAATGGGGTGAAATGCATACACTTTCGAATCTTTAACCTTAATTTTAGGCCCGGGGTTTTCTACGTAACTTAGTCCCAGACTCCCAGGTAGAACGTATCTTTAAAATGTTTCATTGAAAAGTTTTGGTGTAGTATCGGTGTTAAAACGTTCTAGTGTAGACAAAATTAGTATGATAATTGTTAAATATTATCCTTCACATGGTACACTGTAAATTTTTCGACGCATAAGTGTAGTCACTTGTATGAGACGATCGTGTAAACAAAATAGTGTTAACATTTTCTACAAAATGGATAAAACTGAAATATGAGCTGTGATAAAGTACTTCGTTTGGAAGGGCTTTGCTCCAACAGATGTACAAAAGCAGTTATATTCTACATTAACAAATACTTCCCTTTCGTTTTCGACGGTTAAAAAGTGGGCTGCTGAATTTAAGCTTGGTTTTACATCCATTCAAGACGATGGGCGCTTAGGGCGCCCCAAAACTGCTACGACTGACGAGATTATGACAAAAATTCACAATGCCATACTCAATGATCGTAGATTGAAAATAGCGAGTTGGCTGGCATTGCAAAGACCTCGACAGGCCATGTCCAGTATATTATACACAAAGTTTTGAGTATGAGAAAGCTTTCTACTCTATGGGGGCTGTGTTTGTTAGCAAGGGACTAAAAACGCACTGGAATGAACATTTTGCAAGTGTGTTTAGACTTGTTTAAACGAAATTCCAGGGATTTTCATAACAGTAAATGAAACATATTCATCCTACACGGCAGAGACGAAGTAGCAATGCATAAAGTGGGTGGCAACAGGTGAAAGTGCATCAAACAAAGCAGAAACTGTTCCATCTGCAGGAAAAGTCATGGCTACGGTTTTCTGGAATTCTCATGGTGTGGTACTCGTAGGCTACCTCAAGAGAGGCAATCATCACCGAGGAATATTACGCTTCACTAATGGACCAATTGAAGGATGGTATTCAAGCTAAGCGTTCACACCTTGCGAAAAAGAAAGTTCCCTTTCACCACGACAATGAGCCTTCACACACGTCTGGAATTTTTGCTGCAAAGCTGCATGACCTTCGCCATATTCCCAGCGCATTTAGCTCCAGCAATTACTTTTTGTTTCCAAACCTAAAGAAATGGCTGGATGCGCAAATATTCACATCATATGTTTGGTTGAAGATGACACAGAGATTTATTTTTCACAGTTGACAAACCTCGTTTTACTGAGGGTATTAAAAAGTTGGAAAGTCATTGGACTAAATGTATGGAGTTACTAGGTGACTATGTTTCATCTAAATCTTGTGTTCTCTTGATCAGATCGAGAAATTTTACAATGCAATATGCATCTTTATATTAGCTTAAGATTCTGTTGTACATTTTCTCGCAAGCTTAGGTACTAAGTCATGGTGATTCAGGCAGAGCATTAAATTACTTTATTCTTTAAAACTAGGACATATGATATTATTCTACCGTAAGATTTGTTTGCCAGTTTTTTTATTTTATTTTATTTTATTTTTTTATTTTTATTTTTATTTTTATTTTATTATTATTTTTTTTTTTTTTTTTTGGAATGGTGTTTAACCCCGTTTTTGCTACAGAGGCAACACAGGCGATGAACACTGATAATACATGAAATGAAATGATATATTGGGAAAGGGTTTTTTATAAGATAGGAAACGTTCCAGGCCAAGTTTAGGGTACCTCCCCGGCATTTGCCATTTATGAGGACTGAGGAAAACTTGGAAAAAACCTCAGTCAGGGAGGACGGTCCTGGCGGGATTCGAATCTGGACCTCCCGGTCACGAGTCCGTGCCTTAACGACCTCGGCCACCCGTGGCGGTTTGTTTGCCAGTGATTTGATTAATCGTGATGTGGTAAACATGGCAAACTGACATGCGTTATATTAATTGCATGTTAAATTTGTTTATTGCTCTAACACAATGTTTTATTTTACAATTAAAATCCTTTTAACACGTGTTATTTTTTTAAATTTTCTGTTCAGCAAATTATACTTATTTTTTACAGTTATAATTTATATATTATTTTTCCTTTACTGTACTACACAGCCACCGTTCCATGGTCATATCCTAGGGACTTTCTTCCAGCACACTCCCAAAGTTAAAACTTGTCTGACATTAACGGGAGAGTGTTGAACTCTGGTTATTAAAAACATGTTCCTTGACACATGGTGCACCAGCTGGTCATGAAAGATCCAGAGGAATTACATTTTTTCGAACTTCGTTGAATTGTTGGGCAATATTTGGGCAGAAGCTGAACCAGTATGGGAGTAAATTAACCACTTTCATGACCTAGTTCATTAAAGCATCCGGCTGCAAAAGCGGTTTGCACAACCTTAGATTCTGATTGGAGTAAGTGGCACATTTGTGTTTATTCGGAATAGATTGTACTATTCTAACGTGTAAACTGCCATTGATCATAGTTTAGTAATGATTCAAATGTTAAGCTATTTTTCATAATATATTAATTTCGCTGTGCTATAAGTAGTATACAGTAAATGTAAAACAGTAATAATACAAAACATATATCTTTTTCTGACTTTCTATTATTAAATTTCAAGAAAAGAAATTCCGGAGTTTATCTACTTCACAGGAATGCAAATCGTATGGGTATTTCTACTCGTATGCATGCAGTTTATGTGATATTTGTGGTTTTACTTATAGACTCTGTCTCATAAACTGACTAAAACTAGAGCATGAAGGGATTTGGTTTGGTCTTTACTAATTATTCTCTCAACAAAAACGTTCGCTTTTCCTCTGCTAAAATACGATATTTTCGATGCATTTTCTTATTCAATATTGAACTTGTAATTATGAATTTGTTTAGCATTTGCATTTTGGAAGTTAAGTCTGTGGTAGCAATGTCGAATACTTTATAGTTTATTTGAAAATATAGCGATTTAGGCTAGTTAATGATTTTAGAACTGTAAAAATATACTATTAATGTTCATTGATTAATTCTAGGTTTATCTCTGGCGTCATTGATTACCAAAAATGCGCAACTATTCTGTTTTCTCCTTAACGATAGCACCGTGAATTTCCAGCCTTGAGCGAGGAGGTTTGGCGGGCGATTGACTACCGACTACCGCGATTATATTGTTGTGTATAGCGTGGCCCAAGCAAATGGTTGGCATTCGCTGCAAATTGTGATGAATACGTATCTTCTGTAGTAGTGCCCTAAAGTTATATTCTTTATAGTTTGTTGCTAAACTTTACTCTAACTTTATATAATACTCACTGCAGATTGTGATCAAGAATTTTAATAATATATTAGCGCTGCGATTTCTAAAGTAATATCTTGATCACAATACATCAATCCTTTAGAAACTGTAGACAACCCACAGGCTTAATTAAAGCAGCGATGTATGCCTTTTCTGCTATGCCACTTCTGTTTTCCAGTATTAAGAACTTTAGAAAAAACGTATTGCATACACCACTTGTAACAATAATATTGTAGATATGCTTATACCAATTGTTTCATTTTATTATTCTCATTTCACTAAATTTCCGAACTTGAAGAACCAGTAAGAAATACAAAACACTCTTTTATGTTTTGGAATACAATTTTCGTGGAAAATAAATGTACGCTTTTAATTTTTTAAAGGATATATCTTGCAGTTTAACAAATTCAAGCAAATAAACAACACACATAGGATTTTTCCCTAGTAGTATTTTCAGAAAACCATAATGGCACATTCTTCTTTCAGAATTTGCATGTTTTACAAGGATCTATAAATTATCGAGAAAGAAACAAAAATACCTATCAACAGAGCTAATTATGATAGGCTGGTGCAAATATTAATTATTGTAAATGGAAATAAAAAGTTAATAAGCATATGGACATTAAAGTATAATATGTTTATGTATCCGTTACCCTGATTTACTATCGATAACAAATAGTCTTAGAAAGTTGGATATTTTCTGGACAGAATATTCTTACTGTATTTTGTCATTCAAAAAGAAATTAAAATTGTAATTGAGGACCTTACAATGCTTTTGATCCTTGGGAACCATCTATAGGATGTTTTGAATTATTAGCCTCATACATCTAACACATTTCCTGTAATGGGGAAATACAACCTTACTCCTTTTAACTTCTAGCTTTAATTTTCACACAAAGTACATGCGACTGGCCAGGATTTCAAGTCAAATTCAGATAAAAAGTTGTATATCAGGCCCGTCTGAAACCAGGGGTATTCGGTCCCCCTATAATTGCCTGAGTCAATACATCCTGTGACTCTGATGAGATAGAGTGATAGTTCATGTGTGAAATCAAAGTACTAACAGCTGCAAAAGATACACGGGATAGTACCAAAATATGCAATTGCCTTTTGCTGGTTCCCGAGCAGTTTTTTCTTGACACAAGCCAGTAAACATGAACATTTTTGTCAACATTTAATATCAAGTTTTAATACAAAATAGTTTTGCCTACTACTAGTAAAATATAAGTACACAGCTGTTTATTACACTAGTAATGGCATATAGACATTTATTTTTCAAATCTGAGAATTTGCACATTTTAAAGAATAAAATACTTGTTTTACTTGAAGATGTATATTTCCCAATTTTCTGTCCCATGTTGTTTTTACGTTCAACATCCTTCCGAGAGTCTAGGAATGTGCGTCAGAAAGAGCTAAGCGTAACACCCTTAAATGTAATAAGTTTGAACTTAAGTAAAAGTATATAAATAAACAAATAAATACAATAATAAACATATCTACTTGTAAGTGAAAAAGCAAATGCGGTCGCTAATACATTATCTTCTCTTAATATAAACGGTCAGGGATAATTTACCATATAATATAAACATGAAATTAGATTATATAATAGACATATAAACAAATACTTAAGGCTACAGCTGGCAGAAATTAATAAATGTTATAAGATACGGCACTCTTCTGTTTGAGAACTTTCCCCAATTGATTCGTGCCGCTGTTGCCCGTTTGCAATTCACTTCACTATAAATAAGTAATTTTTCAGGATACTGCGCATTTCTAAACCGTTCCATCTTACGGACAGACACTTTTTACCTCTTATTCAAAGATGAGCAAACAGTTGGAAGTTCACTATTTAAACATACACAGCACTAACTGTTGAAGATAGCTATTAACAAAGTATTCGATTCTTGGATCTGCAATGCAGTCATGTTGTGGGGCTGAAATTAATGTAAATAATTAAGCTTATAATCAAAATATGTAAAACTTATAACTATAAAATAAGTTTCAACACATCGACAAGAAGACTATTTTGTATATTATTTTTCCTTTTTATTTTATTAGAAGACTATTGAATTAAGTAACTAATGACTTTAAATAAGTAATAAATTTCCAAAAATTTCTCACGAACCATTTCAAAAAGGACGAAATGACACTAAAAGTTTTCTGCTGTTCAACACAAAGTGTCATCCTGTACAAGAAAAGTTTTATATCCTCTCACATCCTACACAGTGCATTGATTACTTACTTTCAAGAAACTTAAAACAACTTTCACTTATTATGCATATTTATTCCCTTGTTGTTCCTGAGCTATGAAAGATAGCCCTACGCTTACGGCAGGTAAAATACGGGAAAAAGAAGGAACACTCAGAATGTGTTACGCAAATTAGCTAATGTTAATATTTTGTAAGTTTCCAGATATAATTTGGTATTTTTTTTTTTGTTACAACTAGTTTGCTGCGTCATTCTATAACGTCACATGCTGGAAATCGAAGCAATCGAACTATCATAGAACATTATACAATTTCAAATATGGAAAAAAAAACCAAGTAAATTGATCACTGTTAATACATAGTGTCGATTTTATATTAGAACAGCTACTTCAATGTAATAAAATAGGTCAAATGTAGATTAAATGTATCGCCATATATTATATATAATATTTGATCTTGACGTATATGAGGGCCATACAGAAAATAAGGCTGCAAGGACTCCTGATGCAGGGAATTTTTTAGTTTCGAAGTTGGCGCACCTAGCATGTAGGGTGGATCATAAGGCTCAGTTTTTTCTCCCCGCGTGTTTGTAGGCTATTTTGTTCAGTCACGTAAATTCTTCCGACGGAGAGGTCGTCGAGCGCTCCAGTCTTCTCCAGTCAGCGCGAGATCCGCGCGGTCATCCGTTTTTTGGCTTTGCAGAACAATACGCTGCGTATATCCATCAGAAGCTCGTGGAAGTTTATGATAGTGATGTGACGAGTCGACAACATGTCAGGAATTGGGTTAGGTTTTTAGAGAAAGCAGTACTGATACGACGAGACAAGAAGTGGGAGACAATCAGTGATTTCTGACGAACTTGTGCAAAAAATTGAAGAACAAGTGCGAAATGACCACCGTGTGACGCTTGACGACCTTCAAGAAGAATTTCCTGACAATTCTCGAAGTCTCCTTGGTGCTACTGTGTCGGAAAAACTTGGTTACAAGAAGTTGTGTGCGAGATGGGTGCTCAGAATACTCACGCCGGAGCACCAAATAGCCTAACCGCCGTGCATGAATTTTCGGATCGTTTTGCACAGGAGGCAGAAGCTTTGCTGGACTCTGACGTGACGGGGGATGAGAGGTAAGGTGTCACTACACCCTTGAATCCAAAGACAATCACTTCAGTGGCGTCATTCATCTTCCTCAGCAACCAAACATTTCAAGACGAAGTCTGCAGTCGGAAAAGTCGTGGCATCTGTTTTTTTTTTTTTGTTTTGTTTTGGGGTCATAAGGGGGTCCTTTTGGTGGATATTATGCCTAAAGGGACTGCCATTATAGCATAGGCTTAATGCACTACCGCAAAAAGTTTCCAAAGAACCAATCACAACCGCATAAGGGGAATGCTGACCCGGGGAGTCAGCCTTCTACATGACAACACAAAGCCCCACACCGCGCGAGTTTCACAGGAGCTGCTGACATTTTTTGGATGGAATAATCTCATCTACCCTCTATTAACCCGACTTGACGCCTTCGGACTATCACCTTTTCACTAAACTAAAGGAGTTTTTGGGTGGGAAACGTTCTCAACGATCAGGAGAAAGCTGTGAAGAAATGACTGAAAGAGCTGGCGGCGGTGCCACTGACATACAAAAGCTGGTGCCCTGACGGCGAATACGTTGAAAAATAGTTTAATATATTTGTGAAGTATCCTATGAAATTCAATTAAATTTCAGTATTTTTCGATCCTACATAAATGTAGTAATCTTATTTTCTGGATGGCCCTCGTAAAATACACGTAAATACAAATAAACATTACTGAACAACGATTTTTTATTAATTTTATTACGTGTAAATTAATGTTTTGTGCAATAAACTATTCTCATCCTGAGAAACAAATAATATGCTATGAAGTAATTAAGTCATACGTTATTTATTTACACAGATATCTGAATCGATGAGGTATCTGACACAAACAGTGCTGCAAACAATGGGCCACTAAAACAGATGGCATTATGTTCAGTATTCGCATCTGTAGAATAAAGTTAGCCAATCACATGACACAAAACCGTGTTCTGACCTCCCTAGCCAGTGTTGATTTAACTAACATTTCTCTGGTGATAAGCGCGCATACGAATAGCATAGTGTAAAACCAGGAGTCGAGTAACATAATGCATCGTATTCTGCAAATAATTGAGTTCGTTAATTAGGCTGTCAGCGTGAGGCAAAGCTTGAATCAAAGGAAATTAGCGTATCGATATACTGTCATCGCTTACCCAAAGTTTAATTTTAACCTCTCAGACGCTCTGACAGAAGCACCGTCATAGGTCCTTAAATAAACCTCTGTTGGAAACTATATCACAGCCACATTGCCATATTTTATACGTAACAATACTGTTATAATATTTTCGTTCATTTCTTAAAAGTGTTTTGGCGCATTGATAATGACTACAAATTATACACGAATTTAAAAATTGATATATAAATTCATTTTAAATTAAATGAGAAATTTATAAATTAAAATAATCTCGGGCAATCCAAGTCTTATTTCAAATAAGTTTTTTTTTTATGAAAATAGATACGTTACATCATCATTGAGAGAGTCGATGACAGAATATTGTACTTTCGTATCATTTAAGAGCTAATATCTTCAAATGTATGTTCACTGAATATCTGACATCAATTTTCGTGCAAGAAAATATTATCTCAGCATTTTACACATCAGAATGCAGTATAGTAACTTTACTCTTTCTAAACAAAACATATTTCAATAAATCAACTAATTTGCTGAGAAAAATATTATTTTTACGTAATGAATTACTCGAAAAATTATATTTCAATATGGAAATGGCGAAAGCACAGCACATTAATAATTTTTATTTATATTTGTCACTTATCTGTAATATATCTTTTTCATCATTACATTCTATCATTACCTCAAATTACTATTTTTTATCTTTATTTTACAATAATTTTTTCTTCATGGCACAAAATTAAAATAAATACATAAAAATTATTTTATTGCTATAGCAGTATGTGCTTTTGTAAAAGTGTTGTGCAGCTGTACAAGGAAATTTATTTTATTTCAGATTTGAGAAAAGATTGATACTATTTAAGAGTGTTGACTATACAGTAACACACATAATAAACAGTGCTACAGGGTATATGGGCAAGGGCAGGATGAAGAAATTCACCGGAAAGGTTTTTCACATACAGTTTATAATAGTAAACTATCTCTCCACTTTAAAAACAGTCTTGTATTATACACTTCCACAAATGGAGGCCTTGAGCACTTTGATCTCCATCTCACTTTTTTCCTACCCATGTTTCTTCTCCCTACTCCTGTGATCCCACAAGGCAATGTACGTATCACGTGGTCTGCCCATTTGCTCTAAATTGGCAATATCTTTTAATCTGGCCATTTTCCTAAAGGCGTGTACTGTCCCTTAGCCCTTTCACGACTAATGGTAACTCAGAATTTACTTATTTCTTTACATTATAAGCTACCGCCACGGGTGGTCGAGGTCGTTTAAGGCGCGGAATCATGAGCGGGAAGTATGGAGTTTGAATCCCGCCAGGACCGTCCTCCCTGACTGAGGTTTTTCCAGGTTTTCCTCAGTCCTCATATATGGCAAATGCCGGAAAGGTACCCTAAACATAGGCCTGGAATGATTCCTTCCTTAAAAATATATCATTTCATCTCATGTATCATCAGTGTCCACCGCCTATGATGTCTCTATTGCAAAAACGGGTGTTCAACACTATTCATTCTACATTATAAGCTCAGTGAGTATAAGCATTCTCCGTTTCTATTTTCTGCCACCTAGGTAGTAGTGTGGCAACTACAGCTCCGTGCGAAGAAGCAGTCGCACTTACAAGTCAGTCTAAGCAGAAAAGTAGGATTTCCAGGCTAAGTATGGGTTTGTTTCATCCATTTGAGGTTTGTTTATCAGATGTTTTTCAAGTATACACGAAGTGACTTATGCTGTGTTTTTAATTTACATTTATTAGAGATATATTTTCTAAGCTTGGTAGCAACTTGAATTACTTGCACGAACTGTTGAAGACTGAGGTATAACATAGATGCATTTATTATACCTCTTCACTGTTCAGGAATGTTTACTATGCTTTACACTTTATCAAATAATGTGGGGAACTTCAAACTGGATACAGAATCTAATTAAGATACACCCAACAGCTGTCACAATTCTGTCAATGAGGATGCTGGGGGCACTGGAAATATTTCTCAGTACCTGTACCTGTTACCACTATAGATAAAAGTACAATTTCAGTGTACACCATGTGACAAATTGCAAGGTCAGAAATTTTATTCAGTCTCCGTGATTTTCAAAGGTCTTCACATCGATGGTAACAAGTTCACATACTGTGGATTTTGGGGAGACTTTATGGTAAATTTCTCAACACTTTCCAGACCTCTCTTGCAATACATCACGAAGCACTTGATCAGCAATCACCAATTTATTCTTCATTCCTCTCGTTGTTTGAATACTGCGTTTCTCTGGTTACATAAACCGCATATTAGTATGCTGATGCATGTCAACAAGCCTTCAGATTCACAAAACAGTCACTGCACTTGCTTCATGCTGAACACCCCAGTAGGTTAAGAACCTCTAACATTTTCCCCAGCATTTCAAGCACGTTCTACATCCCTTGTGACTGTCTCTAGTTAATTGTTCTGTACATAACTGGTTCTTCAATTTTGTTTGTAAAGCGTACGCGTCCGTTGAGGAATGCGACTATTTTGGGACTACAAAAAGGACACTCTTGTGAAGTATGGGAAGAAAACAACTCATGTAACTTCGTGTTTGGATGACATCATGGTTCCTGAACAGAAATCATTTCTATAAATGCTTATTTTCATAGGAATACTCGAACTTCTGCAGTTAGAAAATGATCCATTCTTGGGTGACTTAATATGTCGTCAGTGATGATCAAGTCGGTCCTAGTGGTGTAGTGGTAACCATACTTGCCTTCTAAACCCAAGATCGCAGGTTCGATCCCGAGCAGTACCAATAGGTGTTTTAGGACGTAAAAATCCTAAGCATGGCTTCCTTCGGAACAAAAGTAAAGCCGTGGGTCCCGTGTTGTAGATTTACGGCATGATAAAGAACCTCAAGCCTGAAAAAGTGGCCGTCGGTCGTTCTACGCCCTGAATTGAATGGGACGCCGATGACCTGAAATGTTAAAGAGCGTCCGTAAATAAGCCAAATAAATAAAAAGTGATGATCAAGCTACAATACAAGAAAATTAGAAAAAAATCATTAATTAAAATGATCAGTCGGATAATTAGAGTATGGCGAGTGGCACAAATTTCTACTTGTAATGAATGCTATATCAGAAAACCCGTACAAAGTCTAAAATTGTTCATTTTTGGCAGTTGAAGAATGCATAGTGTCTCTCAAAAGACATTCATCTTTGAAGTGGATGCCAACGTGGCTACAAAATTGGTCTCTGGCTGACTATAAAACGGGCTACATGCAGAACTTCGACATTTATATTGGAAAATAGATAATAATGATCATAATAAATGCTTTTGAGTGAAAATGTTATTCTTTCTCTAACTGATACAACTATTGCACATCACATCGTCTAATGAAATAATTACAATCAACGGTCCTTTTGGTGTTGGAACTGTTCGTTTATATAGACAGAAGGCAGACATGATGAAGAGAAATTAAAAGCTCTGCAGGAAAGAATTTGAACTTGCTGTAAAGTCCTGCTTGACTGCAGTCAAATGGCTAATTAAACTATATTGCTACTGTCCAATTGCCAGAATTGGAAATAAATAGCAATTATGAAAAATATAAAGGATGTTAGCAGATCTGAGCTATTCTTTCTTTTTGCTGTGGTTGAAGATAACGGGAGGAGTGGATCCATTGATCAGCTTCTTGAAAGTTATGCTCCCGTACGTCTTCTGAAATGGTGGCTTATATTCTTTTAATTTGTCAAATATTTGGCCATTATATAATGTGGAAACTAAAGAAATTAATGCAGTTGATAGGGCAACAAATATCCTGATTGCAAACGAAGAAGACCGGTTCATTTTCCCATTGCAGAGAGAGCAGTCTTTGGTGTTCCTGTTGAAACTCTTTTTGAGAAAGTTTAAAGAAATTTCCCGTAAGAACAGAAACAAAAAGATGCAGTGCATTTAGCACAAACGATCAAGGAAAGCACAGAGACAGAAAAGAAGCGACGGTGTAATATTTGCTAGTTCCGTGTGTCCTTTACAAAACTCTATGCTGCATCACGCGAAAAATGAAAGCTGGAACTGTGAAATCAAACAAAAAGCAAACTTGTAAAGTTTTTTTTTTAAAAAGTAATAACAGTTAATTATAAAGAAAAATAGTTTTTTTTCACATAACTGAATTTCATTATTTGAGAGTTAAGTGAGAATACAAAGTCCCACTAATTTTTTATGCTGATCGACCAATCAGAGATTATACTAAGATTCACAATGATTTTAAATGTTTCCTTAGACTAAAAACCGCCTTACCATCAGGTCTGCTCATGAAGGGTTACTGTACCATTCAAGTATTCCTTTACTTTTTCTGTGATATCTCTTAGTATTGTTGGTTCTCTTTCTTTCACTTAAGATGTTTGTACTGAACATGTGATGACATGGGGTTGTTTTTAATTACCTGCTTGTGATTTCTCTGCACTTTTGTTCTGATGTTTCAGAATAATACAGCCTGACCAAAGTCTGTGGGTATGAATTGGTTTTAAGTCGACTTGAATTTTATCGGCAGATGATGGTTTGGTTTATTTACGAACGCTCTTTAACATTTCAGGTCATCAGAGTCCCATTCAATTCAGGGCGTGAAACGACCGACAAATTTTGCTCAGAGGCCTCTTCTTTCAGGCTTGAGATTCTTGAACCCAAGGCTTTACTTCTGTTCCTAAGGAAGATGTATTTAGGATTTTTATGCCCGTAAAATGCATCTATCGCGGCCGGGATTGAACCCGCTATCTTGGGTTTAGGAGGTAAGTATCTCCAGATGAGGCTATGAGGGTGAACTCGTTTAACTTCAGTAAATAAAAATCTAGCAAATTAGCTTAGCTCGTGTGAAGTTGCACAGTATTTACTGAAACAACTTAATATACTAAGCCAATTGACTCTTGCGACTCAGGTTCTTTCCCATATGCCATCTATTTTTTCTTTCGTGGTTTCCCTTATTAGGAATGCAAGTAACGGATTGGCATTCCTTTACTAAACCCTTAAAGAACCTCCATGATTTAAAACAATAAAGTTTAAATAAATGGAACGATAAGAAGAAAGAGCAAATAATGCTATTTGTCCGGTAAACAGTAAACCGAATACTTCTTTGATTTTTACATAGCCAGTAAGAGCAATGTAACCAAAGACAATACATATTTGCTGGGTACATACATAACATTTTATCACTGCTATTAATGCGGTGCTTACTTCTCGGCTACTAAACGTGCCACAGCTGGTGGCGTTCATACAGCAATTCGGCTTCCCTCGGATGAGCATTGCACCAGAAACATCTTTAGCCATCGCTCTTCCCGTTTTGTTACGGTAATTTCACAATGTTGGTGACGAATGCTTAAGTACTATGCCAATTTCTTCTACTTTTCCTTCGTTACAATCAAGGCGGCCCGCCAATAAGGGTCAGATAGTCCTAGGTCCCCCCCCCCCAAAGAAAATGTCATAATTATTTACTATTTTCTCTTCTCCTGGTCTACTTTTAAAACAAACAAATTCATGAAAACAGTGATGTGTAACGAATTAGTTCTTAATTGTATCTTAACGCAATAGGCGCATTTCCTCTACTGTAATAGCGGTAGCATGCGGGTCCTCTGTTAGCGAGGCAAGTTCATGGGCTAGCCCGTAAAATGTTACGCTTTTAAAAATTTACCACCAGAGGTTTAAAAGGACTTTTCGCCTTCCTGCGAGATGGGTAGGCATTTCTCCTGCTTTTTCTGCGTTCTCTTGGTCAACAGGAAGACGGCCCATGACCTGTATTCTCTCTTTTCTTAGGAACCAGATTTGAGGGGCTACTGACACTACGCATAATTGGCTGGGGGTTGTTTTCGCACTTTGTTTGAAATAGGTGATTTCCTCACTGTTTGTCAGTGAAAAGTTGACTCTCACAGCGTTAACTGTTAAGTTACAAAAACCGTAACTATTTTATGGCAATGAATAAATCGGACGTTTTATTGCAGATTGCATTTTCGCATCTTCGTTTAGCTATTAGTTGGGAGTGAAATGATTTGGACCTCATCAACCGAGATCTGTAGGAGTTTATTCAGTTAAGATGGCAAAAACGAACGCCATTTTTAATGGTTTGAAAAAACATCTTGACTGCCAGCGTGAGAAGTGAGAAACATATCTTCTCTATAGGAATGAGATTAATAAATAGAAGTGACAAATTTAGTTTTGCTCACGCCAACGAAACGACAGATATTAATGCATGCCACAATCTGTTGTGATATTACAGTACATTAGTGGGTGAAAACCGGTTGAAAGATTCATAAAATGTATTGCGCTTTCTGAATTGACTACAGAAGGCTTAAGGCGTACTTTAACATTTGAATTAGAAGAATTTCATACAAACCAGAAGCTTATAGCACAAATGCTTGTGCTGAGATGTTTATAAAACAGACCTTCCCCATGCCATTTGGGCTTAATGTAATAACGCCTCTAGCCCACACTTGAATTATTTCAGTACCAAAATTTATCTCACAGAAAGAATCGTCACTTGTTACTTTTCCTTTACAAACTATTACACAATAAGGTTAATGCTTCAAACCTAAAACAATCAATTTGCTTTTATGTTCCAAATATCATACTGAACGGATTTCGTAATATTTTTATTCCAAGGATTAATTCTGATGCTTATAAATATTTTCCTGTGCTTAGAAAGCAAACATTATATAGTAAATTAAATTATTTAACTACTGATGTATTCAATATGAATCTGCATACTTTCGCTTTATCCTGTGATCATTTATTACAAAATATACATTGATTAACTTATCATGTACGAACATTATCATTTTTGTTTTGTTTTTGTAACTTTGTTGTCATATTTGATTTATTGTATTCTGTTTTTATTTTGTTTTATTTTTTCATTATCTTATAATTGTAAGGATTGTATTTGATTAAGTGAACATTATAATTGGGAAATCTGTAATGTTCAGAAAATAAATAAATAAAAAATTAGCGGCCACTGGCTACAACGGTATATTTTCTCTCACAATGTTGTTTGTTTTTCATTGAACCAGAAGAGTTAAAATTGTGCACAGCATCCTTAGTTGCAGTTCTGAAAGGAGACAATCTACCAGAATTCAAGCTGATTTGCATGTAATGTTAAAGCACAAAATATCTGTTGACTTGGAGAGGAGACAGATTCAGAAGGCGACGTTCAAGTGCAGTTAAAGTACAGCGTCGCCAGGTGCAGTGTCCCTAGTAGCCAAAACGTAAAAAATCTCATGAGAGGACATGGTTTATAGCTAAAGCTCTATCACATTAAACAGAAAAGATACCGATGTCCTGAGAAGAACGAAAACTTGTAAAGCATTTAATATGCGAAAACTGCGTTCTTTCTTTATTTGGAAGGTTATTCGTGATCGTTTCTGAGGCAAGCGAAATAATACTCGTGTATAGAAAGCGTAAAGAATTCTTAAACTTTATTACAACATAGTACAAATGATACCCAGCTTTAAAATAAAACTAGATATTTATTGAAAATATGCCAAGGGAACTTTATTTTGAATAGAGCTCAAAAACAGAAGTAAATAATCAGGAAACCTTGAAGTCGAATTAAAGTGAATAGGCCAGACAATTTCCAGGATTTTTCTTCTTGGTGAAATATCGCTATAATATTTATGACAATAAATAATTGTCGCCGGTGTATGTATGCTTTTGCTACAGCAGAAGATATTTAAGTTCATTAAATGCTACTATACGACTAAATATATTTTAGCAACATGGAAATATTTCTGCTTGTGCACTTTTATTTCAAATGTCATTAGATCTGTAATTTTAGATTTACAAAGCTATTGTACGGGGAATATTATACCGTCCAGTATTTACACTAGTGAAACATTTTTTTTAATTCAAATATAAACAGTTTGTATAATGCGTACTCAGAGAAAATGATGAATTTGCTGTTCGATTTAATTTGAGCCTATGCTTATTTTATTGCACTTTTTTTAAAAGCTTTCTATGCTTTCATACGCTGATTTAATTTCTACTCTATTTCAACCAAAATAGAAAAAAAAAATTAGCAGTGGATCAATGCAGATATATGGTTTAATTTGTACAAGTTTATGAATTATATGCATTCTTGCGGAAAAAATGACCAATTTTTTTAAATTAATCCACCGATATTCCTAAACAGCGAAATGAGTTATCGATTATAAAACATGTTACACGCTTCTCTCTTTTAATAACATAGATGCATTCATTATATTCATATAGAAAATTATATATGCGTAAAAATAAAACTTTTGAATATGCTTTACCCCTATAATGCGCATTAAAATTAGTTTCAAAACGCTGTTGCGAGTTATTATTTTGGTTGTTTGAACTCTTAGCTATGAAGAAGCCGCAGTTTTGACTCCTGCAGTGCGAAATCCTATAAAGAGAATAACATCTGTCAATATCAACTGCAAACGAAGATTGCATTTCTCCCTCTCTCCCATTTGCTGCAGAGAATTAGACAAAAAGCCACAATAGATTGAAAAACGTTTCGCAACGCCTTTAGTGATACTATCCTGTTTTCAACATTAGCTATGTCCACTATGCATTCAGCTAAGAATGTGTCTAAAACGTGTACATCCATTCTTCTCAATGAATAAGATAAAATCATTACTTTGATATTTTCCCACTTGCAAATGCTACTAGGATATTTAGAGTAAAATCTTTCTGAAATCCCATATACTACTGTAATTACTATTAATTTAACACAGTTGTATTACACAACATTGTTCCAAACAGGAATTATATGAAAATAGTATATCTGTTACAAATTTATTAGCTTTGTATCAGTTAACGAGATGGACAGATATTTCTGAATCGCCGTACACTTTGTTCGAATTGGTAACCAAAATGATGGCAGCATTAAGAATGGTCAAAGCGCTGGTAACAGATATCCACTGTTTTACCAGTACATTAAGTAGCACTACTTGCTTCGGTTTCACTTCTTTCACTTAAAACTTGTTTTGTAGTATTGCTAACACAGTCACCGGGACGAGGGCAAGTGCATTTGATGTTCTTACATAGACCTTCGATTGTGACATAACGGATATAAGTTTTCATAAAGTACTACAATGTTAATAATATGAATTGCAATAATAATAATAATAATAATAATAATAATAATAATAATAATAATAATAATAATAATAATAATAATAATAATAATAATGTCTCGTTTGTCATGAATCAGAAATCTCAAAAATATCTGTTAGGTGGCTACTATGACCTACATATTCGCCTCTTTTTTTTAATGGTGTTTTAATGTTCGTTTTTACTGCTGAGGCACCACAGGCGGTGGACACTGATGGTACATGAGATGAAATGATACTTTGGGAAAGGATATTTTTATTTTAGGAAGCAAACGTGCCAAGCCTAAGTATGGGGTACTTCCCAGGCGTTTGTCATTTATGAGGACTGAGGAAAACCTGGGAAAAAACCTCAGTCAGAGAGGATGGTCCTGGCGGGATTTGAACCCCAGATCTCCCGCTCACAAGTCCGTGAGTTAACGACCTCGGCCACCCGTGACGGTACTATTCGCAACTGTACTTTATGCACGAGTGGTAGGTTTCTAACGGATAAGCCCTTTATTCCAGGCCCACTCCCCCTAATTCCTTTGTCACCTGTGGTATATATTTATTTGTATGTAACTACGTCACCTTTCTAGGCGTTTGGAGAAATTTTGTATTATTAGTCTAAAAGCAAACTTTCCAAAATTCCCACTGGATATAAAAGCGACGGTTTTCTAGAATGTCAATACGTCGTTTGCATCACGCCATGTCTTCCGGCACACCATAGGACGACTGGAGACGCACGGAACTAGTCCGTGCACTAAAGGTTGGGCCGATTGTTGATGGGCGTCAGGAAGATGTTCTGTCTTTATTTCGTCGATTTAGGACTCAGTGAGACTTCCATTCATTCAATACTCCAAGGATAGAAGTGACAGTCATACAAACTTCAGTTGGTTCAAGCGTTAGCAGAAAATGGCTTTCAGGCCAGAATTACCTATTGCAATGCGATGATACTCCTGTCTCCAACAACAGCCGAACTTCATCAGCAAAGTTCTTTGGTTACATGAATGCACATTCACCAATACTGGCTGTGTAATTCGGCACAACATGATATACTGGACAGATCGCATTCCTCGATGATTCCGTGAGCACCATACCCAGGTTCGGTGGAAGCTGAATGTATGATGAGGTTATTTGGGTGATCAGTCTTTCTAGAAGACAATCTCAATGGAGAACGTTTCCTGGGCTTCCTGCAGACTCGCTTAATACTCCGTGATGTTTTAGGTGTGTTCCACTGCAGCTGACAACACCTTACTGGCTATTGATGTATAGCGCATCGGCACATTATGACATCTTGGTACAAGCCTGTTCTCCATTTTACCTATCCACAAGGTGAGTTGACCGCGGTAGGATTATATCGTGATCGCCTCGTTCGCTTTAGATTTTTTTCTATGGCAACACCTGAAAGCACAGGTCTATAGCAACAGACCACGAAATGTTGCGGTCCTCATGAGACGAATCATCTCTGCTTACCGAAGTGTGCCATCAGGGCGGTACACCAGGATATAGAACGGCGCCTATGCATTTGCATGAAGATCAACGCATAAGGAACGACGGAATTGAGGCCTGTGTTATGTGTAGTGATACGCCGTTGATTACTGAACTGAGTGTAAAGCAAAAGCAGAGCGAGAGATGAAAGGTGTAAAAAAAAAAAAAAAAAGAAAAAAATATTAGTTTACTAACATCTTGTATCACAAGAGTACAGTATTAAAACAATAAAATTAAAATTTTGTTTCGTAAAAATTTTAATATCGTTTCAATTTACTGCAAAACTCACCATCAATTTTCATCTCGTATAGGGGCATTATAGGGTATTGTCACTTCCCTCACATTTTGCATTTTACTAAAGTGGCAATCAGGAGAAACCATCTTAAACTATGCAAACAAACAGAACACGCACATACATACCAGTATTCTAGAATTGAAAATTTACACCACGAATGACACCCCCATGTTCAGACTCGATGACACTGAACCATCAACTGGCAACCAATCTCAATGCGAAGCACTGGAAATAAACGGAAAACCATAGGCGGGTTAAGCTTTTCAAAATGATTACTTTTGATGATAGAATTAGAATATAAAATTAACATTTGGAATGTGACACTAGTATTTCCATGAAATGCACCTATGTTAATAAACCATTTGCATTGCCAGCAGTGTACATCACATTCACTGAATTCGACGAACTTTTAACGTATTTTCACTAGTTGTACTCAGTATCATCACAACTTATACACACAACTGCATAGAGTAACGGAGTAACGGAGTATCATTTGTATCCTCTGTGAAACTCCTGTAATGTGCAACCAACATTTCCGTTTGTCGTTATAAAGGATAAGCAGTTAAGTGAACTTTGACATTTTGTATTGCAACGCTGGATGTTCACTTTTTATAACATCTGAACATCGTGCACCAGTTAAATACTTGTACTTTATATAGTAATAACTATAAGTGCATAAGTTATCTTTAGCATGCGCTCACGGTTGAACACAAGTCTAGTTGTGTAAAGTTCACTCCATTCTGTGGTATGGGGTTTATTCCTATGGACATTTTTTTCTTTTTTACTTCACTAACACACTATAGTTATAATTATAACTATAATTAACAACACTGATTCTCCAACTGTCCCAAAACAATACAAAGTTTTTAGTTAATATCTGTTAACCGCCTAATAATTCAAATACAGAAATAATGTATTCTCTGGTTAACAGCAAACTGCGATTGACTTCACCTGCAGCCATCAGCGCGGGGATTATCTTATTATTATCATTGCCGTCTGGCGTGATATGGTCCATCGCGCACTGTGCTCAATTGTAATAATTCAAAAATAATTCCAGTATATTATATATAGAGGTGCCAAAATGTATACACACTTCGAGCAAAGAAAAAATGTGTTTACATAACAAAACTGAGTTCGCACTAACAGAAATGATGAGCACTAATCACCTTAGAACTTTTACAGTTACAACAGTTACTCACCATCGGAGTCGATACACTTCTGAGCACGTTGAACTACTGATTGAGTAACACCAGTGATTGCAGCACATGCCGTTTCAATTTCTTCCCGAAGTGCTGCCAGTGTAGCTGATTTTCTACGGTATACAACATCCTTAAGAGTTCCCCATAGGTAGAAGTCCAACGGAGTTAGATCCGGAGAACGCGATACCCACGTCTCCATTGCCTTTGAACTGCAACAACATTTTCGGTTTTCCAGTACCACTTCAAAAATGTTTTCCGCTGTTCAAACGATAATCTTGACTCCATTTTGTTGTAGCAACGCTAGCTTAACGTAATTTGACTCACATCTGTTTACAGAACTTCATATAATAATCGTGACTTCATTTGTTCATTGTTGATTTACCTGTCACGTAGCAACGTTATCATTATATATATGAGTCACATCTGTTTACAGAACATCATACTACACATTACTGTTATTTTTCGGTCCAACTTTGAAATATATTAAATAGATATCTACTGTGAAAGTGTGCGTGTGTGTGGAATGATGGGTAAGATAAAAGGAAACTGTTTTGAATATTTATACTGTGCTATTCACTTGTTTGGGTCTCATTTTCCTAGGCGGGGCGATCCCTGCAGACAAACGCGCACTACACCACATTCCCTTATGGCCAGTAAGTTACGTCGCTATCGGTGGTCGACATAAGAGACGATCTTATATATAAAACACATGGACATACCAGTTGAACGAACAGGTCTATATTAGAATAGATTTCTAACGGAACATTTGTTAAAACATTTGAAAGTTATTAACTTTCCAAGCATTATCACCGTTGGCTGGTGTTACAGCAGCTGAACTAATTCAAGCATTGCAATTGTTTTTCCGAAACGATAGTTCTCGCATTTATTTTCCTTTATTGTTTCGTAGTTGGCGTAAGTGTGTGAAGTTTTCGCTGATTTGTCTAGATATTTAATGTGTATTGTCCTTGCTGCGGAAGCCTGTTCATCACTGACAGAAATCTTATTCAGTTATGATTATAGATAATTAATGGGTACATTTTGAGGGTATTTCTGCGTTTCTAATAGAAAATATTCGCACATAGTCACCAGTAATGCTCGAGAGGCTATATGTTTCATTCTAAGTTCGTAGAATTCTCTATTTTGATGCATTTTCATTTTCCTGCTCGCAGCATTTTTGTTGTCACTTAAATATATGTAGACGATTAAGCTGAAATGCAACTGTTCCCCAGAGAATATTGCATTCTAGTTTTCCCCGTTGAAGGAACAATTTAATTTGAGATAATTTAGAGTACATATGTTGTAAAGATAACCTTTATGTGTAATAATTATTTACAAAATCTCTGGTCAATTCTATAACTTTACTGTGGCGTTTGTGCCCTGTCAATACATTTACTTCTCATCAAGAAGATTGCTTCTTTGTTGGAGGTTTTCCCAAGGTTGGAGTCCTTCATTGTACCGAAATGAAAGAGAGAATTTTACTGATCCTGATGACGAGCTTGGTGGATGTACTAGATCATAAACCTGAGTGTTTGTGCAATCGTGTTGCATCAGTCAAATGAGAGCATCAGGTTTATCGTTCCTTTGGGCATCACAGTCAACAGATGTTAAATGTGTAATTTTATGTTTACGGACCCGTAGAAAGCCAGTACTTTGACGTGTTTTTTTTTTTTTTTTTTTTTTTTTCTCCAGGTTCAAAGCAATGAAGCTGTCACTGCGGCGAAATTTTGGTTGCTTTCGCAGGAAAAGAATTGATAAGGGCCTTAATGCATTCAATGCAATAAAACTATACTATTACAAAATTTCATGTGAGATGATGTCTGGCTTGCATAGTGAACTGCTCGATTGAACTACTTCCCCTACTCCTTCACATCTACTGTTGATATCATCTCGACCCAGAGAATATACGACTATGTGTGTCAGGTTTACCGACCGTTTCCCTTCCTGTATACCTTCCTCGTTGTTTTCAAAATATGGGTTCATTCAATTATCTGATGACCGAAGCCTCGACGGCACTGTGTCGGCACAGTCTGGTTGGGATTAATCGAACTGCTACGTTGGCCTTTAGGCTTGTGCTATTTTTGTAAAGCATCTAAGAATATTTATGACAAAATACAGATCCTAATCATACTATTACACAAGCGTTTGTTTATGATTAGTATATTCTTAGCAGGTCCGCTGGTGCTGTAGGGATATTACATGAAGGGAATTTCCCAGGTGATCAAGTACCAAATTGCAATGCAATTAATAAATAGTGCATATCCATGCACTTTAGATAAACTAATAGAAAAAAATTCTGAAGAGATCAATGTAATTTCTCAAAGATAATTAAGAAGGCCTCCGGGTAATTTCATAAGCAGATGCCAGAAATGTATGGAAAATAAAAGCACTCTAGTGTTTCTGTCACCAACTGTAGCTATAGCTAATTGACAGATACATTCCCCAACATCACGTCGGTCATCAGATAATCGGATGATCGGGACTTTAAAATATAATATATTCAAACTAACCAATAAATTCGGAGCTAATAATATTCTACTCTTTATTATATTTTCAGTTAAACATTTTTCAGTGCTTGTTTCCACTTTTTGTTCAAACAGGCCGTCCATAATTCTTCAAGGATTTTAAACGGTTACAAAGAACTACAGCCAGTCAGATTTAGTGAAATATCGGCTGAATTGGCAATACTGCTGGTCATGGTTGGACGCGCTATGTGACGCTATGCCTGGGTGGTTAATCATCTTGACACAAACATACGGACATGAGTTACTGTTGTACATACATACGGGTTGTTTACATAACACTTTGGTTCCGGTGGGATGCTACTTCCCTATGTAATCACCGACCGTACTTATAAACATACGCGCTGAGCAAACCAGTTGATCCATTTTCCTATAAGGAAGATATAGAGTATTTACATTGATATACATTAAGACACACGCTTGACTGTTTCCAAATAAATATATTATTGCAATTTGCATATCATACAATTTTTAAAAAAACAAATATTTTATTGAAAGTATGTTTAATACTGCCAAGAGAGGTCGAGATTGTTAATACGCGGGAGGGAGGAGAGGAGGGAGGGAGAAGAGGAAGGAGGGAGGGAGGGAGGGAGGGAGGAGGCCCGGGGTTCCATTCCCACAAAGACCGTCTTCACTGATTGAGATTTTTTCCAGGGTTTTCTTAGTGCTCATAAATGGCAAATGCCGGTAAGGTACCTTAAACCTAGGCCTGGAACGCTTCCTTCCTTTAAAAAACAATGTCCTTTCTCAGTTTATCATTTCATCTCATGTATCATTAGTGCCTACCGCCTGTGATGCCTTAGTAGTTAAATGGGGAATTACACACTATTTAAAAAGTATATTTAATAGGAAAATAAAATGTTATGATTTTAGCAGAAATCTAAATTAAGTTGTATAATATATAAAATTCAGAATAAGAAATTATAAACAAAATATCGTACCTAGGAATGCAGTCTCTAGAATATTTATTTACCTATAAAATTTAAAATAACATTTTAATTAACAAAAACCACAATGTTTAAAATTGATTAGCATATCCTAATTTTCACACACTGAAACATTAAAATTAACTAAAGGATGAAAATTTAGTACATTTCCATTAAGACACCGAATTGAAGCGGTGCTTGTAAAAATCCGCCAGTGCTGTGAAGTCATATGGCGCTGTTTAGCATAAAGCTCTAGAGTATACATAAAATTATTAAATAACACACACACTCATAATTTCCGTGCGTTAACACTGAACACTCCCTCGCTTTCTTGGCTAACCTAATCTACCACTTAGAACTGCAGCTTTTATCAAAATCCAATTCCTAGTCTGCAATACATACTGAACTTAAAACACCATCTAACACTTTCAAACAACGTTCCTTTATGAATTACACTTTCCTATAAGGCAACAAGAAAGCATAAGGCCATTAATGTACAAAATTACGTACTGATTGTAACGGCATTATCATGACATGACTATAATGGGGGAAATATAAAAGTAATGTATTACAGCTTTGTTATCTCCTGAAACTAACACTCGCTTACTCTATTAAACTAGATTAACCACTTATTCGTAAACTCAAAATGTCTATGATACTTAAACCTGATCTATGGTTACATTTTTAAACACTTTGAAGACAGAACCGTGAGGTCAAAATTAGATAATTAATGACAAGACATTGGATATTAAGGCACGAATTATCTGTGTTTTAGACTACTAAAAGCAATAAAAATTTAAAAGTTTGCAGGAAAGTAGGAGAAAAAAGGAATAATATATTTTATTGCATATTTATCCATCGTTAGCAAAAAACATATGTATGAAACACAAAACAGGTGAAATTTAAGAGAAATTAAATAAAAACAATAATATGTTGGGCAAATTACCTGAAACAAATACCTAACATGATGAAATTATGTTAATTAATTTTTATTTATATGCTAAAACAATGTCGCATCCATAAGTCGCATTACAGTTAATCATTAATTATCTTTCCTCTACATTGGAACACTCAAATTTGTGACGCTTATTTAATAATATAAGCTAGTGCACCAAAGCCCTTTCAACATTACTGAGGTCAATGGGGCATACTTAAAGACTCCCATTCCAGCTGCAGTAAATACCTTTGGAAGTTCACAACGATTTTCACTTGCTCGAGTTCGAACAAATAAAACCACGTCAAAATTAATTTAAAGGCCGTTTACTATCTGGCGATCAGAAGGAGGCAAGCGCCAGGAATGTGGTACAAAATTTTTTCTACCCTCCTCACTATATTCATGAACATTAGTGCCGATAAAAATTGTGTAGATAAGCAGTCATGCACCCCTGCACTTCAGCCTGCACTCGCCTTCTTCTGATCGCCAGACTGTACCTGCCTCTGAATTCAATGTTTACCTGTAAAACGTAGCAATTGACCAATAGTGCTCTTGAAGCTGGTACCACTTTGAAGAATGCCATACATGCTTTTGCATAGTCTCGACTGGCGTAGCATACGGTTGCCAAGAGTGACTAAACGGAATCCTTTAGAGAGCAACTTACAAAGAGAGAGAGATCACAGGTGAATTCAGAAGTAAGTAAATTCTCTGTAACTCAAGTTTTCTGCGAATTTGTTTGTTCCAAACTAAATGTTATCCTTATTAGTTTATTACGTACAGAGTGAATGTATAGTGTCATAACCAGGGTTTTGTGGTAGTACACATTTAAATTTCTCATATATTTGAGAAGCACACTTACCAAGAGATTTTTCTTATTAGTGTTTTTCAGCCAAAACCAATCACATTAAATCATACAATGATATTTTCCTTGCTTCTAATAGTGAATCAGTGTCTGCTAAAGGTGTAAAATGTGAAATAGCTACAAGGAAAAACGTCGTTAAAATAAAACATTGACTAAAATGTAATTACATCAAAAATACCTCAAAGAGGCATAACAAAACTTTGTTAGAACGCTGAATTTTCATGATTTGTATATATGTATACTTACACCAAAAACCTTAAAAGGTGTACATTAAAATACAGAATTTTTCTAAAATGTTCAATATCTACTGATGACATGAAATCCTGCCGTGGATTTGTGTTAATATATTTTCTGTTCGACATATTCATGGAAAAACACTTTCTTGCTGTCTTATACAACGAATGCAAAGTCACCATTCGACACCATAGTAGAAAATGATCGCTATGACAATTTCAGTTTACCTTATTACTTGTATGTTTCTTGACTTTGAATATGAAACTAAATTGTCAACCCGTTTATTATTTTGTGCCGAATTATCTGTCCAGCTGCGGTAATTCTATCAACATAGATTTCTGAACGTACTGTTAATTTGTTTTCATCGTCCCGCTATCTCTTTCTCAAGATAGTATAAGCACAGTGGTCCGCCGTTAAATAGCCGTCCAGAGCCTGGAACCCGACTGGAACAAGTCAAGACCTCATTTGCATCATCATTAATTCATTCCGTTCATCATTCATGGGGGTAAAATCTATAATTTTTATAGTTTTTGTACCATTCCAGAGACATAGGAAATTGATTTTAACTTGAACCCCACCAATGTTTCATTCTGTACCCGCTGGCTTTATAGCTTTTTTGGGGTTACAGAAGACCCTTTCTTTCAACTTAACCTTCTTTTCCTACATCGCTTATGAAACATAACCAAGTTCTTAGGCCCTTCTTACAGCATTCCTTGAAATGTAAAAGTCTTCTTACAAAGATTTGCATCATTAAAAGAGAGATAATGGAGTTTTGGCGTTTTCCAAATATTGTAATCACAAACATAATAAAAATATTGCTTATTAATTAAATAACGCAAAATGTTATATGATTACATTATGTCAAACTACAGTGCCACTTTTGTTAGGCTTGCTGTACGCAGCAGAGTGATAGGGGTAGACGATAGCTGAGGGCACGCTCAAGTCCTGTAAGCCAAGGAATTATCGACCATCGGCCAAACAGAATAGTAATATATACTTTGAAAATATAAAAACTTTTTGGCCCGTGAAATGCAATTCTAAGTGGACTTCTAACGTGCATTAGGCTCCTCAAATGCCGGAATCATCCTAGCTGCGAGGCAAATCAAATGGATGATAGGATGTAAAGTATTGGGTTATTCAATTACTGATGTCCGGCGCAGTGACGGAAACTGCATCGGTTGATAAGTCATTGCTCAAGGCCAATGAGTTAGGTCGTTTAGGCGAGTTTTACCGAACTGCTACGTTGGCCTGTGAGTCAGTTTATTTTGAACAGTGAAAGAAAAATGTCTTTAATTCCAGTTTTAAATCTTCTAAAGCGCCGAATAACAAATACTGCACCTAATTATTCTACTCAACAACGAGCATTTATTTATGATTGATATGTCTGTACACAGTCTGCTCCTGTGTCAGGAGATTATTTGAAGAAAAATTTGCAAGTCATAGTCGTGGAATTCGAATTGGTAATGCGATTAATAAATTAGTAGCGTCCACATTTAAGAGAACTGATTAAGATACCATAACGAGGAAAGAATAGGGAGAAGGAGGTGGAGGGAATACACCACCAGAACCACAAGAGGGAGTGTTGCGACTGTAATTGCGTTTTATCTGTTATATCAAGCTTATGAGTGCGTTAGTCCGAAAAACAGAAAATCTCCAAATTGGAAATTAAAATTAATTTTGCAGATTTTGGATATCAATTCCTTTTGATAATGAAAAAACCATATGTAAGGTATATAATATAAAGACAAATAGTAATAAAACGGTTCTAGATACGCATATTAACTGAACACACAAATAAAATATAAAGTTAAAAGTTTCAAATGATTGATTACAAAAAAAAAGTTCATCTATTTCAACAATGACACATATCAATATTCTATTAAGAAACTGCAACCCCCTAGTTTCAAATATTTTCTCAAAAACACACCAATAGAATAACTATTAATGAATGAACATTCCCGCAAAAGGTATTAGCATCATGTTATAAAAGTGTATTGAGAGAAGCATTAAAAAACCAAAAGGATGAAGCTAAAGATATTGCCAACAGAGTAATTGCAAATGTTATTGTAGGAGAAATATATTTTGACGCCCGATGAACTTGAAGTAAAACTTGCAACAAAAGTAACTTTGTGTAAAACAATGAGAATGTTATGACCTCAGTATTCAAACAAAAATATCCTACTTTTTGTTACTGATGGTTTTACCTGCGCAATCAAAAAGGCTAGAAAACTATAATAAAATTTCCCCAAATTTTAATTTAACTTGCTTCGCCCATGGGCTCCAATATGTCGCAAAAACAATTGGATTAAATTGCATTGGGTGAACAACAACATTTCCAATAGTAAAAAAGTATTGTTAGGCTCAAGGCATTTTGACCATAAGCATCTGAGATTCGCTTACCTCCACAGTCTTGTCTCACTTGGCTAGAAGTAGTTTCAAATCAAGCTTCACTATTACCAGAAAATCACTGATTTAATGAACACTCTTAATGCCTCTGAGAACCATTCAGTTAACAGTTTAAAGGCATATTTCTCCAAGCCCAAATAAAGACGTTATATGTATTAACAGAAGGCTGTGTTCCACACCAATAAGTATTTATAATCATTATGGCTATCCATGGAGGATGCCATTTACTCAATTGAATTATTAAAGTCACCAAACACTACATCAAGGAACCATTGCTCACTGATTTCAAAAGAGGCAGGTAGATGTAATTCACAAACATAAAGAGTACAGTTCATTTTGTGAAATAAAAGATAAATTACTCAGAAATTTGGTGAATGAAAATGCTGATATTTCATATTTTCAATTTGCCCCAACCTTATACTACGACATAGAAAGAAGTTTTTCGCAATATAAACATTGACTGAATGTCGCAAGAATTTAGTTTCTCATAATAGGAAATACACAATTGTTGAATGCAACAAGTGCAATCATGAAGTGAGAGAAAACGAGGTACAGAGATATAAGATTTTTATTTTTCCTATTTGCGTGAATCCTTTGAGGTATTTATATTATGAACAATTTTGTAATAAGCTACACAGTAAATGAAACAAAGTCATACTGTGTATAAATAATAGTGAGTCATTTGATCTTACACTTGGCATGGATGGAATGCGCGGAAGACACAACCATAAACAGCAAACCTTTGCTGCCTCTGGGTGTTTACCTATAGTCCGTGTATAGGAGGGATCTTAACGCATGGCCCGCGGAACAAAGTTGAGCCGTAGCCGCGTCCTTTTTAAGTATTAAATATCTAAATGAATACCCGATTAAATAAAAATGTCAATGAAATGTATTTGTGGAGTAAAACAATTATACATTTTTCCTATTTCAATGAAACATTTTATCCTTCTTTATTGACTAGTTTGTCGATGATGACACCAATTTGGAAAGTCAGTATGCGCATTGTAATTTCGAGACGTTGGTCCATAATTTGACTTATGGTCGGTGAAGCTTCAATTAGTCACGGTTGTTATTTACTAAATAAGTCCCATACTAATAACAAAAACTATAGCAGTATAACTAGCACTCATTAGCATGTGGTTTACGACTAACTGGCTGATGTGCATGGGATTCTTTCGTATATCTTTTGGAAAGCTTCGAAATGTTTCTGGAATGCAGTAGAACGAACTGCCTCCGTCGCCATCTACCGGTCATCTACTTAACTACGACGTTAGATATACTGCTACGTTAGTGCCGCTTGTGATAGCTAAATGACAGCATCTTACAGTTCTAGATATCGCTGTATAGCTGGACTACTAGCAAGCCTCATTGACATTATTAACTGTCTGACTGGTTGAAGACTCTTGGTGTGTATCATACTTGAGAGTTAACTCAAAAAGTGTTAAAAAAGGCAGTTAGTAATTAAGAGAGGCATTTTCAGCATCTCATTGTGTGAAATAGGTAGGTACTTAGATTTTAAATACATTAAAACTTATTTGACTTCCACTCTAGCGTTTCCACCACCCACATTTGCGTTGTCCCACCGCCTCAACTGTTATGCAGCTCGATTGGGCTTATGGGCCGATGTAGTCCCCGCCGCCTTATCGGTCATTGATAATTGAATGAATGTATTTTTTGATAGTGATGGTATCTTTTAAACGAGGAATAACCGTTTTCTTAATCAACTACTTGGCAATGTGTACCTATAGCCTATATCTTCCTGAGGTGTTAATTCTTCATCTTTAAGATTTTTTCTTTCGATTTTTATATAAAACAATTGCGCCCACATTATATTTCAATATCAGTTCAGGACATAATTTAATGTTTCTATGTTTGTAAAGATAACAACTATTATCGAACGGGTAGTCCTTGAAAGCACTGTGTGTGACTGGCTTTTAAAGTCCATGTCACTTACGGGATAGGAAAGCTATGGCGTCTACGTAAAGATTAACCTGCAGAACGACCGCGTTTGTTAGCAGGGTGTTAGGTACCTGATGGTACGCTGCTGACCTGAGATCAATTGCAAACAGCTGCTGCGAATTGAAATTGCCTGTGCGGTTGTTAGCCCGCTGCATTACCGCTTGGAAACGATCTCACTGCGGTCTGCTGCTACACAAAAATGCACTGTTCCGCTGCAGTAAAATGTGGAAAATTTAGAGTACTATCTGGGGTGCTAGTTCAAAACGGGCTATGAATTATTAAAAATGCTGTAATGCTGCAATCGGAGATATCTCTCTAGAGCTGACTACAAAATGGTGTGTTTCTCTTTTCATTGCAGGCATGGCTCGACGCTGCTCTAACCTCAGAATTTCTTGAACTGTAAGGGAAAACATGGGGTATTTTATCACGTAATCTGAGCACTGGCATACCCCGAATAATTGCTGCAAAGTCTGTATGTGTTACCAAGCTACCTCTCTGCGTTACAGAGTAGTAAGATTGAAACCTTGCGAGGGCTAAATAGATTCATCGGTTCTTTGGCCATAAAATTAGATATTAATATCACGAAATCCCAGCGGCGGCTGGCAGCATCATAAACCAGGGGTGCACAATTTTACTACTGCTGCAGCTGAACATACTACATGGTAAGCTTCTGGGATTAACACTTATACTAGCCTGGCTACGTCAGAGAGAGAGAGAGGGGGGGGGAGCAGGAATATGATACAAACTTTGTAGTAAAGCACTAGTTCAAAAAAGTTCTCTGGTTTTCCCGAAAGAAAACTTGGCCTGTTCAGTATTAAATTTAAATTTCCTCTTCCAATGATAGGAAAAAAAGTTTAGAATGTAAGCTTTGTATAGTATTAATTATTTTTACATGCAATTAACACGAAAACGAGACAAACCATTTATTTAATAAATTCACCTGAAAATTTACTAGCCTGTCGTTCAGCAAGAGCTTACTGCAAATCAAAACACAGCATAAGGAAATAGGTTCTCTTATCCTAATTATCTCTACAATATTGTTTGAAGCGTTTTATATGCCATTGCTGATGATGCCGTTGGCCCGAGGGTCCTACTTCATATCCCGGGTCGTTCAGGGATCCGAAGTCGCCTTTCCTGTTTTATTGGTCACGGGAGGAGGGAGATGAAGAGGGGTTGTTTAGATAACACGACCTTGCTTCATTGAAACACATTTAAATGCTTAATTACACTACACTTAGTTATCGGCCACCTATTTCATTACCTCTATGACTTTGATGACCCGTGCTACATATGCTGCTTCTGTGTGCCTCTCGTCTACTGCCCCTGTTAAAGCGATGTTGATCATCAGAGAACGAAACTGCCACGGATGGCTGAGATCGTTAAGGCATGAACTCGTTAGCGGGAGGTCTGGGTTCGAATATCGCCCCGACTGTCCTCCCTGATTGAGGTTTTTTCCAGGTTTTCCTCAGTCCTCATAAATGGCAAATGCCCGGGAGGTACCCTAAATTTAGGCTTGGAACGAATCTTTCCTTAAAAATAAATCCTTTCCCAATATATCATTTCACCTCATGTATCATCAGTGTCCATCGCCTGTGGTGCTTCTGTAGCAAAAGCGAGCGTTAAACACCATTCATTCATTCACCAGAGAACGAACGAAACGTATATGTGACTAAGTGAATGTATGACTGAGGAACGTATATATGAATTACCCGAACGTAAGACTGGAAATATATATGTGAAAATGTGCTTTTGCTAGGTTGTTTCTCCTTATATATGAAATCCAAACGTCGCCACGTGGTTTCAAAGCATTACGTGGGGTTTAAAGCACAGCGCCCACGGCTTCCGCGAACCTTTTAAATATTTAAATGCTATTAGTGATCTCTTGGGCTCCAAACGCGTTAATTTTAAATTTATCGTCTTTCTGACACTTTATGGAGAGTTCCTCATCATAAGATGTAACGATTTTATCGCCGACACCTGTTCCCCCTTCTGCCTTCAACGAATTTTGAAGCATATTCAAAATCCTTAAAAATAAAAAAATCGTTTCCCAATATATCATTTCATCTCATGTATCATCAGTGTCCATCGCCTGTGGTGTCTCTGTAGCAAAAACGGGCGTTTAACACCATGCATTCATTTACATGCCGTAAATGTATTACGCGGTACTCATGGCTTTACTTCCTTTCAGAAGGAAACCATACTAGGATTTTTACACCCGAAAAATCCATCGACCCTGGCCAGAATTGAACCTTGATCTTGGGTCTACGAGACAAATATAATTTACCGCTAAACCACTAGGACCGACCCGTAAACTTTACGTCAAGTATCAAGTCATTGTCTCCGCCCCCTCCCCTCCTTTCGTAAATAATCATACAATTAATAAAGCAATCTAACCAATCATTGCTATTTATAATAAGAATGTATTGTACCTTTATAGCTATCAGTATTACTCGTAGGCCCAAAGTCGCGGGTTCAAAACCGTGGCCGAGGTCATTATGGCGCGGACTCGTGAGTGGCAAGTCTGGGATTCGGTACCCACCAGGACCATTCTCCTTGACTGAGGTTCGCAGGTTTTCTTCAGTCCTCATAAATGCAAATGCATAAACTTAGGGCTGGAACGCTTCCTTCCTTTACAAAAGAAAATCTTATATAGTTTATCACTTCATCTCGTGTGTCATCAGCGTCCGTTGCCTGTGATGACTCAGTAGTTAAAATTTCAAACAAAAAAATCTGTTTGAAACCCGGTCCGGTTTTATGCAAAAATTCAAAGTGTGGCTTCCTTTGGAAGGGAAGTAAAGCCGTGGGTCCCGTGTCGTACATTTACGGCACGAAAAAGAACCTCAAAGCCTGAAAGAAGAGGCCTCTGAGCAAAATTTGTCAGCCGTTTCACGCTAATGGCACGTAGCGACTAAGGCTGTTGATGAGCATCGTTAAATAAAATAAACTTAAACCTATCACTTATTACATAATAAAAGACCTTTCAGCATATTTAAGAAATGCTAATCTATTCTAATAAGGTGATAAATTTATTAGTAAAACAATGCGGGATTAAAATATTCGTCCATATTATAGAAAGAAGTATTTAACATTTTCCTTAATTTTTGCTTAAAAAGTTTGCAATTCTGTGAAAAGCAATTTACGGGAAGCTTTAAATTTTTTATTTATTTATGTTTGGTTTATTTATGGACACTCTTTAACATCTCAGGTCATTAGCACCCAATTCAATTAAGAGCGTGAAACGACCGATAAATTTTGCTCCTAGGCCTCTTCTATAAGGCTTGAAGTTCTTTTACGTGCCGTAAATCTACTACACGGGATCCACTACTTTACTTCCCTTTAGATGCAAAAAATACTTATTTTTGCCCCCGAAAGTATCCATCGACTCTGGCCGAGATCTGGGGTGTACGAGGCAAGAAGTATGGCTACCACTAAACCACTAGGACCGACTCAACAGGAAAACTCTTCTATACATACAGTCTAGGGAATAGACTTTTCCCTTTTAGGAAATTTTTATTGAATTTATTGCTCTATTAAATTCATTATCACACCTAGTACTGTAATTATGTATAGATAAGGTAATTTAAAGTAATAAATATTATTTAGAAATGAGCGTCGGCGCTACAGAAGGGTTTTGAATCAAAAATGGTTTCAACCCTATCTATAAAACAGTTATGTATTAAACCAGGTACTTTATTACATTGTCTTTAGTAATAAAACGTGTTCACCTACGTCTTAGCTAGTATTTCTACCCTGCTTCATATAATCTTACATTATAGAGTTATCCTCTATCTCCCACTGGAGTAAAGAGCCTCAACAAATACTCACTACCGTCTTCTATTCTGAGCGATATTCTCAATAATCAAACGCTGTTCCCGCCTTTGGCATTTCATTCTCCGCGGTTCTTCGCCAGGTAACTTTGGGTCTTTCCTTCTTTCTTGGAGATTGCATCTTAGAGCTTCCTTCTCTATGAAGTTTTCTTTGCCAAGAGTGTAATCAATCCATCTCCATTTTCTTAAAAAAATTTGTCCTTTTTGTATCCTTCCCCTAACTCTTTGTTTGAAATTGTGTTGTAAGGCAGTGATTTCTAAAGACATGCACACTCCTTGTGGTCTCTTCTACAACCTTCCAATTTCACAGCCATACGGAAGGAATGTTTTCATATTTTTCGGGAATGTTGTAACCCGCGAATGGTTGCAGTGTAGTTTATTTTTCTTAATGTTTTCATTTTCATACAATAAAATGCATACATTTATGTTAGACTACTTATAGGGGTTTTATCACTTTAATTGAGAATACTATAATAATAGTAGACTGTAATTCATTACGAAACTGTAAAATATTTCTTGATTTTGTTGCATTGGTAATTTAACTAGTCTTCTTCACATTCTGTACTCATTTTTAAACCAGAAAATAATATGATAATTGTCTTATTTTTGGACCACAAGAAAAAATAACATACAAAGATATTCGCTCAAGTCTTCTCAACAAATGAAAAAACATTCTAGATAGGATGGTACTAGTAATGTTTTAGCTAACGGTGCACACACGCTATTTAAAACAAAACGGACTTTTGAGGACAAACGAACTTTAAAATAAAGAACAAATTTCAGTGTATGAACGTCCAATTCGGCTACGCAGTAATCCCCCAGCCTTCCCAGAATAAATCCATATGCGGTTGGTCGCGCGATGAGAGAAATTCTCACATTAGCACAGGATCTTGAGACCCTAATTATGGACAGACTTATATAAACGCATGAACTTCAAACTTTACCAGCTGATGCAAGAAGAATAAAAAGTCATCCAGGAATCTAAAAGTTTTGGGCTTTTTTTGTGAGCAAAATACTCATACTAAATCAACCACTTGCAGATTAAGTTTGGTTCATAGAGGAATATCATGAGACCTTCATATTGGATAAACGTACAAAGGCAACATTTGCCTTCTTAACCTTTAAGCGGGTGCACCTTTTTGTCTACGGAATATTACGATGAGGGCGCTGGGTATTTCCGGAAGCCCGCTCGTATATTCCACTTTGAAGGCATTTAGCCAATGTTTGTATGATGATTGTTGTTTTCAAGAGTCGCTCACAGCTGTAATTTATCTGTAAAGTGAACAGGTGTAATATCAGTTTATGTGTGGACATATATCAATTTTGTGAAGTATTTAGTACTTAATATAATCAGTTTGGAGTTGTAATAACATTTTTTTTTTTTTTTTAATTTTGGGTACAAAAGACTTCGTATTTCAGAAGAAATAGAAGCGGGTATCATCGAGGTACTGGAGAGGAGGAAGAATTAGTTGATTTCTCAGGAGAATCTGATAGAGAAGATGAAGTAGTTCATCAACACGACCATGACTGTGACTCTGAACAGTCTGGAGAATGTGATTTTAAAAACGCTGAGGAACAAAATGTAGATTATCGCCTTTTCATAGGCAAGAATGTTGAAATTATTGGATTAGCACTCCGAGAGGAGTTTCAGGTTAAGACTAAGTCTAAAAATATAATAAAAACCTTGTCAGGGCCTACAAGTATTGCCAGAAATATGGCCACTCACTTAGAATCCTTCTGAAAATGTATAACTCTTTGATAAAGTTGTACTATATACTAATTTGTATATTATGAAAAGAATAGCACATGTCAACTATCAACAGTAATGTGATTGTAAAGCTGCAAATCCTGCAGAACTTATGACCCTTTTTGGCGTACTTTTCCTCATAGCTGTCAAAAAGGCAGGCCTGCAAATGTTTTGGAATTACGGAACACAGATGGCACAGGCATAGTTATCTTGAGAGCTGCTTTCAGCTACAAGATCTCTATTTCTATTGCGGTATATGACTTTTGATGATCGGACAAACAGAACTGACTGCCTAAAAACTGATAATCTAACAGCAATCAGGGAATTTTACACAAACTTTGTTTGAGAATTGTAGGCACTCGAGGAATTTGTGACTATAGATGAGATGCGACACCCTTTCGAAGTCGGTGTCAATTTATTCAGTATATGCCGAAAAAAACTGGCGAAATATGGCTTACATTGTATGCAATGTGTGTCAGCAGCAACTTTCATATCTGCAATTTGGAAACATATAATGGAAATAAAAAAGAAGGTCCTTACGTTATGTCGGAGAAACTTTTTGATGTGGTGAAAAGACTAATAGAATACACCAAACATTCACAGGATCTTGACTACAGACAACTATTACAGTAGTTAGTCTTTGGCGGAGTATCTCCTTGAAAATGGCATCGCGTTTATAGGAACTTATTTCTTTCAAAATATCCATTGGAATATGGAACATCAGGGGCTCTTGCTACATGTCAACAATGTGCAGTACATAAAAAAACACCGTGCGTTGTGTTCTGTGCAAGAACTTCGTCAGAATGCTTAGTGATCGGCATGTCACGTGCAAAAAAATGCTCAAATGACACTGGAAAATATAACATGTAAACATATTATTACATGTTATAACACTGTTTTGTTTCTATTCATTTTTCCTTCTGAAATGAATCATTAAAATACATACATACATACATTTATTCCATTCTTTTAGTTAGTGTTTATGCACAATATTTGAAAATACAAAGAACGTTACATTTGTAGACTTTGTGTTCGTTATTTATTAATCCCGTCTAATTTTAATGCATTACAAGTTACGAAAGAGATAAACGCAGTACTGAATGCTGCGCGCATCCTCTTGAAAGTTAATGCAATGTATATTTACCTGGAATGTTCTTGCAGGATCTATATTGCTGTCTAATCGTATCTCCTTGTTTTTCTTGCGCTTTATCGTTAATCCCACTTTAATACTCTCCTCTTGAACGCAGCTTAGTTTCGTTTCTGGGACAGCAAGCAAAGTCAAGGTGCTCAAAGTACTGTGTCAAACCCCAATGGAGCCCAGTTCTCTTTCCTAAAAATGTCTTTCTCATGAACCAGGTACACCACTACCAAGGAAAGGGTAGGAAATAAAATGCTTACCTTACGAAGATGCTGGATTTGTCGTTTCTCACCTAAACAGATACTATATCAGGTAAACACATTGTAATGTTTCTGATTTAATTACTCATGTTTTCTTTTCATTCCGAAACATTCACTTATGCTAATTTCTGGATTTATTTTGTTGGTGCACGTTAAACACTTGCGCATATTACGCCAAGTTTTTCCTAGCTTTAAACGAAGTTTATGCTCGTGTTATTCGTGAGTTTCAGTTTTGAAAGGAGGCAAATGATCAGGAAAGCTTCGAAAGTACACAGTGAACTGATTTGCATTTAAAAAGACGTTTACACAAAAATATTTATTGATCTAGAGCCAACTGTTTAACTATCCTCGGAAATGCATATACAGTATCGTGAGACCGATAACAATTGAAGTACATAACAAATGGAAGAAGTGAAGCTAAAGTTATCGGCGCGGACGGCTGCAGTACGTTTAGTAGCCGATTAAGTTGCTGCATGAGCGGATATGATTTACAACTAAAACCCTATAGTACTCTCATATGTTTAATTATGGGGAACAATATATATTCGAAATAGCTCCCTCTATCGTTAATGATATGTACTTCTCTTGTAGTTATACTATTTCCTTTGAAGGGAACACAAGCTGTCCGAAATATTGCTATATTTGTGTAACTATTTCAGTTTTTGTCAATTTCTGCCTCCATAGTTCTTGTTATTTTAGCTGCATTACCGCCACGGTTGGCCGAGGTCGTTAGGCGCGGACTCGTAAGCGGGGGTTGTGGGGTTCGAATCCCACCGGGATTGTCCTCCTTAATTGAAGTTTTTCCTAGGTTTTTCTCGATCTTCGTAAATGTCAAATGCCGGAAAGGTACCCTAAATATAGTCCTGGAACGCTTCCTTCTTTAAATAAAATTCTTTTCGAATTTACCATTTCCTCTCATATATAATTAGTGTCCACCGCCTGTGGTGCCTCTATAGTAAAACCGGGCATTAAACACTACTCAATAACAATAGCAATAGCTGCATTATATTGTATAAAGTAACTTTTGGAACAATGAAACTGAAATAACAAGAAATAGAGAAGCAGAATTTACTAAAAGCTGCAATAATAGGCTAAGGTCTGTAAGTAACTATGTGGTATGGATAGTTTATTTTTTACATTAGTTTGTTTCTCATGTGAAATAACATGGGAAATAATTACAAATCTCGGTAAGGTTAGAATATATACTTCGGACAACACTTAAATTGTAACAGAAATATCGCAGTATTTCGAACAGCTTGTCTTCATCTTCAAAGGTATTGGAAACAAAGTCCACAAGGGATACAGGGAGCTTATATTTTTAAAAGTTTGTAGTTCCCTCACAATTGTGTTAATATTTATGACGTTATGCATTGAACACTGTGTAAAGCGAGTTTTTTTAGTCGATACCACTGAAGCTTTTGTTTATATACAGAGCGTCTTACACACATCTTTATAAACAATAGGGACTTAATAGATATAATGATGAAAGCAACGCTGCTTAAATTTGTTCAGATATATTTTTAATGATGTTTGTAAATAAAAGCTCTTAATAACTTCAAGTTTAGTATATTTCAAATAAATGGTTCTTTTGCACATGAATAACTTATGGAACATTGAAAGTGTTGGTGTCTCAGGTATTGGAAATCGCATCTTCTTTTTACCAAGATTATTATTTTCACCTCAGTATATTGTGCTTTTCAACGAACAGGGGCCGTTTCTTGCGGCATTATAGAGTACCAAAGTTGATGTGGGCTTTTTTTGCTGTGGTTGCAATGTATTCTGCTGTTGAAACCCCCACAAAACTTTCCCTTTCACGCCTTGAGTGGCAATGGATTATTCTCTGCACCCTTCGTTCCGTTTTAGGGAAGCCTATTCGGGTACCTCATAGTGTTCAAAGGCGGTAACTGCAGTGGACTATTAATATCTTCACCGACTTCATGGGTGAAAATCTGTAAAATTTATTTTTTGTTAGTTTTTACATGGATTTGAAAATCTATGAAACTATTTTAACATTTAAGTCAATTTAAAATGTGACAATTTTGAAAATATATGTTCAGAATGTTATATTTTTAATTTTTTACTACATACAAATAACAAGGAAACTAGAATATAATGTTTAAGCACTAACTTGCAAAAACGCTCCTATCTTTAGCATACACTGTTGTCTATTTTCTGTATTTTAAGAACAGTTTAGAAAAATTTCAATCCAATTTTCTACTAGACTTCTTCATTTCGTTGTGGTAAATTTTTCAAGCGGACTACTCTGAAACTTTAAAAAGAAGGAGAACTTACATACTAGAAAAAAGTAACTATTTATGAATATGGAAAATAAATATAAATATATTTAATACCCTTAACTATCTTGATTGATTGAGTAGTATTTAACGCCCTTTTTACTGCTGAGGCACCACAGATGGTGGACACTAATAATACTTGAAATGAAATGGTAAATTCGGAAAGGATATTTTTTTTAAAGGAAGCAAACGTTCCCGACCTAAATTTAGGGTACCTCCCCGGCATTTACCATTTAGGAAGACTGAGGAAAACCTGGAAAAAACCTCAATCAGGGAGGATGGTCCTGGTGGGATTCGAACCCCAGACCTTCCGTTCACGAGTCCGCGCCTTAATGACTTTAGCCACCTGTAGCGGTTTAACTATTTCAAATAAACATTACATGAAATTTAAACCACGCGCTTGTTTCCCTCAGTGACAGTTTTTTCAACTTACCCTCCCCTTGCAGATTTTTCTCGACTAGTAGCTGTTTCTCTCAACAAAACACCGATATACACAACCATATTGCATTTCATTACTGTTGGATTTTAGAAGCATTTTTCTTTTGTCACAAGGACCTCTTTTAAGTATTTAGTTGTAATGTGACACATCTGTGAAATAGTTGACCCTTTATGATCAAAAAGGGCATATTATAAAACCAAAATATAGTTATAAAACAAACCTTAGTTAAGACATTTACAGAACTAGAATTTTCTAGTCAAATTGCATATGATAATTTAAATTTTGGCGTGTGTTAAATTTGTCAAACGAATAGAAGCAAGTTCCCATTTTATGCATGTTTTTGCCTCAATTTTCGTCCGATTGTTTGAGCACGAAAACCAGAATGAGCTGAAAATGCTAATGTAGATGTATGCTTGCGATCTATAGCAGCACGTTTAGAAGTTCACTGTAGCGTCACACTTAAATCTACTAAAGTAAGTCTTACTTTGTCGATGTGAGCAATACTAATTAGTACTGTCCTGCCTGTCGCTGAAAATAAAACCTTTTTAGAAGAGTGCATTATTGCCATTTTCGACGCAAAATACTTTTTTTCCGGGATTATAAAGCAAGCTAAAAGACGTGGTTTCACTATCTCCAAGAAAGGCGTCTTAGGTGTGCTTAAAAAAAAGTAACCTCAGTATAGAGCTTATTTCAGGGAGCAAGAAACAGGCAAATATACGACCGGCCACTAGCCGTACCCTAGAGATAATTCGGAAAGGTAAGGCTTTTGTTGCTGGCTCGAATCTAGCAACATAGAGAGCTATTTTGTTGAAATTGAGACTTTTAGTTACAGCGGTGAACACCATTATCAACCGGGATTAGAACATAAAAGCATTAGGATAAAGTTTTAAGCCATACGTAGGATATGGAAAATGAATCGAAAATACATTCCATTCCTTTTCGAAAGTTCCTTGTTAAATTACGTAAATAGCATTCTGTGCAGTTGATTTATTTATAGAGCCCTTGCAGCGGAAGACCACGAACTGTGGATGATCTCTGGAAAGCCTGTCAGAAAGGGTGGATATAACTGTGATCCATAACAGTCTGCTGCAGTAAAAACTGAGATGCAAATAGACAGATGGCCATCATTACTGGAAGACACATGGCTGTCCATATATTTAAAGCTGTTTCAATTTGTTTCCTGAGTCGTAAACAACCCTCTGTAGAACTTATAAAGGAATGCATGTGACAAAACTTTTGAAGAAGAATTAGGAGGAGAAAAAGCAGAAAGACCCACATTGCAATGGATAGCTGCACAGGAAAAACTAAGCAAACTTTGTATAGTGTTTAACGCCCGTTTTTACATTGATGATACATGAAGTTAAATGATATATTGGGAAAGTATTTTTTTTTAAGGAAGAAAACGTTACAGTCCTAAGTTTAGGGTACCTCCCCGGCATTTGCCAGTTATGAGGACTGAGGAAAACCTGGAAAAAACCTCAGTCAGAGAGAGCGGTCGCTCACGAGTCCGCGCCTTAACGACCTCGGCCATCCCTGGCGGTGCTAAGCAAACTGAGAGTTACATTTAACATATTAAGACATCAGTACAATGACATGGGCATCAATCGAAGTAAACGAAATGACTGTAGAGCTACATGAAGAAGAAGAAGAAGAAGAAGAAGAAGGAGGAGGAGGAGGAGGCGGAGAAGAAGGCGGAGGAGGAGGCGGAGGAGAAGAAGAAGAAGAAGAGATTTTCTGTGTTTCATTTTTTAAGTTTAACAATCCTTAAAACAAAAAAGTATAGTTCACTTGGATCTTAAAAGTTTTAAACTGCTGAACTAATATTTATATTATTAGTCAGGAATCTTCTTGAAGATCTGCGGATAAGAAAGAAAGAAGAAGGCGAAATATATACAAAATCGTCCTCGTAATTTACTCTCTGTGCAATTTTAATTAACTTTCAATCAATGTCAATAAATGGTCACTAAAGAGACTAACACATATTTTATAATTATATATAATGCCCTTAAAGCTGAAGAAAAAATAAAATTAAGCATTAAAAATATATATGCACCACCTATTTTATTCTTATATTAGAAATGACATTCTAATTATAAAAACAATAAAATTGGTATATAAATCTTCAAATATAAATTTTTAATGTCCACAGGTAAATTAATATGGAATTAAAAATAACCACAGAACTGAGAATGACAGGCATACAATTTAATATGAACTATTTCTGAACAAGGTTCTACGTACATTGTGAGTTTCAATCAAGTTGGTTGAAAACTCAGATTTTTTAGAATTTCATGCACGTATTGCTTTGATAATTAAATTTAGAATACTGGCATGTCATATTCGAAAATAACAAATATAAGCGATGGAGCGAAACATTTAAATCATGTGGTAATTGTGTAAATTTGATCAAGAAAATTTCAAATGTTTATCATCTCCATTTTTTAGTTTCTGGAGAGCATGAGTAATCCGTCCGTCCACTTGCACAGATAGAAGTAACCACACGCAGGCATGCACGCCTGCACACCACTCAATTTCCGTTGCTATGTGCCAGTACCCAAAGCGATGCTGCATCTATATCTGTACGTGTGTGCGAAGGAGAGAGGGAGTGCGTATGTACGTTGCAGAATCGATAACTCATTACAAGCAGTCTGCCCTAGTACCCACCCGCTACATTACATTACTTTACAGTTACACCGAACCAAGCTTCATGTTGCTGTTAATACTGTGGTGAAGGTCGTCTAACTCGACCTCTGTGTGCCAAACTCACCCATGTCACCCACCTGCCTCGTCAATAGGAAATCCACTTTCTGTGTGCCTGCTAGCTAAAGGGCATCATCTCACGCGCGAAGCCAGCACTACCTTTGTGTTACCTGTCACATTTTTTTGACATTCTCCGCGCGTATTTGTTTACCCGAGAGGACGTGTTGTGGCGCGTTATGCATTTATTATGTTCTTTGTTCTGTATCATCCTTGGAAAAAGTGAAGATTCAAGCTAACTATATCTATGCAACACAAATCCACGTGAAAGGTTTATTTTAACACAGAAAAGTTAAGACAGCTTGTTCCATTACTTGACTTTTCACTGAGGGTATCGAAGTATATCTAAAAATCAATCAATACCTAATATTACTTTTATCTCTTGTACTTAACAGGTAATTCAGCTCAAGAGAACAGAACTGCAAATATTGCATTTGAGCAGCTGTCATCACATCTGAAACGCTTATCACTGGTCTACACAATTTTTGTTGAATGAAATCTGTTCATAATTTCTGATTCCATATCACATGGAATCTCTCAAACCAGCCTTAGTTTAATTCCATCGGGCTACAGTTTTCCAGAAATCGCTATTATAGAAAAAAAAAGGTTTTAATTATTTGTTCATTGAACAGACTCATGAAATAAACATTATAAGAGATTTAAAGAAAATAATAAGTGACTCACTTTGCGAATGAAATAGCTGGGCTACATCAAAACATTGGACCAGAAAAAAATTGCCACAAAGGAGCAATTTAGTTCCTGGAGGCATACATCTGGAATATGGACCATTTGTTTCTCCCTCTAATGTCCTTCTTCCACCACTCCATATTAAGTTACTCCTGATGAAGCAATTTGTTACTGCTCTGAATAATGATAGTGATTGTTTAGTCTTTCTTGCTACAAAGTTCCCACAGAAAACTGAAGCTAAGATAGGAGCAGGCGTTTTCGATGTGAGCTTATGCAGGACGAAACTTCCTCAGTCGATGTCCGAGTTAGAGAAGTCAGCATGGTTGGCATACAAAAAGTGACATTAAACTTTCTTGGCAACAAGAAATCTGAGAACTATAAAGAAATTGTGGAGGAAATGTTACAACATTTTAGAAATCTGGGGTGTAGAATGAGCGTTAAAGTGAATTTTCTCACAGTCATAATGCTTGCTTCCTGCGAATCTGGTGCAATGAGGAAGAACAAGGTGAGCGGTTCTGTAAAGACATTCAAAAATGGAAACCCGCTACCAAGATCTTTGGGTTTATCAATGATTGCTGATTACTGTTGGTGTTTGTATTTGAATTCAGGGCACTCATATTATATATGTATATGTGTATATATATATATATATATATATATATATATATATATATATAGCTATCACCCCACCTCTAGCCAGAAGGACCGCGAAAAATATACCAACCAGAAGATTGCGTAACACAAAATTCAAACACTACAGCCAATAGCAACATGGCGTGATATTTTAAAATTGTTGAACAAAAGTTAGGAAGAGTCGGCACAAACCAACCGACTGCGTAGACACAAAACTCCTTGATTACGGAGAATCGGGGCAGTCGATGGTTAGTCGGAGAGCAGTCGGAGTGAGTATAGGGACAGTTTCGTGATAGTGAAGTCGCGTAAAACTCTGTGTTCAGCTTACGAGTTGAAAATGGTGCCTGTAATCAAAGTTCCTTAATATAGCAGAACTATAGTTAAAATCACTTCAACCCTGAGAGTAGGAGAACTGTTATTAAGTACTTTTCCTACAACGAACGGATTGTTTCTTTTTTCCAAACTCGTCTACGGGACCTGGGCCTATTCACAAATTTCTTCCACCCGTGAATTGGTTTTTCCTACCATTCCAAAAATCCCCATCTAAATGTCTCATATATAGCCGGAGCAGACGGAGGCAAGGATCAAGGAGGACGATAAGAAGATTTCTACAAACCGACGACCATCATTTGGCGCCAACTAAAAATTCCCTCCGCACACGATAATATACGCTGCTCAAAGTGCACGATTTCCTTTGCTATAATAGAAGTATTTTAAATTATTTATTATATTATGTGATGCTTTTCATTATAGTCTCACTATTTTGCGACCAGGTTTTTCTAAATCTCTAAGTTAAATTTGTAGCGGATAAATACGTTTAGAGTTGTTTATATACTATTTTTAGATATTAACTGAAAATTTGGGGTTTATTGTGGGAAAATACAAATTTCATGAGGAGGAAAAAAAAAAAAAATGCAACATAGACAGGCTCAAAAAACCGAGAACTTCGATCGCCTTTATTGTGGCATGTGTTGGAATGTTGATTATTTTTGTTCTGTGTTCGCAGCTGAGCGCAGCGAACGCTGGACCAAGGTCATATTATTCACATGTAAATAACAATATACAGTTCCACGCTGGTGGTTACACGTGGATAGCCATATGCAATCTGCTGTTACGAGAGAAAGCATTATTTCTGTCATCGTGTCATTGTAAGGCAGTTTCCGGTTAAGAGATCAGTATGGCTCAAATATTTGTATTATTACAGTCTATTGGTGCGCTAATGTTATTAATAATAGTGTGTTAGTGAGGTAAACTTTCCTGTAGTGTATTGCATTGAAATGTTCTCACCAGAACAAAGAAAACAAAAAAGTGTACAGGAACAACCTCCATATTGTAATATAAAGAAAATGACATCATACATTGGAAGCATTACAAAACGAGAGCTGTTGAGAGTGAATGCAAATTTGTTGTTCATTAATGAAGTCGGCGACTTCAACTTTCAACTTTCTTGATTAGTTATAATAAAATATATTATTAACTTTTCAAATAATCACTTATACAGAATGGAATTTCTAATTCAAGTTGGTTTTTATTGTTTTTTTTTGTTTGGGGGGGGGGGTTATTGTTTGGTTTGGTTTATTTACGGACGCGCTTTAACATCTCAGGTCAGCAGGGTCCCATTCAATTCGGGGCGTAAAACGGCGGACAAATTTTGCTCAGAGGCCTCTTCTTTCAGGCTTGAGGTTTTTTATCGTGCCGTAAATGTACGACACGGTACCCATGGCTTTACTTCACTTCCGAAGGAAGCCATACTTAGGATTTTTACGCACCAAAAAATCCATCGATCCTGGCAGGGATAGAACCCGCGACCTTGGGTTTAGAAGGCAAGTATGGCTACCACTACATCATGACGACCGACTAATGTTTGCACTTAAGTTTGAAAGAATGTATATTTGATTTTTTTTGTATACATTCGTTTATCTAGTTTTGCGCAGATTCATTGTATTTGCGACACGTTGAACAATCACACAGATTAACCATACACAGTACAGAGACCATGCGGATGCTATATCTTGGAGTCTGTCGCATTTGGTGATTGTTCATCTGTGGTATAGCTAACGCACGATATCTCTGCACTCAACCTTCGTCACACAGCCGGAGGTATCACGCCACATGCCTTTCGGACCACTGCCGAAACAACCTGTAAACTAAACCGCATATCGTATTCCAGTGTTACATTTAAAGTAGCTAATTACATTAACAAAAGATTGCATTCAAACATTTTCTCTTTTACGTGTTGAGACGGGTGTTCTTTTTTCGCTCAAACACAGAACAAATGTTTTCTTAGAAATAATACCTACCGCAGATTAAGGCTATGTGCATGAGCAGACGCAGGATGTTCTATTCCTTTCACTGAACAGCGTTCTCTTTCTATAATAATGAACTATAAGTGCAAACATAACGTTGCGCGAGCTCTTACCATTTTATTGAGAGGGGGTTGATACTAATTGGAAGCGGGACTGATTGCTTACACGTTTTTAATACTTGCCCTCTTTCAGCTACAGTAACAGCAACAGTGTGGCAAGAAGGCTGAGGAAAACATGTTCTATTTAGGGTAAGTACTCAATAACATCTCACTGAAATAGTTTCAGCATCATACCTTATTAACAAATAGTGTTCGCTATTGTTGTATTCGTGTTGATAACATGATAGCCAAGTCAATGAGGAAATTTTAAGTCAAGCGCATAGATGTTATCAGAATTGGGCAAAAACTCTCATGTACTTCATGCTTTAGAACGTGAGTCCCTTTGGGGCTCCTTAGAACCGATTTTTCCGCCGCTTTCTGGGTCTACCTTGGTCTCTTTTCCTCTGGGTATAAAATTTACAATAAAACGAGGAATTCTCTCTGGAGTAATGCGTTTTATATGATCTAGTCAGTTTTGTTTCTATACATTTATTTATTTTATCGTTTGAACTTTCTACTGTCAATTCCTTTCTTATTTTATTTTCTGGTATTACTCTTTTCACTGATCTTCGAAATCTCATCGCTTGGGTATGAATTCTACTTTTATCCTTCTTTGTTGAAGTCCAGTTTGTGCTGCGATATAAGCAACTAATCATTGCCGTTATCTTATTGAATCTCCAATTTTAACACCCATAACTGAAAGTAAAAAACGAAACCAAGAAACGGTGAACCTTCTTCCATAGATTTTTTAAAATTTTCCTTTGACCTGAAAAGACAAACACTAATAGCTTATTTTCTAAATAAATAGAAAGCTAATCTCCATTGTCAGTAATTCACTCAAACCATCTTTCCAATTATCTTCAGCACTTGTACATGGCAGTTACAACTTCAATAGCCCATTCACGACCATGTTTCTAAACATCCTCGGGTTGGAGAACATTGAAAAGGGGTTGTGTTTGCAAGTTAATCACGCTAATGGCTGATCCACCAAATGAGTTCAAAATACAGTCATTGCTAGGCAATGAAATAGAAAACTGCAGTAAAACATCTAGTGCCTCATCACAGAGTATTGTGCAGTTAGCGATCTTCCCTTCCCCCCCCCCTGTTTATTCTTTTTAAATTTCATATCTCAGGACTAGAGTACTTAGCAATATGTAGGTACCACATGCAATAACGTGTCAGTATTATTTTATCAGGAGGTTACTTCAGTTAAAAACTGTACCCGAATTTTCTTTCAGCCTGAGAATAAAAAAAAAGTGTTGTTTAACTTCAGGTGTCCACTAACTTAAGATTCATTTGCGTTGTTAATTATCACTCAGTGCTAACATGAACTTTATAGTACAGCAGGGAGCTTTTAAAAATATCACACAGTCAGCCTTAATTTGCAGAACATGGTGATTTTTAAGCAATAAAATATTTTGACTAAATTGAAAATAAATATATTTCATAAGGTGTAATCTATTGGAATTTTAAGTTTAAATTTTTTGTAAGTGTACTTTTAAAATTTTTCTTCAAATGAAACATAAACTTATTTATAAGAGCCGAAACATGCCGAACTTTAGTTATGAATATTGTGCATTCAGGCACTAAGCGCCACATCAGGCGGTGGCGTCCTTACTTCACCCAGCTTCATATATCGTGTATAAAGTCTCATCTTACATCTAAGTATCATCAAATTTATTTGGACTGGACTTTAACACGAGTCTTTTGAATGAATGACGTAATTGCTAGTGAGCTTGCCTTGCCTTAAGGGGTATCGGCTTCGAAAGTACAAAACTGTGCAACGTAGCGAGTGGTTAAAGAACTAGCACAACCGCATTTTCTAAAAACAATCTTAACTATTTCGTTTGTCTTTATCTCTCTTTCCCTCTCCAAAACACACTCCCGCTATCCAAAGCGAATTCTCAGAAGTAGATTAACTGATTATATTGATAGAATCTCTCTCTGACATTGTTCATTTCAAATAACCCGCGGTAACGTCTGAACAAATTTGATCACCCAGGAGAATATATTGGAATTGTCTTCCCTTGGCTAAAATCGCATTATATCGAAAAAGCACATTCTGATTAACTGAATTAATGCAGCTACAATTACATAATATCATTGTTAATGTTTACCTTTATATTCCCAGACCTCACATGCACTCATTTCGGGAGCGACTTGGCCAGCGTTCAAGATTTGTGCTGATGCTAATTTTGTGTACTGAAAACTATATACATCACTCATATAGTTTTGTTTGTTTTTCACCAAATCAGGGATAATTTTTATTCACAATATATTCAAATTTATTTCTAGAAGATGGCAATGCTCTGAATGAACTCCACATGTACATGACAAACTCATTTAAAACAATTTTATACATAAAAATGCATTGCTCTAAAGTCAATTGTGAATGGATATTGCCGTAAGAGCGACGTTCAAGTGCGTGACAAAAGAGGAAAAATACGGGCATCGCGGGCTCCACTACGCTTAATAGCCGAGATGTGAAACACCGTGTGAGCGGACAGGTTTTATAACTAGAGTCCTATAGGTCTATTATGGACCATGCTATGCAATTGCATAGAAGCGTTGGGTCATTAGACCAAGTAAAACAAATTTGTTTCAGTGATTTCCGTGTTAGGGTTTGCATTAGGGTAAGTCATTTTCATTTCTTTTATGGCAACTGAATGAAAGCAGCTGTTAAGTTTAGAGAATGCTGTTTATAGTACTGTAAATATTTAAAATTGGCGTTTTTAAAGCTGGTAAATTTTACATTTCTATATGAAGACTTACCAGGGTTTAAGGCGGCCGGGGAAAAATGAAAGGGAGATAAGCGTCTTGCAAGAATGCGCTCATGTACATAAAATAGCACTGTGTATTTGAATGAGTATATGAATTACTGATAGGAATATAGTGAAGAAGCTGGTAGATAGTAATTATAAAGGTAGTAGCATTAAGTTTGAATTTATTTAATTTTTCTCTGTTCCTTTATATCAGTTACATTTTAAATTTTTGTAAATGCTGCGCTAGCGCCCTACAAGATGAAAAATTATGTTGATCAGTAACATGAACCAATTAGGATATGTTTACAGTTTTATCAACATGTCACAAAATGTAGTGACTCAAATGAGAGCTTCAAGTGGATTGACTCAACACAAGGAAAATATTTTAGACTCAAGTATTTGGTATCGCCCAGTCTATAGCACTAGTTTCAGAAGACCAAATACAGACCAAGCTCGGGCAAAGCTTGCTCATTAGTGTTTCCTACCTCAACCTAGCTTTGGAGTGGCGGAGGAACGGGGAATTCGCTTCATGTATTTCCATATTACCTTATTAACCGCCAACCGCTACATTTGATTTCATTGCACATGCCATTCTGTTCTGATTATGAAACTGCAACATGGCAGTTTCCTGACATCAGTAATAAGTTCAGATCACATCATAGATTGACTGACCCTGCTTACGACCTATACTTATTTCACGATAGTTCACCCGTATCATTTGGCTACCGTCGTGTAGATCACTCCCGTGGATTTTCCTTTCCCCATCCAAATACGCTACTTGTTACTGCTCTGTTTGTATGTTTCAAAGACCTAACCTTGAGATGCCTAGTATACAGTTTTAAATAATTAATAAGAAACACTGAAGCTAATAAAAAACACATGTAGGTATATTTCGGAAAACCTTAAATTAGATCAAATAACTTTGAATATGCTAATTCAGTAATAGGACTTGCAATTAGAGGAATATAAATGTACTGGGGGCGGATTATCTATGAAACGTGAGCGTCGCGGAACTCCAGCTTGAGTTTGGGTTGTCCTAAGCCCACCTTTCATGTGGAGGGTAACCTACTATTATAGCCTATGCAGTCTCTTACGACAGTGGGCGTAAAGGCACGCATTTCTATATTTCTTTAGTCTGTTATGAAAGGTCAAATGGAAAATAATAGAACTGGTTGTTGTTTTCCTCAACGACTACTGTAAAGAGATTGCAAGAGAAATTCCTAAGTGTTGGATTTCCTGGTCATACTACATTATAACATTTCGAGGAAGTGAAGAAATCAATCACAGTAGTGTTCAAAGAAGAAACTATGGATTGCAATGGTTTCATCCTGCAGAAGCTCCTGAAGATCTCTTAGTCAAACTGCAAATTCCTACACTTACGTACGAGTGGATGCAAAGTTAAGTTAAAACCCTATAAAATAACTTTCATGCAAGCACCGGGTTTTGCTGTAGCCAGGGATAGATTTTGCTAAAGGTTGTGACTCGCGTGTATGACGAAAAAATCCATCCTAACCTTATTATGTTTTTCAATGCAGTTTGGTTTCATGTAAATTAGCAAAACTGCCGATCTGAAATAACAGAAACGTAAGCAATACTTTCTTGACCAAAACAGTAGGAGTAGCGGTGACAGAATAATACACATTTTTTTATTTTGTTGGCAACAAGTAATACTCATGGGCATGTTCAAAAATTTGACAATTTTTTTATGCTGACCTAATTGTAAGGGCTCCATTTTTCAGCTGAACTCTGCGGTGACACGTACATCTAATGTTTCTCTGCAGGGAATTCACGAAGTGTTTGTCGATGAAGATATCATATGTACCGATCGATTCTTCGAGGTTCATCTCTGGGAAACATTTAAATATACAGTTACATGACAAATGCACACACTTTGAGTGAACTAAAAACATCCATCATGACATTAATTCAAATTCTCACAGAAAGCTAAGAAGGTGAATGGGTAATTTCTAAGCAAATGGCCGAAATGTTTGGAAAATAAAGGCAGCAGTTCCAACATCTTCTTTTATGACAGGAATAAGCATACAAAGAAATGATATTTTATTTGATAATCACTTTGGTGTTGCCTGCGTAATCTCATAATAATTCCAACCAATTTTGCTGCAGTTTTTAACCTTGCTCCTTCGCCATTGCCTGGTTACTTAACAGATTCTAGCAATCTTGACGAAATTACATTTGCCTAACGAATGGTCTATATCGGCGTTGCTCATAGTGGGCACCCGACATGTTCAACTAACAAGTTAAATATATACATTTTCTATATTAATTTTTATCTCTTTGTGGTGTTTCGGGGTCGTCAGGAGGTGCTTCATATGTGTTAGACATGACATTTGTTTTATAATATTTTGAATTTCACTTCATTCACTTTTTGAAAACAATGTGAGCATAGAAAATTTACATTATTGTAATCATTTTCTGGGCATAACTTACCATCATGTGAATACTGCACTATTACACTCGGAATTGCCTAGCAACTATTAGGTTTCTATGCAGCGTGTGCGGTAGACGAGTCTATACTACTAGTTGGAAAGGAAGTCGCAATATATCTGTGTAAAATTATGTGCGTTATTATGCAAGCTTAACTTATTATACTATTAATATTGTGAAAATGTGACTAGTACTAAATTTAAGTAAATTATTTCGGACAGAATTATTTACTGACTATGGAGCAGCACAGTCACTTGGACTCTGGCAAAAGCGTTTGTATGTTCGTAATATGTACAATACAATTCAAATCGAAAACCTATAGGTTATAATGGTTACCAGTTCTAATATGTATTATGCTAATACAGATCGTTCGTTTGGATGCGTGGCCGGCTTAACGGAGATTTGCCTGTCCTGCAATACGCTCTTTCTAACCGGTTCTGTACCCCCCCTCTTCACTTTCCTTCCTCTGCGTGTGTAGGCGAATCAGTTTACGTAAAGTTTCCCTAAATCGTAATTTTGTGAATGTATTTAGGGAAACGGGATGTTCTTGATAAGAAACCGAAAGGAAAACGTTGTGTCTTACAGAGGAAAATCGATGACGTCGGAGAAAAGTTAGGACAAATCCACAGAAATCTGTGAGAAAGCTTGTACAGGAATCAGGAATTTTGCTAACCTCGGCTTGGAATGCCACTAAACTATTACAATTAAGACCTTATAAAACAACTGTAGTTCAAGAATTGCAACCACGCGACAATGCAGGTAAAGTTAATTATTGCAATTGGGTGTTGGATAATGTTAATGATCGCTCTATTGGACCCGTTTAATGTTTTTACTGACGAAGCATGTTTTATTTACATGACAATCTATCTATGCAAAACAATAGATACAGATATCAGAGAAACCCGATGCAATTGTATGACAAAAAAATAAAAATGGTGAAGGAATGCAGGCTTTCACGGCCGGAGTCGCAGATGTATCTGGAAGTATCTTCCGGGCTGTTATGCCGTGGTTTGCTGGAGATAAGATGCATCAGACGCAGTGACTGGGGACTTCGCCCACGCCATGGAAGATGTCCGCCGCAGTTGTGAACGAAACGTCTGGAGCTCTTATCTTCGGCAGACCACGACAAACAGCCCGGAAGATACTTCTAGTTGTAAAAAATCCGTGTTTGGTGTGCTGTGAATGTTAAAGAATTATAGGACCTGTAAGAAGAGAAATTTCCACAGTTTCAGAAGAAGAATTAATGGGTTTTAATGCAAATTTTCTTAAAAGGTGTGAGAGATGTGTAGCGGTACATGGGCATCATTTCCAATATATTCTATAGCAAAGATGTGAGGTTGTTGTAGTTATAATTTGAATGAGAAATCTATGCACTTGAATTGAAGGGGCTATGAATATCCGACTCCACTGGTAAACACGTGTAAATAAATGAATGGTGTTCACGTCCGTTTTTGCTACAGAGGCACCACAGGCGGTGGACACTGATACATGAGATGAAATGATATATTGAGAAAGGATTTATTTTTAAGGAAGTAATCGTTCCAGGTCTAAGTTGGGTACCTCCCCGGCATTTGCCATCTATAAGGACTGAGGAAAACCTAGAAGAAACCTCAGTCAGGGAGGACGATCCTGGTGGGATTCGAACCTCAGGCCTCCCGCTCATGAGTCAGCGCTTTAATGACCTCGGCCACCCGTGGCAGTGCAAACAGCGCACTTCCCGGTGCCATGCAAATCCTTGTTGAGCCGGCCTCGCGTCCTAGCGAGGGCTCTGTAAAGCATCCTCGTCAATTGTGTTTTCCATGAACAGAATTTTTAAACCTTTCTTCTTCTTCTTCTTCTTCTTCTTCTTCTTCTTCTTCTTCTTCTTCTTCTTCTTCTTCTTCTTCTTCTTCTTCTTCTTCGTCTTCTTCTTCTTCTGTTCATGGAATTAAATTTCCCATGGCTTCGACAGGTTTATGTAATCTTTTTTTGGAACCTCACAATAATTATCCGAATCTCCCTCCATGTTTCTTTGTTGACTGCTTCAACTGTTTGTTGAATAACCGGAATTATGGGCCCTGTAATGAGCGTATTGCCTATATATGTCTTCAACATGTTACAATATTTAATAAATGTAGTAATTCGATATAGTTTGAAACAAAATATTAAAATTTCTACAGTAGATTTCTGTTACGTACTGTGTTTCTGCTATATCACTGATATTATTATATAAAGTGATATACCTTTCATGCTTTCCTTTAGGGTAATATCTTTTCTTGAAGACGGCGCTCGTCCAGCAACAGCATCCTTTAAGTAGTGAAAATTGTGTGTATACAGTGGCACAGTAAGAGCCTTGTGAATTAAAATATGTTGAGGGTATTTACTTGCTCACCGTAAGTGCTTCCGCCCATATTTTCATAAGCCAGGTCTTGAATGTCTTAGCCCAAGACCGTTGTAGGTTCTAGCTTAGGCTTGGTAAACAAGGATGCCGTATCACACAGATGTATCTAGAGAAACGTTTTGCAGCATTAGGGCAAGTTTGCATAACTCTTCATACTCAGTGTTTTCATATATCTAGGGGAAAAGGCATTTAAAAGTTCTCATAGTCGGCAGTCCGATCGCTAATTCTCAGGTAGAAAATATTGTTCTTATGCTACTTCACTCTTCCTTGTAATATTCCGGTAAATACAGCATTGCATTGCTATAATTATGTCTTTAGTAATAACCCAAAATTACATCTTTTTATAACAAATTTAATATAACTGCAAAAGTCCTAAATCAGAATACACTTCTAATAACTCATAATAAAACTTTGCGTTGGCAACGTTTCTATTACGGATCTAATTAAGTCGGTATATTAAATTACTTGGATAGCTCATATTAAATGCAATTCTTTTAACACAAATTTCACTTTGTAATGCTCAACAGCTATAACATTTTTATTCTACTCCAATGTCACTATCTTTGGTTTAACACAAAATGTGATGATTATTAATTTATTTAAGCGGATACAAATTACACGTTTATAATTAATTGCATACTTTTAAATGTTTATGTTCCTCAAGGTGGTTTAAAAATCAAGCTATAGGGCAATTAGTGATATTACATAATACTTAATAAACTTATTTCCAATGTAAGTTAGAAGAAAGTAACAGATGGTTTCATTATTGCGCACCTTGCATGGGATGCTTCTTTACACGCGAGAAAAGTACATTTTTAACAGGAGTTTAGTATGCGTAAAGAAAATGTAATAATAATAATAATAATAATAATAATAATAAAGCATAATTTTAATTTGCAATTTTACTGCGTCAAAACAAGTTTAAAAATTATTAATTATCACCACTGCATTATCAGTAACATTATCTAGAGATTTAGGCGTTTCTTTCAATCTCCTCCCTAGTGAGAATTACGGACTATTTCTTGAAAACAAGGAAACTTATGTAATTTATAATTGCTAATATATTTAAAAATATTGAGCGTTTTGTAATAATAGTATATGATGAAAGTGTTAAAAGTGATTTTATTTTTTTCGTAGTTTCTCAATCTTGCCTGCAACCTCATTTTGAATTATCCTAGAAATAAAATGCCACTTTCAATACTTGTGTAGCAAAAATTAGTAGGATTAAGGATTTCAGTATTTGACTATTTTCTTAAAAAAATCATATTTACCGCAACTTTTTACAAGTTCAGAAACTCTATATGTGCATTGTAGTTTCTTATGGAAGCATGTTTAAATAGAAAAAATATTTATGTAATCACTGTGCGTTTATTCTAAAAGTTCTAACAACGTTTGTGTAAATTTACAAGGGCTGTTTAATGAAAAATGACAATATATTTATTTTACAGGCAGAAAGTATCGCGCTATAATTTAACTTCACAGTATTTATTTAGCTTGATGTGTAATGTACAAATGGTACAATTTTCATTGTCACTTCTTGTTCCCACCTATGAGAGGTATGCAAGTTGAGACATATTCAGTTCCTCCTAGGTGACACGCTCTGAAATTCTGCTTTCGTCTCAATAAATCTTTAGCTGAGGCCTACACGATGTTACAGGAGGCTTATAGATAGACAGTTGTTCTTCCCTATAAGTCTGAAGATGGTTTGTGTTTAAAGAGGGGAGTCAATAAATTTAAAAGAAAAGTGCACTCGGCACTTCGTTTGTGCTTTAACGGAAGAAAACATTAACGCTGCTGCTGTCATTGTGAGAGGGTACTGTTGGATAACATTAACAAAACTTTCTGAAATTCTGAAAATTTGACTGGACATTGGTCAATAAAAAGATGCATATGAGACGTGTTTGTGCACGTTGGGTTTCAAGATTGTTGGTTTCCAAACTGAAGGACGTTCGCATGTGATGTCCTTTCCCAGGATAAAGTACTCGCCTCATTGAGGAATTTGGAAACAACAAGTTCTTTGTTGAATGAGACGGGCAAGTATCACACTTCTTGTTTGGAAAATGCGACAGAAGACACCAATAGTCATAATGTCGTTTGTCTTAAAGGTGAGGTACTTCTATTGCACATGGCAAAACTGAGGTCACGCAGGCTACTGCTGTTCATAAATTGCAGGATCCAGATAAGGGAGAAACGAATTCATTACTGCACATGGTTTTTGGCTTTCACTGTGCGGATGACATTTTAAACATCGCGTGATTCACAGTCAAGGTCTAGCCCCTCTTGTCTGAATATGTTCACACACTTGGGCTTCACATAACCCAAACACCATTCATCGATTGCCGCTGTACTCGCAAGAGTTTGGTGTGAAGCTATGGAAAGTAATATAGAGGCCCCATCGAGGAGTTGGTTATTTTGTCACACGCCAACCAAATCTCTCTCCTTAATCGCGCATTTCTTGACTATTAATTAATGTCTAAGAATTTATCAATCGAAAAATCAACTATTAACGTTTAATATATCTTAAAAATGTAGTTTATCTAAATTGGCCAACATTTGACGATTTGAAGACCATCACACTGCTGCAAACTGCCAGAAACTTGGAGAGGAAGTATAGATGCTTAAACAGAAAGAAAGAAATAACGTCAATTGTTTTCGCAGAATTAATTTGTGCACAGATTTAAGCGATCTAATTATTACGCGAAACTACTGTATGCCTTGGTATTTTATAGTTGGATTTTTACTTTAGAATTTAAAGGTAAAAATAACTTCAAGCAATATATAAAGCAAATTTGTACTATAAGCAATTGATTCCTGTCAGGGAAAGGAACAGAAAGGTTTATATGAACATGTCGAAATTTCATGTGTTCGATGATTTACTGCCACACTGTTCTTCGTGAAGCTCTCCCTTCGTAAGAACCCTCATTAGTCGAAGTTCTTTTTCGTTGCATATCTGCTCCTGAGCGGTTTGTGTTGTGAAGAGCTTAAAATGGCCCGTTACTCATAAGTACAACAAGGAGAGATGGTTTTCAAACATAAACAAGCGAATGGAAATAAGTTGGGAGGCCGCACATATCTACCAGAAAACACACCCTCAGAGACAATAACCGAATGATAAAAATTTCTCAGCAGTGTTTCATTGTTTATGCAGACGGGGTCTTTGGTAGGATGAGGTGAACATGGAGTACAGTTGCGCTATTTTCGCACAACTAGCCTGGAAGAATATTAAAGATAAACTACAGACAAGTGCTCGCCAGAATGGTGAAACCAAGTGACTGTGTTGAACACTCTACAGGAGAACAGCTACCATTATGGTATTTATCTCTTCACAAATAAAGCTGGTGGCTTTGGTGATATCAACAAATGACTTAACAATTGTCTTTGGGTTCGTCAGAATTCCTACGGTAAGTTTGAAGCGGATCATCAGCAACGGTTTTCATCGGTCACCAGCTACTTCAACTCGTTTCTCCCACATGATATCAAGACATCGGCACTGCTAAGAAATCGCTACCTGCCCTGCTTGAAGATGTGGCATTGGCTGTACGTTATAGGATGGAGCTTCCTTGTTATCTCAACCTTGTAATTTTATATTTACGTTTATTTCGTTAAACCTCTGATACCTAATCATATTTTTTTTCGTGATGACCTTCACAACTATTGTTTTTGGTTTGGTTATAATCTCTTTCTACTTGCAATACTCACCAGTAAGCATGGTGCTTAGTCAAACGTAATCTGTTGGTATAAAAGTGCATCATCAATGAGCCACAGGGTTTGCGACATTTTATAAACTTCTGCCAAAGCAACTCAGCAAGTTATGTTGAATCCGTAATAATGAAAAGTACTTAGTACAGCAGGAAATTATAATAGCAATCACTTGCGGTTGGCATTTAACTTTGAGTTTTCTCTCCTTTTTAAAATGAACAATTAGCAGCTTAAATTTCATAAAATGAATGAATGAATTTAAACTGTACACTGCAGTCTTACAGCCTTTAGAGGAGAATTATTATTAGAGAGTGACTTCGCATTTTGCAATTTATCTTCTCCATGTCTACACTCTGCCTTCCAGGTTTATAATTTTTATTATAAACAATTAATAAAAGTCGTGCAGTGAGAGTCGCAACTTACCGCCACGGGTGGCCGAGGTCGTTAAGGCACGGACTCGTGAGCAGAAAGTCTGGGATTCGGATCCCACCAGGACCGTCCTCTCTGATTGACGTTTTTTCCAGGTTTTCCTCAGTCCTCATAAATAGCAAATGCCGGGGAGGTACTCTAAACTTAGGCCTGTAACGTTTCCTTCCTTTAAAATAATCCTTTCGCAATATATCATTTCATTTCATGTATCACAGGGTCCACCGCCTGCCTCAGTAGTTAAAACTGGTTTTAAATTTTATTTAAAAAAAAAGTTGCAACTTCTTCTGCATCCATATGGGGATGCTGACGCAACAGAAAGTAATAGCTGCAGTTCAGTTATCACTGGTAAGAAAAATAAAGTGCAAAAGCTTATTAGAAATCAGTATTCTAAAGTTTTATTTTTCCATTGGAGTGCAACTAAAAGTAATTTAGTATTCAAAGACCTCAACGGTGATACGGAAACAAGAGAAATGCATCGGAACAATGTAAGAAATAATTAAATTTTCCTGGAAAATTCATTTCGAAAAAACTTGTTCCAAATATTCGTTCACCATATGAAACTCAGTTGAGTGTAAAATTTCAAGCCATTGCTTCTTTTCAGGACGTTGTTTCCATTAATGAAACTCTCTAGACATTGTTAGTTGATGGAAACAATAAAAATGTGAATTGTTTTTACATTAGAATTATTCCTTACCCTCGAAATAGTCTGAAGATATGAATGCAAGAGTGTGCTTGTGTTTCACCAACAGAAATAATTAAACTCTAACCTATAATAGAACGACATGAGAAAGTAAGGGACAGCAGTTTTTTGTTAATGCTTATGTACAAAGGAATTCTTATAATTTCTATAAGAGGATTTTTGGGACCTATTTCAAGAAAATATAAATTAAAAATTTACAAAATTACTGTGCAAGGAAATTTATTTTGAGAAACTCAACGCCTACAAAATGGATTTCATTAATAGCTGTTTTAATTATAGGAATGGTTTATGAAACATACTCATTTTTTGTTTGTAGCTAAAGAAATAATTGCGTAATTTGTAAATGTATACTTTCGTGAAACAGGCCCCATTTGTTTTCATAGTCAAAGCTGCCGATATAAGTGGAATTGTGAAAGTTGTCATTATATGCAGGAACTTATAATCGCGTGTTGGGAATGATATTCAGAAATATCCCGCCTGCGCCCATGTTCGGATGCAAGCGGGAGCATTCCATAGTGTGCGTCAATCTATGATGCGATGTGCGGGCGCTTGCATTGAGGCCCAAGCATGTAGTTGTGAGAAACCAACTGCATTTTAGAACATCTTTGTTCTTTTTCCTGCCAGAGGGGTAGAATCCCTGTTCAAACCTGTATATGTTTCCGCAAATCTCCAACGTTTGTGAATGTTGACGCACTGCATACTCTGGCATTTGAAATTCATCAATTCTTCATGTGTATGTCCGAAATATAAACTTTTATTAAGCGCTTCGGTCATTCGCCTGTGACTTTCGACATTCCAAACTCAGCAATTGTAAACGTTGAGTGTATGACGCGTTAATTGTTGGAACCGTCTTACTCGTAATGTTCTTTCATCATTCAGAGACAGTAAACAGAAACCCCCTTTTTGAATGTCTATAAAAATGACGTCTGAACCATCTACAGAGGTAAACCGTGAGTTACTGAATGATTTACTAAAAGGAATGTGAGAACTCTTTTCCTTCTTAATGAGTAAAGAACGATATTTGTAAATAATGAAGAAAAATGTTCCAAAAAAGAATTAGAGGCTAAAAATCTTTGAAACAATTCCATGTTTTTTAAGTTAGAGATAAAAAAAAAACCGAAATCAGGTAACACAAACTTCAATATTTTGTCAATAATGATGAAATGTGTGATATTTCAATTATTTAAATTAAATTCATACCAGAACCGGGTATGGGGGAAGAACTCACATACTTAAGAAATACAAAAACATAACCTAAAAGGGAATGTAGGCTTTCAAGCCGGAGTCGCAGATTTATCTAGAGGTATTTTTCCGGGTAGCTATGCTGTGGTCTGCTGGAGATAAAGAGTTCCAGATGTTTCCTCCACAACTGCGCCGGGCATCTTCAATGACCAAAGACCAAGATTCCAATAACATGGTTTTCCATTTTTGAGTAATGTTAAAAACACTGAAAATGTATTATGTAAAATAAAGATTACATTGAATTATGTTCAGTGTGTGTTTATGGCTTCAAAGCGATTAAAATATCTTTCAGCACAGCAAGATTATAGTAACATTGCTTTCATTATTGAGTATTGTGATATTAAAATTGTGTATTGAATTTTATTGAGTATGTACTTGTAACTTCAAAACATGAAAATAAGTTTTTGTACTTCGCTTTGTACTCCATTGTACTGGCAGATCTTGGTAGACAAAGGGTTAAGTTTATAATGATATACCAAGATCACCTAACAAATGTTTTGAGATAAAGCATTAAAGTCGAAGAGGGCAGTATAGGTAATACATAATCTTTAAGACTTTTTGGGGTGGGGTATCGTAAGTATATAATTGTTGCATTATATGGGAATTGTGTAATCAAGTTATATCATAAACGGGTTCCATGCCAAATTGTTCAAAGCAAAACATGTCATAATGAGGGTTACGATTTCGTATAATTATTGGAATTTTTAACTCAATATAGAACCTGCAGCAACAGCTAAGTTTGGTAACCTGAGTAAGGGGGTAGCTGAACTTTCATATCGTACTGTCAAATGCAGACTTTAGTGTCAGTTCGAAAGATAACCCGGTGCATTCAACCCTACAAACAAGGTAATTTACTTATTTTCAATAATTATGTTTTCGTTCGCAGCAATTTGTTTTTTGCTCATTCTGTAAGCCCGAGGGAACATCATGCTTGTAGAACATTCATACTTGCCAATACAACATTTGTGTTCTGCTTCACATTTGCCGCATTGAGCGGTTAACACTTAAAGGGGACGTAGCAATGCCTAAACCAAAGCACCTCCCCGTAAAGAGAGAATTGAACGCACGGTTTTTGTTTACTCAAGTTCCCTGCGTATTGGAATGCGTTCTCACTTTATCGTTAAAACACCAACATGCAGAATGCGTTGGCATGGTATGCTATTTACTAGCCACCGAACTGGAAAGACATTTATCACTGGCTGTGACTGCTACATCTAGCAATTGCAATATATAGCTTAGGTAACCTAAAATATTGCTGCTCGGTAGAGGTGATTTAACCAGTGCGCTTGGTCCGATACGGACCGAATTCGAACGGAACTAAGCCACGGTATACTAAAAACCGCATAAGCTTGCTGAATAACCTTGGCCAAGGGATTTGAGACTTCAGGAAAGTATTCTTTCAACAAGAGGTGAAGCAAAATGCTTGCTATAAAGCATATATGCATTTCCATTGTTAATTACGAAAAGTAAATTACCTTTGCTTACAAATAGATACAAAATAACTGCATCATAAACATTCTCTGGTCATTCATTGTAATAAGACAATGGAAGAAATGTTATTTACGCATACGTTAAATGGAACTCCAGAATTTAGGAATATCTAAAGCGAGTACTTAAGGCATCTATTTGAAAGTAATTCACAGGTTGCAGGCCTAAGTCTTAGAACGCGTTTAAGGGCAGATTTTCAAAAAATTACAAAAATGTATTGTCAGTTTCTTATTGTGCTTAATGTTTTCAAAATAGTAAATGTGTTTGCGTACCAGGTCATTAAAGATGTGTTATTCCTTTTCAACAACTGCAAGCTCTTTTGGAAACCACATGATAAATAAACGTAGGACAAGAACTAGAATGAACGCTAAGTTGTTTGCATATGACTACTGGCACTGCGCGTACCATTGCGATGTATACAACAGATTTTGAAGTATAAAGAGTAAATTGAAACCTATTTCTAAGTAGTATATGTGATGTAACGCAATCTAATTCACATCTTGACCACGAAGCATTTGTCCCATCTCTAGAAATAAGCAAAACTTATACACCACTCATAAAGATAGCAGTACTTTGAGCACTGGGAGTACGGCCAGTCCAGTGGAAAACAGGGAGAAGTACAAAGATTACGGGACAAGCCTTGATTGCATATTTTCCTGGAGGTGAGATTACAGTAATTCAGCTGCTTTCCTGCTACGTTGTTATAATACGAGTGAGGAATGAGGTGTATTAGAGTTCTCTAAGGAAAACAACGTTGTCACGTCGCTATAATCCCTTTCAGTATTGCTCAGCGCTAACAGAGATTGGGTTGGAAAGTGATAGTAATTTATTCATTAATTTATTCTTTATTATTAATTAAGGTACCATAAGATATTCCTATTATGAGAAGCAGGAAATATTTATAATTTTTGCTCAATCTTTGATGAACACAGTAACAGTATTTCATGCCAGTGTGTTACTTTTTGGACAAAAGCGGAAACACTAGACCATGGAACTCTGTGGGATGTAGCAAAATTACTAAAGTTTGTCCCATATTTTATACTTTTATATGCCTTAACGGACTTACCTTATCACGTTGCTCTTCGAATGTCAAGTAGATTTTGACCATTGTAGTCGACAGCTTGCAAAGTCTTTTGCTTTCGCTGGCTATGGCTATGAAATTAATGAATTCAGCTACAAATAGAATTATTACTATTTTTATTATTGAACTTATTAAAATTATTATTATTATTATTATTATTATTATTATTATTATTATTATTATTATTATCGGCTAAAATATATTACTCCCCTATTCTACATTTTGGATTGAGGGGGGTAAACTGATCATGAATGTGATGATGATGATGATGATGATAATAATAATAATAATAATAATAATAATAATAATATTATGTATAAAGTATATTTTTCACTTCCTTATAAAATACTTGCAAAGTTATACTTTGCATTTTACACCAACTACGCAATAATTTCGATCTTTAATTTGTATTCGTAATTACTGCAGCAAACAAATCTGAAATATTCTAGTATTTATACTCCTTTCATAAATGCTGCTCAATTACTCTACATCACAATTTAAATACAAAACAATTATACCTCAGAGATGCAATATTCATCAGATGCATCTGTTGCTAAGTCTGTGGTTTTGTCACTGTCCTACAGATAATTTGTCGCAGGCATCTTTTAAGACATTCATCACCTCGCTTACTGTTTCATTTTTAGATTTCGGAATGCTTAATTTGAGAACATACCCTCTTATTAGATAATGGTGATAGCCTTATAATGTCCACATGATGCAGTCATATCATCAATTGAATGCTTTTTTTCTTTTTCTTCCTTTTATTCGTGTGCTGGTAAAAGTTATTTGATTATTTGTAAGATGACAGGCACAATAGGAATGGGATTAGGAATTGGAATATTGAACTCTTGCATGTAATGCGAAATGTTACCTTTTCTCAAAAAAATTGTAGATTTAGGGTTTAAGACTCGGCTATGGTAAGGAATATGACAAAACAACATGTCTATGGTAAAACAATTGCAGATGGGTATTCTAGCTGACTTAAAATTTTTATAAAAAAAAATATCTAAATCTGCATTTATTGCATTTTGATAATCTGTAGGAGCGTCCGCCATATTGTTGGAGTCATAGATAAGGTATTTGTTCTGCCACACGAATAACGACACTTCTCTCATATGAGCTGTCTGATGTTGATATGAAAAATTGTCTGTATTATCTGACAAGGGCTGCATCACACGTTTAACGGCATTGTAACCTTCAGCAAGGATCTTCAGATATCCATATCGCCGTTGCACTCCTCACTTCCACAGTGTACTCAGCGGTTTTTGTGTGTGTTGCTGGGACCCACGTAATGTGGGTGTCAGTAACTCGAAGCCTTTGCTTAGTGACAACAGAACTTGAGGATATTTTTTCGCTGTATTTTCTCATTCTCGCTCAAAAACTGGGAGAAAGGTGATTTTATTACTAAATAAACGAATAGAACTTTAAGCGGCACTTCATTGATTGTTATGTACAAAATTAGTTCAGGGATAATTACCTTCCGCTGGCTGGTCAGGACGCCTGTACCTCTGATTATGTAAACCGGTAGTGGCGGAGTGTTACTATGAACTTAGGATTGTTTCTAGCTGCCCACGGGTTTATGGTTTCCCCAAGATGCAGATCACGGTCAGCAGTTTACCACACTTGCAAACTCCCAACCTTTACATTTCCTTAGATATGTTTTAACGAAACGCTGAGAAGGGTGAAAAACACGTTGTATCTGCGTAAGTACTTATTGATGATAAATGATTCATGGCTGGTGACAGCGTAGTCACCTTGTAAACCTCAACTGAGCAGGAATTGAGAAGTTTAGAACATTGGGGCGCAGTCTTTATGTACCCTACTGCGAACATACTGCACACGTGTTCAATTTCTCTTTCGGGGACGTTTTACATATGTTCACGGCTGCTGCTACCTTTAAAATTTTAACATATTAAATGTCCATTTGTTCACATTTGTCTGCATTACGTCATTTTTGCGGGCATTATTAGCTGACCACGCGTACAGAGTTATAATAGCAGTTTGTCTTCGGCTCGGTCATTAACTTCTCATAAGATCTTACCCTTGTTAATTTCAAGTCTCTTAACTTCTGCCCTTTTTTTCGTTCAGCTGGGTTTTTCTTTTTTCCAGTTTACTTTTATATTCTCTAACATTTTTGAATATCACTTATATAATTAATAACACATATAAATAATATAAATAAACAAGTGGTTCCCGGAATATGCCATATAAATATTGTTTCATTTTCATATTGTTCTAGTCAACATTTCTGTTGTGGGTGATAATACTCGTATACCGTTATACGCAGCAAGTCTTAGGTAATATCGTCGATGTGATCAAATGGTAATTTATTTCTGTTTACATGGTTCTTTGGTGGTGTCTGATAGTTCTCCATGTTATTGATATTAGAACTTTTCTTCATTGTAGTACCTCCCACACAAGTAGCATTAGTGGTTAATTGGTTTACAGTTTTTGATTACAGAACAAACATTATCAACCATATTTCTTAAAAAGTGTCATATATTTTTAACACTTTTAGAAGTGGTTTTCTAAGCTTTGTGCCTTTCCATGTGAATTTACTTTGCAGATGGGTAAGGGTCCTTTAAGACAAAAGATCAGCAAGCTTCATATCTTGATCTTTATTTTTTCCTCTTCACCTAACCATGGTCAAAGAAAGAACGACATATTCACAACATTCCTATGCTTTAAGGTTGCTGAATACTGAAAGATGACATGTGCGTACGGACAGAGGGCTCATGGGCTGCAGTCACGAACGGCAACGGAGAGAGCAGACCCCAAGTAGAAGCGTGCAACAAATGTAGATGGATAGAATAGTCATAAAGTACGGAAATAGCAAGAGTACGCCAAAAGTTAAACTTTTGGGATGCATTTTAATACTTAATCACATTCAATATACAGCGAAATTATAAGGAAAAACTGTAATGTAAAATGTAAATCGTAAAGGAAATAAATGATACGGGAAAAGGCATACACTTTCAACAGTATAAGCTGTGGATTTTTGTTGACTTAACTAACCTAACCTAATTTAACCTAAAATTGCAGGGTATGCGATGTTTTAACCATATAAGTTTTGCATACGTTTTTTTTAACCTAAGCTAAGTCAGGCTAAGCCTAGCTAAGGTGACCTAAATTTGCAACCTATGGTGCAAAGAAAACAATCACGTGCAACTTATGTAATCATGAAACAACAGTGGAATTTGTTTTATTTGAGCATTTACAGTACATGAAATAAAAGTAAAATTGCCACCTATGCATTATTCTCCCTAACAAGTAACATTAAAAATAATAAGAACAGAGAAGATAAATTGTGAAGGTTAAAAAGAAAAAATGTACTTGGAGGGTCGAACCTACTACCTTCATGCAATTAGGTCTACACTGTAACCAACAGAGCAATCAGGCCAACATGGACTTCATGGTAATCATCCTCCAACATATGTTAACCAGGAAGTTTAATCTAGCAAATAATACAGCAATACACATTTTACACTGTATCTCAGAAAGTTTTAAAGCTACCAATACTACATTTTTGATAGATATTAAGAAAAATTAAATAAACATGCTCTGTAAATTTTAATTCTCTAATACACATAAAAGTTTTGTTAACACCTGAAAACAATGTCATAATCATGCATTTTTCCTATGAACTATTGATGGAATTGGAATGATTTTTTTTTTACTTAAACTGCAAACAACATGTTATCCTGGGAAATGGAATAATATATTTATGTAAGTGCTTGAAAAGAAATGACTTTTCAAATTCTGAAAAAACAAATTGAAATATTTTAAAACGTTTATAAGTATTGATATTTATCTACTAATAGTGATATTTAAATACATCTAGCTGTGACAATTTACATTTGCATACGTTATGTGTGTGCAAATTTTCAAGAAGATATGTGCAGCCAATCCTGAGGAAAATGCACATGTATGTCAATGTAATGCCAATGTCAGTTATCTGGAAATAATTCATTTTTATTTAATTAACTTTTCGTGTGTTCAGAGAACTAAACATTTACAGAGCATTTAGTTAAGCATTCTTAATATTTCATAAAATTTTCAAGTTGATATCTTTATAAATTTATGAGATACAGTATAAAATGTATACTGCTGCCATTATTTGGTAGATTTACATTACCTTAAATGCAATTTACCTGCTCGGCTTTCTCCGTTGCCGTTCGTGAAAGGAGGCGTGACTATCGGTCAGAAAGGTTAAGTGATGTGTGTAGTATACTGTTAGACTTAGAAACAGCACATTTTTCACTAACAGGGATCCATTATCTTGTTATTATGTGCAGGAATACGGAAGAGAGGCAAATTTCCATATTCCTGGAACTATATGGATTAAAGCATGTCAACAAGAGTAAAGATTAAGATGTGGGAGCAGCCTATTTTATTTATAATTAACTGAAATGAATGACAAGCTATTTTCAGTGTCATTTTATATTTTTTTGCAATCAATAGTATACTGCTTTGAGGCATCTGAAAGACACATGCAGGGTCTGTTAACGTATGACGTTGCTTATTGACTATGTAATCCAAGTTTTAGTGATAAGATTTTGTATCGGACATGAAAAACCGAAAAAAAATGTTCCCAGGAAGGGATTATGAATGTTCTTACAGGACTCATGCACTTTAAAGGACAGATTTGGTGGAAATGTCATGTTAACAACATCACATCCCTTATCATTAGTAGCATTTAATCATTTTATTCATGTTCCTTGGGGGAAAAAAGTGGGTCAATAGAGTCATTCCTAACATTATCCAAAACCCAGATATAGGAATATTACTCTACTCACATCATCACATACAATTCCTGAACAGCCGTAGTCTTACACGGTTTTAATTTTAAAAGTTTGGTGATATTCAAAGCCAAGGTTTGCGAAATTTCTATTTCCTGTGCAAGCTTCCCTATAGATTCTTTGTACTTATTCAAACCTTTCTTAAATTTCATCAAGTTTCTTCTAAGTGAGCACAGGACGGTTCACTTTCGGTTTCTTATGAAGAATAGATCCCATTTTTCATAAATCTACACACAAGATTACATACAGTACATCTGTGAGATGTAGGAACGCCATGGAATTTTTGTACAAGTATGTTCTGACGTACAAACCATCCATGAAAATTCTGTATTAACTTTTTGACATAACAGCACTAACGCACAAAGAAAGCAAAGAACATTTTGTTTTACGACTATCACCTTAAGAGTGCACAAACGGCACAAAAATAACGCTGCAACTGCTTTAGGCAGGGGCACTGAAAATCAGAAAAACTTCTCCACTTCATTGCCCGTGTTCTAGTGAAGGGGCGTCCATTTGATAGCACTATATAATTTGTGTTACTTAGCGTATTTATTTAGTTTGCATTTCTGAGCTATTTAGCATATTGTAAAATATTTTACGTTTGTATAGCGAAATTTATGAGGAAATAACTAAGCAACTAAATAGCTGCGTAAGTTGTATACTCTTAAGTTTAAAAAGCATGTCTCATACCATAATTTTTCCTACATAATTGACCGCAGAGTGTACTAAGGCAAAAGATGCTTAAAAAGTAATACATCTTTCAAAATACAAAGTTGGTACTTTGAACTAAATTAATATTATTTGACTTTTGTAACATTTACATTTATAAACTGTTTCGTGTTTAAATGTAGTGTCTCATCAAATATTCTGACAGCATTAAAACTATTTAAACACAGTAGTTTAAACAAAAATTATATCAGTCAAATGACGAAAGACAGCTACATTCCTTATTTTTGCTCATCGTTTCCTAAAATCCCATTTTCATTATTTGCTTCTTGACATATAAAATGGAATATAAAATATTATCACAATTTACTTTTTGTGTTTTGCTAAATCCGGTCAGAGTATTCTCACAATATCTTATTTATTATTATTATTATTATTATTATTATTATTATTATTATTATTATTATTATTATTATTATTGTTGTTGTTGTTGTTGTTGTATTATCCCTGCTGGAACTAAATTCTGTCATCATTGATTAAAATAAACTATATTTACTTTCAGTACCCGTCTATGTGTGGTTAGAATCCATTACTTCTCATTATGGAAGTTGTTTCCAAGGCGGGGGGATAGCAGGAATTTTATAACAATTTTTACAAGGGTACTTATAGAAATTGTTTGTGCTTTATTTTTTGACATAGTCACCCTGTTGCGCAACACACATAGCACTCCTGTCCATAGTCTTGCGGAGACTTTCAAGAAAAACGCTATTAATATGTGATTTCTTACCCACTGTTTTCATCTGCAAACTTCCGACCCCACAAATGTTCTCAGGTTCAAACAAGTGAAAGCCTGATGACGCCAATTACGGCCGGTAAATAGACGTTTCAACAACTCAGATATAAGACCACAGTGTGACGACTAAATGCGCAGTAATATGGAGGCGGACGTTGTCGGAAGCAGCAATAATTCTTTTAAGAGAGATCTCCTGGGTTTTGATTTCTTAGACTTCAACTTGTTCGCCAGGATGTAAGTGTATCAAGGACTTTCCTTGTAAATGTACCGATATACGACTATTGACATCACAATTCCTATTGTTTCTTATTCTCTGGTTTATCATGATGCATCCCTGGGTTCACTCCTTATCAGAACTTGATGGAGAAAAACATCTCTTCACAAGCGTGAAAAACTGTCGCACAACCTTGTGGTGACCGGACAACTGCCTTGCGACCCTTCAGCTATACACTTTCTTATATCTAAATGTTGAGCTATACAACAATTTCAACAGTCGCGGATTCTGTGCTCGATCTGCTGTTTCACTATATCATTTGCAATGAAAACTAATCTCCCCCTCTGGTGTTCACCATTGACGTTTTGTTATTTCGTTTTTAACTCTTTGCACCCATCCATATGCTCTCTCCTTGTCTCAATATTAAGCTTTAATGTATGACGCTTCATTGCTCATCCACGGTGCCATTCCAGGAGCAGCCATGTTTTATGAGCTATTGCAGCAGCATATTGCTTGATCATTACGACCTGTACTAAGCTACTTGTGTCCTGAAATAAGATTTTTCGTTGTTCATACACCTTTAAAAACTGTAGATTGTCCTGAAATTTAATGGCTTACCTTTATACATTGGACACTGGAGTACATCTTAGCATAACATAAAGGGAATTTAGCCAATTTCTCTAAGCAGGGGATTACAAAATAGAGACTTCTGGCGCGTTGAGGTCGAAAGTTGCTGGTGTCCACGCCGAAACCATCATGAATCAGTAGATTCCCACCCCACACAAATCACCCAGGTATTCACTATGATCAGATTTTTTTTTATTGATTTATTTATGGACGGACTTTAACAGCTCAGGTCATCAGCGACCCATTCAACTCGGCGTGAAACGGCCGACAAATTTTGCTCAGAGGCCTCTCTTTGAGGCTTGAGATTCTTTTTCGTGCCGTAAATGTACGACATGGGACCCACGGCTTTACTTCCCTTCCGAAGGAAGCCATACTTAGGATTTTTACTCCCGAAAAAACCCATTGGTCCTGGCCAGGTTCGAACCCGCTATCTTGGGTTTAGGAGGCAAGTATGGTAACCACTACACCACCAGGACCGACGACTATGATCAGGAGAATATTAAATTAATATTAAAAAAATACATGGCATAACATTTTTGAACGAGGAGTGAAAGGCAAATATCTTTAAAAATCTTATAAGGCCATCAATTTGGCGAAAACAGAAGCTTTTGTAGGCAGAAAAGGGTGGAATGGAGACATAAATGCCGATCCCTCTTCCTTGCAATAACCATTGTGACCCTGAAACTAGCCATGTGCCGTGAGGCTCTGTTATGTAAGGCGTACAAAAGGAACATCGACTATTGCACTCCTAGGGAAACTATGTTACGCAAACTTCTTGGAAAACAGGAAATGAAAAATAAGTTAAGGAATATTTTTTTCGTGCAATAGATTGTAACACCCCCACCTCTAGCCAGAGAAAGCGCGAAAAGATTTACCAATCAGAAGGTTTCGTAACATAAATTGTAGCAATCAGCCAATGAGTAGTACAGAAGAATAATTTAAACAGTTGAATTAAGACCTAGGAAGCGTCCTTATTGACTGATAGACTGTCGCTAAATAAAACCTTTTAATTAAGAAGAATGAAGGCAGTTGCCGTTGGGAGTTGAAGCCAGGCAGTGGAGGTTGAAAGTTAAAGTAGTGGAAGTTGAAATTGACCGTTGAAGTTAGACAGTGGAAGTTAGGCAGTTGAAGTTAAACAGTTATAGTTAAAGTATAAGAGATAGTTCAATAGAATTAAAAGTCAGTGCGTAAAATTACTTACCATGAACTAACAGTAACAAAATTAACGTGACCCCTGAGTGTAAAAGTGGACCAGAAATAAAAATCTTGTATAAACCTGACTCTTTTTGCCTTTGTTCATATGGCAAGGATCTATTCAATTTCTTCTACCCGAGAATGGTATTACCTTCCGAAAAGCCACTAGTGTTAAGTCTCATATAACCGGAGTAGAAGACCGAGACATCACTATGGAGTCTCGACCTTCGGATCAGCGTGTGGAATAAAGGAACGAGAGGAATACCAGGAAGACTTCCGCAGCCACCCTACTACCCTAAATAAGCCCAATCCCGAGAACGATTCATACTACGTATACATTACCTTCCATCACAGTCAAATTAATCATATTTTAATTTCACATCGCATACGACAATTAAACAATCACACAACCCTCTCTTTCACACCCTAATTTTCCAAGCAATCAACCGTGATTATACTTCGGAAATCCTAAATCAAGCGGTTTATATGGAAACACAGCTTTGTCTGTGAGCATTGGCAATTAAAAACAAGAATTGTATAAAGTAGTTTATCAAAAATCATCCTCAAACTCGGCATGAATCTGATCGCGATCAAAATAATAATTGTAGTAACTAGACGAGGCGCTGATTGTGAAAAATATTAACTGTTCACGCATCGTCATGGAAAAGTCAAACAAATGTAAGCAACTCTTTTGATTAATTTATCAACGATCACAACGAAAGGAGTGCTGTATGCTTATTTAATAAAAGCGTTTATTTTTTTAGTTTTTATTTAGTGGTTAAAATCATATCCCTGAATAACTAATAGGCTAAATCAGGGATCACAAGTAAGCTTGGTTAGGCACATATAATGCGTTATAATACTGTAAAATTACTAACAACCAACATTAAGTTTTAGATATGTTAATATAATGAAGTGTTTATCCAGTATCACTTATTGAACCGAATTGTTTTACATTGATTCTACATGTCGTTCAAAAGGTAAAAGTAACCCATACTCACTTAATAGAGAAATCAGAGCTAGAGGTAGCAGAGGAAATGTACGAAAAATAGCGTTAAATTAACGACTTAATTACGAAACAGGGAAAAAAAATCTTCATATGAGTAATTGAAAACATTTTTGAATCTATGTCAATCTAAACGAATAGCTCGTCCCAGGTTAGCCTAATATAATGCCCAACTTAACTCTATGTAATCGAATAGCGCATTCATTATATCACACCTAATAGCCAACAAAAATGTACTTGGTTTTAAGTATTTACCTTTATTGACATGAATTTTAAACACACCCTGTGGTTGTAATATTTAATAAGTATTCTGAACCAGATAATATCCATGTGTTTTGTTACAATTATCCTTTTAGATATCTATTAGAAATACCTAGTCCAATAAATACCCTTGCATCTTCCTGAGTGTTGAAAGAGTTCAACAAGCCTTTTACGGAACGAACTGGAAAATGTTCATATAAACAAAACCTTAATTTTGTGTTATCGCTGACTGCAGTTTTAGCTTAAACTCTTTTGCTACTTTAGAGGAGTGCACCTAATCAAGTTTTATGGTTGTATAAGAATTCACTCTGAAAGCAAATGAACAGCTAGCTGCTTATTTGCGCCAGTTTGTCACTTCTGCAACGCTAGTGATGTGAGGCCTGGCTGCGATGATGATACCTGCTGTCAAGGCCAGGAGACGATGGCGTGTCGAGAGGTGTGCTGCTACATAAGTGAAGAAGGGATCTACTATGAAGGGGGGGATTACAGAATTTAGGCTGAAATGTTAATGCGTAGCACGCACAAGTAAAACATGGAAATTATTTACGTTAGTTGTTCACATCCAGTTCTATTAATTGTTTGTAAATGTTATACGTTTATCTAATTTGGCACTGAAGGCCAATAAATGAGAAATGAATTTCTACTGTGAACAGTTCATATTAAATACTTTACATTCAGATAAGCGGAAGTAAGATCGTATGCTTCATCTTTCACCACTTTCGTCCCAGTAACGGCGGTAATGGAGAAATCGTATTGTGTATTTCGCCTAGATCTGAAATTGGAGTTTAAGTTACGTAAACAGTCAATTAGCAATTCAACAGAAAGGCAAATGCAATAATTGCACATCTACCTTGAGTCACTTTACTTAATCACTATTTACGAACCATACTGAGGCTAGTACTCTTTGCGGGACGCTTAGTTTAAGGCACAAAACCTCCATTTTCAATTGCAATTTGGAGATTGGTGTCACATCATTTATTGATAAAATGCTGCTTTCACAATTTATTGCTTATATTGTTTTGGGACTGTAATGCAGTGGACGGCTTTGTTTTCAATGGCGTCACGTTGGTAAGAGCCAACGTTTGGGACTGACGACATGTGTGTTGCTGCCGGCTGCGATGGTTGCTCATAGAGGGCGTTTAGTTGCTGCTTCCATCACAGTAAAAGCAACACCTGCTCAGGGAATTTCCACTAATTTTTTTTTTATCTAGAACAGGGCTTAGGATGAGGTTCAGACGTCGTGAACAGACGTTTCAATGCTGCCTTTAATGGTGGTTTATTCAGCGTACTTTCTGCTGTACCTTGGTGCTTTGCCGTTTAGTGTCGACACTGCGTATAATTAATTGTTCCGCGAGGTATAATTGATGGAGTGTTTGTCCCGATAAATTGTAGCTGCCTGATTGTGCGGAATGCCAAAATGCCGAGCATATGAAAATCTGAGGTGCCAATAAAACTGAGAATCGAAGCGAAGCGATTGATGTGACTGACAAGCGAGTGCAATGATAAAGCGATGCGAAGCGAGTCGAACAAAGCTAAGGCTTGGATGTCGTGACTGCCAGGCGTGTAAGAATCTGAGAATCGAGAAGCGAATGAAGCTCGGCGCCCAAGTTTGCCTTTATATACAATATTCAACTGAGCACGTTGGAACACACAAGTCGAGCGAAATATGCGTCAGCGTCGCGTCTCTACTACGAAATTTAAAACCTGACTTAATATTGGTTATTTTAAATCTGCCTGCCTTCATTTGATTTGTAAGTTCGGACGAGCTTTAAAAATCTGTCTTGCGATACGAGGCTTAACTGTCACTTCAGATGACCGAGGTCAACTGCCTTTCCGGACATTTAAACTCCTAATTACGTGCCTTTGAGGGGACGCAAACTCTCTCCTTTAAAAACATACTTCGAGTACTAAGACTAACCTTTGCTGCTTAGACTTGGTGAACAAAGGCGCTACCCTCGCCGGTTCTAATATATGAGTTTTCTCAACTCTATTGCAGGCAAAGCATTGGGTTTCCTGTTTACAAAGACGTACAGTTATATGATGGAAAAATACAAAATGTAAAAATATACATTAAGCATGATTAAATATTATAGTAGTTAAGGAAAAGGAGAAACATATGTAGGTTGTATTATTAAGATAAGGGATGAAACTTTATAAACAGTTTCAATTTTAATACCTAGAGTAAATATATATATACTAGTGCCCTAGGCGATAAATGACGATACTTAAAAATCCAAGAGATAAGCAACGTGCGTATCTTAAAATCTCCGTTCAATCCGATATTTTTACTATCAAGAATAAAGAGTTAAAGGTAGGAATAATTAAAGAGCGAGAAGAAGAGAGGAAGAAGAAAAAGGAAAATAACGAGAAGGAAAGAAAATAAAACTGAAAATATTTTTCAATTTTGAAATTTCAGCTTATTTCTCGTAAACTGAATTCGACAGCAAAAAAAAAATTGTAGCTACTCACAGAAACTTTTGGTTCAAAACCCCTTGAACAATTAACATAAATAATTACCAAAAACATCATGGCAGTGCGAATTTTATTCATAATTGTTAAACAAGAAATCATAATAGCACATAAGTTGGAACCGCATTTATAAGCATGCACCATAATGTCCTTGAAGAGCGGAACAGGCAACAGTGGAATGCAGAGCTCGAGCCTGCAGTAAGTGCCGCTAGTACAGACGGAAGGCAAACACTACGAATCAGTGTGTGCAATCAAGTACAAAACGCGCAAATGTGTATAGCTGAAGTGGTGTGATTTTGTGAGGTAAAGGGGAGCATTTTAAAGGAATAAGGAAATAACATTAAGTTTGACGAGGATAATACTGTTCGCAGCTTCTGGTGAATAATAGAGTTATTGCATTTAAGGGTGGTAAGGTTATGAGACATACTTATATTGTGCATGCTGTTTCTTAAATCTACTTGTTGTTCCACAGCGCACAGGAGTAAATGCTGAGCAGAGGGATGTAGATTTGCATTAGTTTCAGAGGGGTGAATAAATGAGCCTTTTCACCGGTGTTTGTTCACTTCCATAATAAAGAATGCTAACTCCATCTCGCATTTATGTTCAATAAATGTTGCCAACACGGCATGGAACAGTATAGCATAAAATAACAATCTTCTCGATCTTCTGTGACTAACAGAAAGGCTTTATAATAAATTTATTGGAATATGAAATAGTATAGTTTATATATCAAGCTAGCACACGTTTAGTTTTGTAATATGGTTATTAAGAATCTATAAGGTTACAGATTTTTCACATATTTTTACATGAAAACGAATATATTGGCAACACTCATTTTGCTATTCATTAATGTACTTTCGTGGACCTTTTTCTAACTGAATACTTCTTGAAGACTGCTTACGACAGATGTTCCCAAGTTTTATTAACCGTTGTTCATTGTCTGAGAGTATTACTTTAGTATTATTGCATGACGTCATTCAGGAGGTTTAAGTATTTGTTGGAAAATAGCATAAACCATATTCATGAGAATAAATATATTATTTTCTAAACTAAAGGCAACACCATGTTCTTCTGTTTTTGTTTGTTTGTTTTTTCTAGTATGACGTTTGTTCCAGCTGATTTAGTTGCTAATTCTGTTACCTCAATAGCCTTGTTTTCATAGATTTTCTATTAGAAATGGATATTCTGACCTATTTTAGTAAACAGAGTTCTTCACAGTGTATCAGATACTTCTGGTACATTTAGCCAGCACGGTGGTGCAAGTGTGATGTGCTTACCTTTCACGCTACGAGCCTGGATTCAAAATCCGGTTGAGTAAAGCTATCTGGCTGAGATTTTTCCTCATTTTTAGGATGAATATCAGGTTGATTTAGTGCTTTAGGTTCCTAAGCTAATTTGCGCTGTCGCTAATTCGTTAAGTCACCCATCTGATAATATGACCAGAAAGGTCTTCCTTGAAAAGTCCACAAAATAATGTAATAAAATTTAGGGTCTTCCAATAAGAATGTCCTCCTATAGTATATAACAATTACTACGTTTATGAAGTTATAATAGTCATCTTTTTCACATGGTTGCAGTTGTTGTGTACAAATAACCAAGGAGGTTGCGTCTTTCCACAAGGTATAGAAAAGTTTATTATCAAAAGGAGTCGTTCGTTTGACAAGCCTTCTGTAAATACGTGAAGTGTACGGTGTGCGTAGGTAATCTTCCGTGCGACAGAAGAATTCGACGTTTGATCGAAACATTTACGGCGCAAATCAAACAACGCTTGTACGTAAACGAAGCAAAAGTTCCTATGATAATATAGTCGCAGTTCATGAGAGTGTGCGCTAGAATCAACAGAAATCAATTTTTCACGGGCGCAAGAATTGGACCTTGGAAGTTACACTGTTACTAAATTGTTTTAACTCAAGAACTGAAGTCCAATGACAATAGATTTCGCCGTGTATTCTCTGACTGGAGTATGGCGCAATTGAAAGTTGACCCTGCTTATAGCCGAAAACATCTTTAGCGACGAGCACATTTTAAATGAATAGTTTCGTTAACAAACAAATTTGCCGCTTTTGGAGCAATGAGGATCCAATAGAGATTCAAGAACGACCACTTCATCTGCAAAAGATTGCCGTCTTTTGTGGATTTTGGTACGCCGAAATTATTGGTTCATATTTTTTCCAAGATGAACCAGGTGAGGCTCTGACTGTGAATGGAGAAAGATTCCGGTTTAGGACAAGGAATTATTTTTGGCCTCAACTGGAAGGTATCGATCTCGGAGACGTCTGGTTTGAGTAAGATGGCGCCACACATCATGCTGCTCAAGAAACCGTTCGACCTTTTCAAGGAGAAGTTCAGAGGCTTCTTCATTTTGGGTGGTTTTGATGTAAATTGGCCCCCGAGATTATGTGATTTAACACTGCTGGATTACTTCTTTTGGGGTTATGTTAAATTACGGGGTTGTGCCAACAAGGCAGAAACAGTCAATTCACGCTTGTTATTCGTGAAATTGAGCCTAGTATATGTTTGTCTGTCATTGACAATTGGAAGAGCCGTGTAAGAGCAACTCAACAAAGCCACGGCGGCCATTTATGCAATTTTTTCATTTTAAAAGTATGACATTCTTATTGGAAAACTCTATACAGCAAGAGTTATAAATGATGTCATAATGGAGTAAAATGGAGGAGCAGCTGTTTTCTACACGAATAATACTATTATATCAAACTATTTTTTAATTTTCTCGTGTCCTTGACATCTTTAAACTACTAAGCTGAATGATTTATTCCAGTGTAGGTTCTAATAATGATGCATTATGCTGAATATGGCACTGATTGGATATGTTTCTATTTGAATATGTATGAACATAGTTGTTTGTAAACTTTGCCATGCTTATTTTAACACCTTTTAGCCCCTCATAAAGTATAAATAGAAGAAAAGTTCAGAATACCTAACTCTCTAAAACATGGCTTACAACGAGTTCTGTCTGAATAGTTCTTCGTTGACCTGTCTATTTTTAAGCTGAAATATATGATTACATTTATTTGATTTCACCCAGAATATGATCCCATATGATAAGAGTGAAAGTTTGCTTAATATATCACTTTTTGGACATTTAAACTTACAGAATTCCTTGTTGAATATATACCATTATGTCATTTACTTAATTTCTAAGTAAAGTGTCAATATGTGAATGTCAGGATAAATTTGCCTATAGTTGCTCCAACAAGTTGGAGGTTAAAAATTCAATGTTCGATGAATTTTATTATTGGTTTTATACTGGAATGAAATGACTTCAGTTTTATCTCTATTTACCATTAAGGTTTTTATTAATCTATGGAAGAAAATTCTGGGTAATTAACTTGTAATTCATAATATTTATCCAGATATAAGAGTAGACGTGTCATCAGAATATGGGGATAATTCACGTGTTCTTCTGTTTTAATGTGATTAACTATATCATTAATATTACTAATAAACAACAATGGACCCAGTATGGAACCCTGTGGGACTCAAACAAGATATTTGTTTAAAATGAGTGTACAGTATTGACTTCGTCAGTCACTTTGTCAAAATTATTCAATTATTATTCAATTCCACAAACAATTTTCGGTTTTCTAAGTATATTTTAAACCAGGAACGTGATATAACTTCAATGTATTAATTTTTTTTTTAGAAGTATATCATAGTTTACTAAGTCAATAAGTCCAGAAATAGCTTCTTTTTTTATCTAAAGTGCCACAGATACTCTTCAGCAAGTCTGATAGAATTCTCCTTTCAGTTCATGTGGTCTTGTCATCATGTGCCACACATGAAGCGAAACGCCGACACGTGCGACCAAGGTCGTTAAGGTACGGACTCGTTCGGGGAGGTCTAGGGTTCGAATCCTCTTAGGACCGCCCTACCTGACTGAGGATTTTCCCGGGTTTTCCTCAGTCCCCATAACCGCCTGTGATGCCTCAATAGTAAAAGTGGGCGTTAAACACTATTTAAAAAGAAGAATGAAGCGAAACGTCTCGACTTCCCATTTCGTTAGATGGAATGACTGAAGGCGTCAACAAATTGGTGAAATTCGGCCAAGTTTACGAACATGGTTTGGAGCAAGTGATATGCAATACATTGCCTGGAGATAAGGTAAATGTATAGTCAGCAACAATCGCGCAATGCTAAGAGGCGATAACGCTAGCAGTACAATCGGAACCAAAATTTCAATGGGGCAGTAATCAAAACAGGTCAAACTCACTAGACAAACGCTCACGCAGCTGACTAGTGACATGAGATCACCGTCAACTATGAGCGGAGAATTCTTCCCGTCTGGGAAAAGGGGAAATCATGGGCACATACACTGACTGAGTGTACTAGAAAGAAAGGAAAAGTATTTACTACGATTCTTTGCGGAATCGAACAGAAGAAGATGATCATGGTGGTTCTGCTAGCAGGCAAGGAAGGGCAGCAATGATTAGGTAAATTTCTTATGAAAGTGAGACAGCTCAGGTCTAGCAGGTGATAACCGGGGAAGGTTGTGAAGGAAACAAGTTGAGTGAATCCAGATGTGTGATATTTTTAATTTTGTTGGTTTAATTTTATTTATTTTATTTTTACCTTTATTTTTGAATATATGTATTTGTTTTATTGTTCTTTCCAGAATATCTTATATAACATTTTGTATTAAATATAACATAAGCGTATTATAAAAGCATGTGCCTGTTGGATCTCCTTAAGTAAATATACTGCAACTATTACTACTAACCACCAGCAGCCTATTCAGAATGTGTGGATTGCACTCATATCTGCCCAATTAATCAAACCATGAGTGCTCAGAGAGTTATTAAAAATCAAGGATAAATCATATGACACGTCATTGGTATTATCACATATTGATTTACATTTTGTACAAATCAGGCGATGTGCGGTATACTCCACATTTGTAAAAAAAAACAACACATTTTTGCGCGGGACACTTCACTAGAAAATTTATCTAACACGACACGGCGGGGTGCAGCGGTATGTGCAGTGTCTGCACCTGACAGTTCCATTAACAAACATCGAACGAAATAACCTAACTTTCAAGTATGTTTTTTTCATGTGGTCTAGCACTATCAACTATTATATGTGGAGTTCGGAGCTTATTTACGAATTTATTTCAGTGGTATTGGCATCAGTAGCAGTAGTACATTTTCAAATTCAAATGTTTGTCTCTAATTACTTCTCAACACTGTAACTGACAGATCCATTCTGCCGCGACTGGTTAGCATTAATTTGTAGGATGGTGAGTTGTTGCCAATGTGAACAAAAAGAGATTGTGCAACTAATTACAGAATTATTTCGCTATTGACAGCAGTGCGGGCTTTTTTGGTCACACTGTACATTAAGTGCAGGGAAGGATATATAATATAAAATATTTTGTTTTTCGAGTTTTCAGGTGGTTAACCAAAATAATATTTGACTTATGTAGAATATTGGTTATGTAGAACATGGCTGTGTTAATTTAGGAAATTAATGTTGGGTGAAGATGAGTGGATTTCAACAAAACGCTACCATTCCTGTACAAAACTGGTACTATTTAAGTGTAGCATTTGTTTAGAATATAAAACGTTCTGTTTCGGGACACTGCTACTATTACCACTTAAAAAGAGATTTACAATAAAAATGTTCACTGATTATTCCTTTGTGCATTCGCGTACGTTATCAGCACATATAAAAGATTTACGAGGTTTCTGTGAAAATGTTCACATGCGAACACTTCAGGCAAAAACAGAGAAATGACGCTCATTTTTATGTTCGTTTCCACAAACGCGTATTGCACAGAAGCAGTTGTTGAAATAACGGACGTAATGTCAAAGCCGCGGCTTTGAGTGCATTCAGCTTTGTCAGTGTTACTAATTTCACGTAGAAACGTAACAGAATGCTTTGCTTAAATGAACGCCAATCCAATCAGAATTATGAATGACAATGTAATTACATGGCTGGCATATCCTGAACTTTGATATACGTCGGTGTTTTAATTTACAGAAAATAATGTCAGCTCCATGGATGAAAATTAAAAATATATTAGGAACTCTAATTAACGACGGGTCTAACTTTACAGCAGTGAATTATCAGCACCAGATAGTGATGATAGACCACAAATATTGCATGCGTCAGCCTGGGGTAAATATTTTCATTAGGAATACAAGAAAAGTGGGCGGAGCGAAAATTACAAGCCTCGATCTATTGTAGTGCAGATGTACATCCTTATCCTTGTTCTCAGAGGAACTTTTGTAATAAAAAGGACAACAGAGAGATACCATTGCACAATTAATAATAATAGCATAAATACATGACTCTTAAACGTCCTTTAAAGAGGTTTGGAATCTATTTTACACTGTCAAGAACTAGCGGCACCGTACCCTTGTTCCACACTTTTGTAACTGCTATCGTGAATATACTGCAAGCGTCTGGAATATCAATGCTCAGCTAGAATTAACATGAGTGCTATATATAAACCACAGAAAGAGAGCTAGAGAATTTAATAAAATATCTTGGTAACCCATCTATTTCAGCAGAATATTCTTGATTTTTACGCAACAAACTAATTAGTGACCCTATCATTAAAGTCTGGAATCTGCAGGGTGAAATATCTTCCTATAGAAAATATTGTATATTCTTGTTTTGAAATTACAGTTTGATTCAAATTAAGGGCACCCGGTTCCTCTATCCTAGCAACGTTAAATTATTAATATTTAGTTTTCTTAAGATCAATTGGGATTTGGTCTTTCATTTTTATGGAATATAGTTGCATATATTGACTTCACTTTGACATGGTCTATTTCATAAACCAATTTTTAGTTTAAAAGAAAATGTTTTATATTTTGTACGTACAATGCAACCCATATTTTTTATAAAATTATTATTTTTTTTATAAATGGCCATGTTAAACTAAGCAGAGGTACCAGAAGAAAAATTCCTGGAAATATAAAAGCTCCAGGTTAAGTAGAAGTTAAGGAAAAGTAAAGTTTATAAGAAAATATGTAACTTACGTGAAAATGGATACGCAGTTAGAAGTCTCTTTTCAGTACATTCCTGTTTTTTTCTCTTTAAAATTATGAATAAGTTCAAAGATGAAATACTGAATTATAATGAATGACTAACATAAAAAACTTACATATATTTCCCACATACTTTGCCTACCGGGTGTCATTAATACTTTAAGATGCTGTACCCAGATATTTAATTTTGGTTTTCTGTTCCAAAGGTCGCAAAGAAAAAAATATTTTCTAAGTTTTGCATAATATTCAATTTCTTTACAACTGATTATCGCTACTGAGGAGTATCTGCATGATAGTATTGTTATTTCAAATGTGATATTTTACATTCAAACAACTCCAAGTATATATATATATATATATATATATATATATATATATATACTTATATTACTTAAGATTACTAATGATGTATATATACACACCATTAGTAATCTGTTTGACTATAATTATCTATTAATATTTAAAATCAATTACTCGTATAAAACTGGAGGCTTTCCTGACAAAGCAGATAACCATAGGTGATGTTTCTGGTGGTGCATGCACGGTGCCAAACGAGTTCCCTACATAAATAATTGCAAATATCCGGCGCAGGATAGACATCCCCTTTACGCTTAGAAACGCACCAAGCAATAATTATAGGAAATTAAACATTGAAAAGTTTAACCTGTCTCTTGTTAGAAAAGCTGCTATCAACAAAAACCTAAAAAGACTATACTGAAAGTTTATTCGTATGTTATACTGCATATATATTAATTTAAAGAAAATATCTTTTAAATTGGAATCGAAAACAATACTTTTCTCGAAGATTAACGATGTATTCATGTACTGATGTATTCAATAGTAAAAACATCGAGTCTGTAAAATATAGACTCTGCCTCCTAAAGTAAGCATAAACTATTGTCATTGTGTGCCAGAAACCAAATTCTATTCCTTCCTGTCCGTTCATTGATCCAGTCTCATACCTCTTGTATACCATTCATCCAAGTTTTCTATGGTCTTACCTTTGTTTCTTATTTCGTTCTGGTGACATTCGATTATACTTTTGGCAATTTTGTTTTAACATTCATTTGATATGCAATTTGATCCTTTTAGTGATGTCTAAAATACCCTGTTGCTCTTTTATTTCTATAATTTACTGTATTTATGTATTTCTTTCTTATTTTTTACATTCTAGATTTTCCAGCTGATGTTAAAACGTTCATTTCTGTGCTGAAAAGTATTATTGTTTCCCTAGTATGAATTTGCTAACCCGCAGTAATTATGAGCTGCCACCCCCACGCTTAATTAGATTGATTGTAACAAATAATTTTATGCAACTTCGTTATAGCCATGTGTAATGTCATTTTCTGTACAAGTGTTGAATATTGTGTCTAAAATGTTAGTTTCTTGCCAAGCCGCAGAAAGCTACCCTAGTCATAAAACCTGACCTGGAAACTTCTGTAGCCTTTTGTAGCAATATTTGTAAAGAATCCTGAGCCAGATGTTTAATGATATTTTGTTAGAACCTTTCTTAAGCGGGGCCGGTATCATAAAAACATTTGGCGACTATAGAAATGAAAAGAAAGGGAAGAAGCCATCCGCTACATGGGAAAGTCACGCAGACCATATTTACTTAGTTTTGCAATTTTGAGGCCCACATTTTGGCAAGGGCGTTCAGCGAAGCAACGTCAGTGTAAGGGATTTCTTAGTTCCGTTCAATTAGTGGAACGCGGCAGATAGTATTGGTGGACGATCTTTATTAGTTAAGGGCAATAGTTTATATACAATTGTGTATGAACAATAAATTGTGTTCCATCTTCCATAACGAAAAAATATTATTAATCTCCGCATACTCCTTCCCCTATGGTCACAGGACCATAAAAGTATCCAGCATCAGAGTCTCAACAGCCGTGGCAAAACTGTATGACAGCTGTAATCATCGTCGGAGATGAAGGAATTATTTACCCCTGAGATTACACCAAAAACCTAACAATTCAAATTTCCTTTTACCAAAATCCTTCCCTCCATCTATTACACATCTAATTAACCATCATTTCCTGTTTATTAAAATCGCTGCGAATGGCTGCCCATCGTGTGGCTTGCATTCAATGTATTACAATAAATTGATGCTTAACGAGCTGGAGAAGGAGACATCTTGCTAATTACCACAAGAACTTCGAGACGACGGGGAGAAGGATCCGATAGCAAATACGACACCTGGACGACGCAGAGACTGCACCATCCTGCAACTGATCCACAACCAGACCTCAGCCGATACATCTAGATGGACGATGTCGAAGAGGAACGACGTGTAAGCTTAAAGTTTACAATCTGAACTTCCACCGAAGGAAAGCTGAATTACAACGAGAAGAAACAAGCAGCCAGCAACTGACCAGTTAAAAATTAAAGGTATAGACAAAGCATATTCTTTTTCCAAAAACAGTGCAACATTATAGTATAAAAACTGTTCATTTTAGCAGCATTGGTAACTTGGTAGAAAATATATCAGTGAAGGTAATATAATTCAGATTTATAATAAGGGAATAGAAAGGTATCATGGCTGAACAAGATGATAAGTTTAACGTTGATAAAGGGAAGAATAGCCCCGATACTATGGATAAGATATTGGATGGTTTAACGCAGCCATATGGGATATACCTTCAGAGACAAAAATCTGAACAGGAGTCTTGGAACAGAATAGAGCAGATGAATGATCAGAGTATGCAAATGATCGAAAGGATGTTTGACAAGTCAATTAAACGCCTGGGGGTACAAGAGGGAGAGATAAATAGAAATAATCAGGACCCACAGGACGTGAAGCAGAACTTGGAGATTAGGTTAGAAGTTGACTAATTTAGCAAAGGAACAGATAATGGGGAGCAAATAATGTCAGGATTAGAAATTGAGGAATGTAAATTTGACCAGATTAATAAGGGAATGGAGAATGGCTGTCTGATAGAACCAGAGCTAATAACTGACGGATGTAAAAAATTAGGAAATTGTGTCCAAAAGACGTCGACTATGATCAAGCCAGCAGTAGGCGAGATGACCATCGCGCCGGATATGCAAAACCAAAGGAACAATAATAATGGCGACAGTGAATCCAACTATAATGATTTCAAAGAAAACCTCGAAGTAAATTGCAGATCACCCCGAAATAAGTACGTATTTTACGGGACCGGGGCACCGTCGGGAACATCACGCAAACGCCTAAGAAACTCCCCCGACGCTCGCCCAGATCAGATTCGGTAAAAGAAACGACAGAGATAACCAGATTCAATCCCGACTACACAAAACTTTCCGGAAAGCAAGCAAACTCCATAAGAGATGGCGAATAGATCAGCAGACCAGGCAACCGAAAACCACATCGCTGAGATACCGAAGATCCACCAGGAAGAACCGGGCCGACAGACCAATGGGACGGCAAATGATGAAAGAAGAGATAAAGAACGAGAAACAATATAATCAAATTGATCCAGATTCCGATCGGAAAAATAGCAGCTGATTTCCGGGAGATCAATTTCCAGGAAGATCTAAGGCTGCATAAATAGGAAGCATTAATTAACGGTCACAGACACGAAATTTTCAAAAACGTGAATAGTACATTGCTTGGAAACAAAGGGGAAATTTTCAGGATGAAAACTTAGTACTAGAAATAGAGAAATAATATGTAAATTAAATTTTTCGTAGAGTAGGATAAGAAAATCTATTGGGCAAGCTGTGGATGATATGAATAGGATTATAAGGGACTGGATTCACGAGATCAGAAATAAAGTTATCGAGCCAAATAAGCGAAGCTATGGATAAAAATAGGAGGGTAATTTTAAAGTGTAGGAGCAAATAATGACGCTACGTGATAAATAAAGTAAGATAGGCTACGAATTATATAAGAATAAAAATAAAGCAACGTAAAAGAAACAAAAGGCAACGACGTAAGAATAAAAATAAAATATATGGAAAAAAAAAAAAGCTTCGAGATCAAAATAGAAGTCATTATCATAGAGATTTAGCAGCGAAAATTTCGTTTAACAGTCTAACCGAACTTGTAAGGTAACGAGTATAATGAACTCAGATAAAGAGGTAACAAGGTTGTCCCTCATTACCATCGTAAATTAAATCCTTCTGAAGAGAGAAACAGCTGAAAACCCCTACTACAGTCTTAGGGGTTTGCCCAGGTAAAGTTGAATAGAAATGCCGAACAGCTGACCGTAACTAGGTCATAAAAATCCTCAAGATGCCAATTCTTAGTATACGTACAGTTAAATTTCAAAAGAATAAATAAATTAATTCCCCAAGGTTTGCACGTAATAACTGCTGATGTGAATGAAGTTTTTTTATGACCTGTGCATTATTTCTGTGTATGTTTTGTTTATTGTAGTATAAAAAGAGGCTCAATTAAAATTTCTACCATATTAATAACAAGTAGAATTCTTTGAAACTGTTAAACTAATGCATTTAGATTCTGTTAAAAAAAATGCATGTCAAATTAATAATGTTAGCATTGTAGCATTAAGAGCAAAACCATATGTATCCTAGGTTAAGTTACCTTAAGTGTGATCACCCATCTATTGTTAAATTAATACGTAGTGTTATTATGTAAAAATATTGTGAGAAAATAAAAGCGATGTGTTAGTAAAAGTGCTATGGAAGAAAACAATAAGTCTACAACGCATACGCATAATCACTTTCTTACTGATAATCTGTGTATTAAGATTATGAGGGTATTATTATGAAAATTAAAAAAATGAACAAAAACTGTCACAAAAATATAACATACATCAAGAAAATACAATGGAAGATCTCAAAATGTTTGTATACGATTGAATGAGGTTGTATTTGTATTCCTATACTTTAAAAATTTAACGGGATCTTTCTTATTTTTACGATTAAGAAACCTTATTATAGGGGCATGTGACGCAGTAATTATGAGCTGCCACCCCCACGTTTAGATTGATTATAACAAATAATTTTATGCAACTTCGTTATAGCCATGTGTAATGTTATTTTCTGTACAAGTGTTGAATATTGTGTCTAAAATGTTAGTTTCTTGCCAAGCCGCAGAAAGCTACCCTAGTCATAAAACCTGACCTGGAAATTTCTGTAGCCTTTTGTAGCAATATTTGTATAGAATCCTGGAGCCAGATGTTTAATGATATTTTGTTAGAACCTTTCTTAAGCGGGGCCGGTACCATAAAAACATTTGGCGACTATAGAAATGAAAAGAAAGGGAAGAAGCCATCCGCTACATTAGAAAGTCACGCAGACCACATTTACTTAGTTTTGCAATTTTGAGGCCCACAGTTTGGCAAGAGTGTTCAGCGAAGCATCATCAGTGTAAGGGATTTCTTAGTTCAGTTCAATTAGTGGAACGCGGCAGATAGTATTGGTGGACGATCTTTATTAGTCAAGGGCAATAGTTTATATATAATAGTGTATGAACAATTAATTGTGTTCCATCTTCCATAACGAAAAAATATTATTAATCTCCATAAACTCCTTCCCCTATGGTCACAGGACCATAAAAGTATCCAGCATCAGAGTCTCAACAGCCGGGGCAAAACTGTAAGACCGCGGTAACCATCATCGGAGAGGAAGGAATTATTTACGCCTGAGATTGCACCAAAAACCTAACAATTCAAATTTCCTTTTAACAAAATCCTTCCCTCCATCTATTACACATCTAATTAACCATCATTTCCTGTTTATTTAAACCGCTGCAAACTTCAGCATCATGTGTTAAAATACTGTTAATTATGTTTCTACACACATACGCACACATATTCACATTTGTAATTTTCTGTTTTTAGTAATATTTCTGCTTCACCAATTGAATTTGAATTACTTATTGATTGTTTTGTTTTTGTGGTTCTATTTTAATCTCCTGATCTGTTTTTATAGCTAAGTAAGTCCTAGCCTAGGGTTTATTTCTTCTTCATTATCGAATCTTCAATTTTTATTTTTCTCAATGTGTGTGTATATATGTGGTTTCCTCATATGTAAAGTAGCCCCAATTTGTCCCATTCTTCTTTAATTTTCTTGCTATATATTCCATTTCATAATAATCTTGCGCTAACAGCACTTTGGTCGCCTGCAAAATTGAGTGAGTATATATATTAGTGTGTTTTGAATTGGTATTCCCATTCGTTGACTTTTCTCTTCCATAATTGGTTTATTAGTTCTTGCTCAAGGCATATTTGTATAAAATGTACCCTTGACTAAACCCTTTGTACCTTTAAGTCTTCTGTAATCTTATTTCCCATTTTTATTGTCGAAACTGATTATTTATTTAAGATTTTATAGTTTCTATTACACTTGTAATAATGATTGATTCTTCTAAATCTTTCCATAACTTTTTTTATAGACATTGTCATATGCTTTAATTAATATGGTGAAAATCGATTTTTAAAATTGGCACATGAAATGTACAACGTCTCAGAAATAAAATGGAAGTAGTTATATTGAAACTTTACGTAAGTTTTAACTGAGACAGAAAATGATACATTAAACAGAAATGTTAAAATTCCTAAAATAATCACTTCTCAAACAATGCGGATTACAACTTAAACAAGTGCTATTTAAGATACAAGTGAAATAACATATAATATTTTTTCTGTAATTCATGCTGTTCTTGCCGTGCTATGGCCTTCATAAGCAACATAAAAGTGGTTATTTTCAAAGTTTGGCAAAGCAACCCCCCTCCCCTGTTATACATGATTGAAAATTGTTATTATGAATATTCTAAACAGTTATGTTAAGCGAAATTCACATAGTTTTACCCCAAAACGACACTTTCCGTGAATATTTGAGAAGTTAAGATTACACAGTATATATTGTCTTTAAATCACCATTGCTTACGCAAGCGCAGAACTTTTCCCTTCCGCTCAGTTCATAAGTAAAATTATATATTTGCCCCTTCTGTCTTCTGCCCCGCCTTCAGCTGGCACCATGGAATATTCGTAGTTGTATTTTTACTTATGCGGAACATCTTCCTTTTACATAGAAAATCTGGGCGTGTTTTCATGAAGGTAACTGTAAAAGTCGCATATTTTTATCCCAAGTTGTTTTCGAGCTAAGCCAATCGTAACAAACTTTTCTTCAAAGAACTTAATTTAACTTCTTGGGTATTATGCCCAGCCTTTTGTAAACAGCTTTCCCAGCAAGAAATAAACTTCAGTCATCAGTCTTTTATATAGCAACCTCGGTCAGTTCTTTGTACCTGAAGTGAATGATACAGCTGCTATGCAAGACAGTTTTTTATGAGTTGGACTTTGATCAGGCTACGAGGTATTCTCGGAATATAGCCTAGAACAGCGAAAGGAATGTTGCAACAAGGCTAAAGTATGTGGTGGGGACAGTGCGATCGTGAAACAAATTCCAGTGATTAAAGGAAATACCTCAGAGCACTGAGTGGGTCAACAACATCCTGTAATATATATGGTTACATATTGTTGTTAGCGCTGACTCAAGAAGCCTAAAGTGCGCAATTTTACTATTAGAATTAACTCTGTACGTGCCTGGTTGAACATACGCAGCAGAAAGAGAGAGCATTATATAAATAATCCTAGTATCGCACTTATTTAAACAAACATAAAAAAGTAATAATTCTGATTTTCACGATAGCAAACTTCCATTATCATTTGATGTCTGGAATCAACTGACAGGATGATGCCTGTCTCTACATAAAGGTTATACACGGCCTATCCCTTGAAACCACATTTGACACAAATTTAACTTAGGAGTTGGTGTACACAGGTTTTAATTTTAATTTTCTCTCCCAGTAATCGCAGTGAAAAAGGCTTAGAGTGTAAGCTTTGTATAGTATTCTTTTTTCACGTTGAAGTTACACAAAACGGAAAAACAAAAACTATTTAACGAATTCACCGAAACTTCACCAGTCTGTCAATAACAGCTTGCTACTAACGAAACAACCAATTATTGCTGCTGGAGATCTACATGAGAGCATTGCTACTTCAAATGTTGGGTATATTTATTCAAATTAACATATATACTAATAAATTTGCAACTTTCGCACGTGCCTTTCATAATATACAAAATGTACATTACTTAAATGAATAAGTCATACCTACATTGCTTAATATTTAAAATAATACGGATAGTAATAACCTAAATAATGATAATGATAATAATAATAATAATAATCATCTCAATATTAGCATCTAGAACATACGACCCCTTCCCCCTTGTCAGACTTCAAATATTATATTGGTTTTAACTGCAAGTTTTCTCTTTATTTATTGTATATGATTGCGCTGTCAAAATGCGGTTTTAATAGTTTATTTGTTTTAACTCCATAACTCAAATGTATAAAACTTGAGGGGGACTTTCCCGAGAACGCATGTGACGAGAGATGACGTTTCAGGTGGTGCATACACAAAATGTCACTTATGGGAGAAATAGCACTTCCTCTCACCTCTCTCGGTCAAAATACTCTACAAGCTTACCGAAACCTCTTAAAATAGGACTCTAAACAATAGCTCAATTTAAAGCATACATCTTGCCGAACATAATGCATTTTGAAACATACATACTATTTTACATTAGAAAACTTTTTTACACATATTAGTACAATATCCCCCCAAAACAATGAAAATTAAAATATGGCAAAAATTGCAAATAATTCAGACAAAAAAAATTAGATTTATGTCTAAGGTAAAAGAATATAGAAAATAATAATTGCATACCTTGACGTAGAGTTCTATATCTGTATGTAAGTCGCTAGAGTTATCACAGCCAGCACTCTCAGGTCAAAGTAGCACAGTTGACTTCTCGCTCGGTCTCGCAGGACTATACTGAATGCTGCAAATAAGGAAATTGCTTTTATGGGAATTGTTCTTGATGAAACATCAAAACCTACAGAGAGAGAGAGAACCCACATTTTTCATTTTTACTGTTTTCCATGGAATAGTTTGTCACACATGAATTGATTTATTTATGTCCCTTCTAAAACATGGTAAGTACATATAATAGAATGTGTGCTAACGGCTATTACTTACTTAACGTCTATCATTAAGTCTTTTCGGGCTAATGCTTTTCGAAATTGTGGATTTTTAGAAGTATAAGCATTAAATGATATATTTATTAACATCAAACTAATTTGTAGGATACTTTGGTGCCTGAATTCATAGATTGGTTCGAATATTGATTCATTGTTGGTCTGCCTTTTTTTAGTCCGTTCTGAGCATTTATTAAACTTATTCTACTATTGTTGTTAGTCTTTTTCATAACAGTCCTAATGGCATAATATTTAAATATGTTTCTTTGCAAGCTTAAGAGTCTGTTATAAAGAAATCCAAAATTGCATTTGCCCTGCTCCGTTCTTGTCGCTACAGTAAGGAACTTGGAGAAAATTGATTTTAATTTAGATCCTCTTCGGTACTCGTGCAGAAGATTTTAATGATCTGGGCTACTTTTGTCATTTATGCCGCAGCTTGCATTTAATGCCTTAGAATACCACGGAGAATAGGGCAACTATAAACATTGCAGATCCACTTATGTTACAGATTTCGTTAACATTCATTTATCCACCCTTGGGCCGCAAAAATGTGGAGGCATTCGCTCGTGCAAATTCCCATCTCTCCATTGTCGAAGATAGTGGCAAATACTTGTAAAACGACCTGTTTGAATTCCTTACAATATTTTTCTTTTTTGTTTAACTTTTATTTTCTTCCTGATTAAGCCACAATGCGAAGCTACAGGAAGGGCCTTCTGTAAAGTCGAACTTCCTCTTCCTGATAACGCACACCCTCAGTTGCCCAGTACAACTCTTGACACCACTGGCGAATAAAGAGTTAAAATCTTAACAGCGCCTCCCCCTATATAGTCCGTACCTTGCTTCTTCACGTCTTTGCTTGCTTGTGCCGCAAAGTAGACTTTGAAATTTGGGGAATGTATGTATAAAAAATATATCTCTAACAGAATTACATCTTTTAAATTATTCATGTTTTGTTAGTTTTTAAATGCGCTCGTAGTTTTAACCGGATTAAAAAGAATGCAGGTTGTGCATAGTCTTGTACACAACTACGCCTTCAAAACCTCATGCATCGCTGCAACGTGAAACACTTTGGTGTATTTCGCTGGCTATGGATTCATTAGTGCTTGGCATGTTTCTAGTGGTGTGTGGTTATGCCTGTATTGTTCTTGATTTCCCCACCCCCTTTAATTTTCTTAACTATTGCTTGATGCGTTTTTGTGCGTTAAAAACCGTTTGACGGAAACTTCTCTCTTGTGCATGGTGTTTGATTTGTGGAGGATTTTTGCATGAAAATTCAGATATTCCTATTTGTTTTTAGTACCGTATAATTCCTCTAATTTTCCGTTCTATTGCATGTGGAATAGCTCATTTGTAATGTTAAACATGGTAAAAATGTTATGTAAGGTATTGTCTGATAGTTATTAAATTTTTAATTATTATGATTACTAACAGCTTAAAGTTATAATACCAAGACATAACTAAGGGGTAAAAAGAATGTCCAACATTCTTTGTCTTTACAAAAACGAAATTATTATTCAGTGGGTGTTTTATCTAAGGGGAACTTTGCAAATCACAGCGAAAGAACTACAAATAACCGCTTTGCTAAGGTCAAGATTGTGAATGCTGGGTTAGAAATAAAATAGCAAGAATAAACTTATTTTATATGAAATTGCTCTTAATAGCACAAAATGATAATTTATGGAAATAACATAATTAGAGCTAAAGTTGAAGTGGAAAGTAGGATAATAGAAAAAGCAGTGCTGGTTGTGATGTTTCTGCAGAACTGAAAATCCCGACAACGAAGTGAATGGTAGCTGAGTTTTTATCAAGTAATGGCATTCCAATTTTACTATACGCTCATGGCTACTGCAAAAGCAGTAAACTTGTTTACATTATTACAATATAAACTGTTGAACAAGCTGCTTAATAAGGAAACAAGATAATAATTTGATAAAATATTAATTGACACCATTATACACATCATTGGGAGTAATATCTGTGGCAGATGGAAAATTCTCTCCCTAATCATTTACTCAAGAGGGCTCTGGTAGATTATTGCATGCCCTAGAAAAAAGATGGAACCACCAGCTTTATATGCAGATGGAACGGACCATTGGAGTCAAATACCTTGATAAGTGATGATAAAAAGCTGATAAATGTTATATAAATACAATTAAATGTTAGTTTCATCCTAATATACGTAGTTTAAAGCTGAGTGTGAAGAACGTTTAAAATAGATTAAAAGAAAAAATGTTATATTAAAATTTTCCTTATTTCTTCTGCTTAGAAGTGATTGGTAGCCATGGAAGTGCACAGCATTCTTGTGGTTATGCTGGAATACTGCTGATCACAGGAAAGGTTCTTGTGGTTAAATACAAAGCAAGGCATTAAAACAGGCAACCTAATTAACATGGCCTGTTTTAGTAGTATTCTCAAGACAAAAGTTGCTTGGAACATGACATGATACTGCTGGTTTGTCATTGGTGAAAGTGTAGAGGAGATATGAAAAACAACATTTTATTTTAAATGAATTTGTGCATTTTATTAATTACCTTTTAATAATGTATTTGAAGAGTCGTACGATGCATATGTTTCAGGGTTATTGTAAGTCGTTCAAGGTTAAAGATGAACAGGACTCTATATCAAGGAACAGAAAAAACATTTCAGTAGCATACATGATATTAATGTGTTGAAATGGCTACATTAAGCATTGATACATGCTCTAATGTGGTTCTGTGTGGACAATAATGCATCTGAACTCATTAAGGTTAAACAAGATTACGTTTCAGAGTGCATTATACTTGGCGACATGCCGTAAATGAAAACAATATCAACGTTCTCAGCTTTCGTTAATGACTGTATAACTTTTACGTCGTGTGATCGTTACTACAGTGTACCACAGACTAAACACAGGTATACAAAGAAAACATAACAGCGAGGTGAACGTGTGTTTACATTCGATTAGTAACGTATTGTGTTGGTTACGGATGCACAGGCTTACAGTATAATAGGCCAACCAAGTGTTAACCGGTCCTTGAGGTAAACTACATCCTTGTGCAAATGTTTTTAGTACTTAATATGCACATCCTTGGCCCTAATTACCATTTTCACTCATTTGGGGATAGAGTCAATAGTTTCTTACACATTACACTTATTTCTGAATTATGAAACCATACTTTTACCATAGCACAAATAATCTTTTCTTTGGTTGTGCAGTTCATCTTTTTCTTGACAATCGCCCAAAGATTCTCTATAAGATTGAGATCCGGTGAATTTACAGGCCAGTCCAAACGCTGAAAACCATTTTTCGCGATGAAGAATGAATGAATAATGTTTAACGTCCGTTTTTGTTACAGAGTCACCACAGGCGATGACACTGATGATACATGAGATGAAATGATATATTGGGAAAGGATTTATTTTTAAGGAAGGAAACATTTCAGGCCTAAGTTTAAGGCACCTCCCCGGCATTTGCCATTTATGAGGACTGAGAAAAACCTGGAAAAAACCTCAGTCAGGGAGGACGGTCCTGGAGGTATTTGAACTCAGACCTCCCGCTCACGAGTCCAGGCCTTAACGACCTCGGCCACCCATGGCAGTTTCGCGATGAAGTTTTTAACTTTTATCGACATGCGACAAGGTCTTGCTGGAACATCACCTTTTCAATGTTCAGTTCCGGGGCGGATCTTTTCTCTGTAACTAAGATGAACTGGTCCCTGTTCATCATTTTGGGATAGAAATCAAACATTTAGTGCCTGTGAATGCAAAACAACCCGGAAACATCTTCTTTTGTGGAAATTTTACCGAATGTTTGATGTGGTTCAGCGAGATTTGCTCTCCAGCATGTAGTTGCCTTCTAAACCCAAGATAGCGCGTTTAATTCCGGCCAGGGTCGATGGATTTTTACCGAGTAAAATCCTAAGTATGGCTTCCTTCGAAAGGGATGTAAAGTCGTGAGTCCTGAGTTGTAGATTTAAGGCCCGAAAAGAACTTCAAGCCTGAAAGAGAGACCTCTGAGCAAAATTTATTGACCGTTTCATGCCCTGAATTGAATGGAACGCTGATGGCCTGAGATGTTAAGAGCGTCCGTAAATAAAACAAATCAACAAAACTTTCGATCGCTTCTCCTTACATGCGAGATATTCATTTCTGATATTCATAGCCCATGTCATCATCTTTTTCTTCTTAGGACACGTCAATAGCTGTTTTCTGATCGGTCTTCGATCTTTCCTTTTAGCTTCTAGAAACCACCTATGCACTGTTTAAGTATTGATTTTCACTCCCGAGGCCTCCATTCTTTTGTAATTCAAAACTAATATTTTCAGAATTAATTTGCTAGTTCTGATTAGATTTCCTATGAGGTGAACTTGACCCAATCGTTTTTCTAGTAATTATATTATTAACAATGCCCAAATTTACATAACATTCATCTGCTATCTGTCTCTGAGTAACATTACTAAAAGTAAGGAAGGTTATGACCTTACTTTTCTTCTTAAGTGTTATATAAAATGGTAAAGCAGCTAGAAACACAAGAAAATCGTTTAACTTCCAGTAAAACCAACAAAATCAATAACTACAATTAACTATATTAACAATGCGAATCGGCAATTCGGGGTATATTATAGGGAAACAGTTATCAGTACTAAATAACTTATAAAACTAATTTTACCCGCTAGTTCACATTAATTCGTACAAGACTATGTATCTGTTAGTCATTGATCTTCAACTGTCTTGAACACAATTGTTGTATGCGTCATCAAACGCTCCATTAAAAGTTAAATAATCAACCACGTCATCCATTTAAAATAACGAAAATTGCTTTGACCTGCGAAAAAAAAAAAAAAAAAAAAAACTAACAATTCAGCAATTTTAGTTCTAGTCATTTAACATTTGTCTAAGGAATTTGTTCTATCACCAAAAATTGTTGTGCTATTTAGGTGAGCTATTTTCAGTGTCTCACGTGTATGATAACAAACAGTTCGTTATTAGAAGTGCGGAATTCGTGACGTATTTCATGTGTTCCCTTGGACGGCTGTGCATATTTTATGATTTTCATCGGCGAAGTTAATTAAAAATATGATGACCTGCCTCTCTTTTTCCCATTTATGTTAAATGTTTGCATCGTTCACAAAAGAACATTTTGTGGCTGGTAAAGTTCAGAGCTGATTTTTTGAACTTGCGTTCCATTCAAATCTATCTTTGGTCCTGATAAAGTATTCACGTTTAAAACGGCCAATAAATGTTTTCATGGGCACAAATAGGGTTATGTAGCAGCTACTTTATAGGTATAAAATTTTGTACGGTCCCACTACAGAAGGAACGTAAAATATTACAAGCATTAGAAAAAACAGATGTATATCATAAATGGATGGATGTCCTTATAATGTTACTCTGTTGTCTATGGAATGCATGTTGAAGCGGGTGAAAACTTGAGCAATTGTCTTATAATTTTATGTCTTTTAAATTTAATATAAGTTTATACTACTACAACAACGTATAAAGACGAATGTTTTTGTGAATGATAGTCCTATGTCTAATAGTTTTAACGCAGAAATTCCCCAAATTTACCATATTTATTACATTTTCTTTTTTATCCACACATAGCTCTCAAATCACTTACAAGTCAAATAAAACTATGAAGGATAAATTCTTTTAAAGTTTACATCTTGCCGAACATAATACTTGTTGAAACACATTAATTATTTTACATGAGAAGAAAAAAATTATGCATATTAGTACAATTTCCCCACGAATATAATAAAAAATAAAAATGTGGCAAAATTGCAAATTATTCGGAATAATAACGTAGCTTCCATATTTGTGTCTAAGATAAACGAGTATAAAATTAATTTCTATCTAGAAGTAGTATCCTTATATATGTTTTATATGCCTCTAAGAGATATATATCTAGAGCCCTGCGTTAAGTCACTTTGAGCACACGTTAAGTGTTCTTGAATCACGGAACATTTGCTTTTTTCGGAGAGTATGGGCAGTGAAAACAGTCCAAGCAATTATTATTTACTTCCTTTTACTCCTCTCTACTATCTGCAAGTGTGGTCTAAGTATGGACTTGTAACTTGTAGTTATTAGTAAATTTCTGTTCGAAAAATATTTCTGCTACTCTTGTAATTTACAGTTCCACACTTACAAATGTACAAATGATTTTTCATTGTTCTGTTCCACTGAAGTATTAATATTAGTTAGGTACTGGTAATTTGTATAAATTTCTCTACACGTGTAGAAATATTGGTAACTCAAATAGTAGCATAAAATTTATTAACTTTTTAAAGTTTTTGGGAGTCAGTTAACCCAAATGTGCTAAGTATTAGTGAAAGTGATAATGATGAGTATGAATATGTATAAACAAAGAATAAATAAGTATTTTTTGTACAATGATAAAGTTAGATTAAGTGCAATGAAAATATGGCTTAGGACTGATATTGGCGTTTCCTGTCCCAAATGCATATTTCACACCAGCATCTTAGTTAATGTACTTTTAAGGCTCTTACTGCATGGCACGAAAATAATTTCTTTTCATTCTCATTTAAAATCATCCCTTTTAACACATTTTCCCAAATTTTTTATTTATGAGATTGAAATTGCCAAAAATATAATAAATGACCGAGAGCAACCGGGAAGCTCAATTCTTCTGCCATCTCTCGATGATTGAAATTGATGCTTCTAAATGCAGCTGTAAGGAACCGTCGTCTCAAAGTGAATTATTATGTTTAAATATCGATAAATTAAAAGTAAAGTGCTTAAATTATCGTTCTATCTGAGAAAAAATACAACAGCCATCTAGCGGGAATTGCAAAAATCCGCTTTGTGCATTAAAAACGCCTACGGAGTTCACATAACCTAATTCAAGGTATGGCGACATAAGGCAAACAGCTGTTCCTCCAACTTGCTCTTATATGACGTCACTTGTAACTTTTTGCTAATACTTTACCAGTATTGCACTTATTTCGTGGAAAAGAAAGTTACAAGACCATGCTTTACAAGGTCCTGCATTAATACACTTATATGTATTAGGCTTTACTTTTAACTGAAGTGGGTTGCCGCCAAGCAATATTCCATGCACATTTACACAGACAGATTCTAGTTATCGGCTTATCACACAGCCAGCACTCTCAAGGCTTTTCGCTCGGCTCTGTACATTATATGCAGACGCAACTAGCAAGACCTGTGTCTTCCAAATATAATTTAAGGAAATAATGTTTATCGGAGTTCTTGATGGAACATCCAAATGATATTTATGCTTTTATATATACACATACATACTTACATATTACTTTTTCTGCGTGTAAATTAGTCAAAAATAATTAAATTATTTATATCCCTTTTGAAATGTAATATTAAATATGGTACTTGCACATAGGATATATGCTGCAAGCTATACTATCAACATTTTTTGAAAGTCTAGCATTATTCTTTTCGGACTTATGTCCTTCGAAATATATATCTATATCTATATATACATTAACACTAATAATAAAAGTAGATAAAGATAAAACACAGAGAAAGAGTCACACCTGAAATTGCTATATTTCGAACTACTGCGAGTTCTTCAATGGCAAAAAGCTAGACCAGCTTCTTGCCATTGAAGAACTCGCAGTAGTTCGAAATATAGCAATTTCAGGTGTGACTCTTTCTCTGTGTTTTATCTTTATCTACTTTTATTATTAATGTTAATGTGTTACATTGTTAATAGTGTTTCTTTATTTTTATTTTTCATATATATATCGTTCACTTTCATAGATATGTGTAAATTATTTTGGTTAAAACAAGAAATTGGACTCAAAAAAAAAAAAATGAATGACGTAATTGCTACTCAGTGCATCTTCCACGGAAGGGTATCGGGCTTTCAGAGTACCATATTGTGCAACTTAGCGAGTGTAAATTAGCTGATATAACTAGTTGTTAGTCTCTGTTTCTCTCTTTTTCTCTCCGAGGCACATTCCCGTCCTCCACAGAGAATTGTCAGAATAGAACAACGAAAAGAAGTGAATATTCTGAAAAAAGCTCGTTCCGCAATATTGACGTCATTCTTTACAAATGATTGGCGGTAAAGATAAATAAATTTGATCACCCAGTATATAATTTTTGTGGCAACATTAATTTGTACCATTCTTTGATTTTCGATATATTAATTGTCCCGTATGCAAAAAGTAATAATGTTCCCAACTTGAATAATTTTATTTTCTTCAAATTAATATATTTACTAAATTGAGGTTATTGGTTTGTTTAATAATTTAAGTATTATTTATTTTTCTTTAAAATTTGATAAAATATTTCGATTAAAAGTACGTTTATGCTCATCCACAATTCAAATAGTATATAAAAATACTGTAATTTTTTGATTCGATATTTATTTTGCTTGACCTAAAATGGATATACATTATTTCTGTACTTTTAAATTACAATCTGACTGTTCTTTTTAAGTTTAAAAAGCTTCTGTTAATATAAGCATATAAACAGTCAATCTTATATATCTGTGTTATCACCTATTGTGATAAGAATAAATAACAGATACACTGTACAAATAATGTTTATAATCCTCTGCGCTGATTCTGTATTATTCTGCATTACTTGTACCATATTCATGGACAGTAATTAATAGTCATATTTTTCATGAAAGGAATGTAAATACTGATGTGGTAATGCAAAAGATTGTAATAATTAATAATAAAATAAAAGTGATTATAAATAACTGAATAATAAACATACATTTTAGAATCAGAAAGCAGCATCCTAGATGGAATATTCATTCTTAAGAATGCATATAAACATGAATGTTTAAATCACATTTGGAAGCCACAACATCAATCATATTTTAAACACTCAGTAATCTTATGCAAGCCGTAAACTGTCCAGCAATATAAGAAAGAAGTGGAGAAGAAAGAAAGAAAGAAAATGGTATAAAATCCGGGGATCCTAGCACGGTTTAAATAAGCCCATTATACCCCGGAGTCCAGCTGCATCTCGGCTTCATTAAAACGCACCTGCTACCACGTCTAATAGCTGAGAGAGGAAACTCGAATCACATTCGCCGTGCATTCCTAACTAGGTTTTGTTTTGTCCTTCAACTCTTGGCAAGCGAAATCATTGCGTGTATTCAATACAGCTAAACACATTTTCTTTCAATAGATTATATTACATTAACAAATACCCAATTACAAGTTTCTTTGACATAATATATCAGCCTTACCACCTAGCTATCAAAATGGTGGTTCAAGAGAGAGGCTTACAAATATTTATTTATTCTTTTGTATTTGTTCTCTGTCAATCAGTGATAAATACGTATAAGGGTAATGTGTCACTAGTCTGCTACTTTTATGTTTTTAATTCTTGGTTGAATTTTATGCTTAAAAATCAACAACTTAAAATAAAATTACGAAGTAGCTGTAGGTGATAATAAAACATTTTCGAGACTAGACTTTGAGCCGTAAATATTCCAAATGATATGATTTTAACATATTAATTAATGCCCTGGCGTTGACACCAGGCAGGAAAGAAAAAGATTGGGGGAGGTGACTGAAGTTAAGTCCTCCAGGGTGGATATGTTGCCTTTGGATGCAAGCAGAAGAGCAGTATGGGAGAAGAATATGATTTTATTAATGCTAACCATGTAAAACCAGCACACATATTAACAAATTAATTGAAACAAGCATTATCAATAATTTAAACCACAAAATTAGATACTTTTAATTAAGAATATAATGCAGGTTTAAAGAATGCAGCAGTTACTATAATATAGTGATATAAGCATAAATCAAGAATTGGCATGTTCGGAACGTTCCAATTAACTTGCAGTTATTTTCCACTGAGCGTTACACATGTGTTACCCACCGATGTTGGCAGGAACAAGGTCACGCTAGCTTCAGGAACAAGGTCACGCTGCTTCTGCACTCGGTCTAGATCTGAAAGTAGTGAGTTCAGTCAGTACACGTGGTGTGCTTTGTTGTGTATCTAATCGCAAAGTGAATTTTTTATTGCACAATGTGTGCTTATTTATGATTCATGTATTAACCCAACAGTTCGTCAAGTTCAAAAACGATTTGAAGAAAGTTTTCCGGATGTAAAAGTTACAGGCGAACAACAATCCATAATTTTTACAACAAACTTAAGGTTACGGGTAGTGCTCAGTCTAAGAAACCTACAGTGTAGGGTTCTCACCGAAGAAACTTTAGATGACATCGATCAACGTTTGGAAAATCTCCAAAAATTCACTTAGACATCTCTCGCAACAAACAATTCTTATGGATCTGTGCAAAGAGTTACCAAATTGTCACAGTTAAAATCATATAAAATAACTCTGGCATTTGTGAATAAAATTTTAATATTTTTTTTCGAGAATTAACTGACAGGGAATGTGATTTCGCATTTTTTCCAACAAGACTCTGCCATAGTTCATACAACGGATATTTTGATGAGAGAAAGAGTGTTTCAGAATGACAGAGCTATTAGTAAGGATTTGTAGTCCCTTTGGACCTCTGATTTAATCTCTTGTGACTTTTATCTCTAGGGTAAATTAAAAAATACCCTAAATACCCTATACAGGACCAACGGTTGGAAAAGTAAACAAAATATCCGCTATGAAATAGCCAACATTCCCAACGTGAATTGCAGCAAGTGATAGATATTTTTAAGTGGTGCTAAAAATGCACGAACAACGCGGTGGCCCGTTTCAGCAGCTCCTTTCATAAAATTTATAAGTAAAACCTTTAAAAATAGTTCAGGAAACTGCTGTATGGTTGCGTTAGCGCTGCTATATGATATCCAAAGACGGCAAGGAGCGCTGCTTTGGCCTGTAGGCCACACCGCAAGTTGTTGCATAGTACATTGGGTCGCTCTGTACATCTATAATATTTGTACTGGTGATTTCAGAGTACACACTCCCAGCCAAAAGGATGCAATTGAATTCAAGAAAATTACTAAACATATATTGGGCGAGAATAACAGAATGGTATTTAACCAACCCGCATTCCAAGAACAGCAACTTCATGCCTGTTTACCCGCGCACACGAGTTGGCGGACATTTATGCCCTATTTAACAACATCAAACTGAAAACCCGTGCATTAATATCCTAGACGCTTAGCAAAATTTTACTATTAAAGCAACTTCTAGTCACCCAACAGAATACAAAATACACGTTACACACTTTCTCAAAAACCAAATAGCAACATTTTACCTGTGCCACGGTATATGTAAAGCTATTGGAAGTCTGCATAGAATTTTGCAAACTAACAAAGGAAAAAACATTTTCCCGGACAACGGAAAGATAATCCTTGACTTCTGTCCAAATGAATGAATTTCGTCTGATGCTGTTAGCCAACATCAACTTAACAAGGGAAAAAAAAAAAAAAAAAAAAAAAAAAGCACTCAAGAAGGTTAACACCACCTCCTTCAGTGACTTATATTAATCATTCATAAGGAGGAAAGCTACGTTGGCAGAAAAATCATGCAAATAAAACGTAATAATTTCACCACATTGATATATCATCACAGTCTATTCCTTGAAAATAACCCTCTTGTGTAGCGATACAATATTGAATACCTAACTCTCTGGAAGTCCTGTCAAGCATCTTCTGGTTCAAGTAGATGATCTACAACATCTTCTGGAAGAGATGAAGAAAAAAGTGGCAGGGTACTAAGTCTGATGAGTTGGGTCATTCAGAACATACTGGCGTTCGGAGGTAGAAGCCTGGACACAATGTTTAAGCAATGCGGATCATATTGAAATAAGACCCGAGGATTGCTTACACTACATCAGCAATATTGTGATCTCCGACGATCTTAATAACCAGGTAGTTTTTTCCTCATATTCAGAGCTTGTGCTCGTGGACGGCCGTCCCGATCTCCTTTTGTCTTCTAGCGATCTTCTGCCATTCTGGAGGTGTTAAAGGTACGCAAAACATACGACTGGCTGCTTCATTGCTCCGTTTTGGATTTAACAACTCTGATGCAGAATTTTATGTTAGCTCTCTGCTCTTGTTGGCAGTTCTTAATGAAATCTTGTGTAGCACAGCTGCTGATGTTCACAGAACGGCAGAACTCGACATAATGACTAATGAAGTCACGGTAGTTGCGCGCGCATCCCCGTGCTCCACTTTTTGTGTGTGTGTGTGCACTAGGTCTACCCTTAGGACGTTGCTATAGCAACTCGTAGAAAATAGAAACCAAAAAGTGCAGTAATTCCAGAAGTGTAGAATGGTTGAACTATTTTGAGTTTTTATAATGGTAGTAAGTTTGTTTAATTTTAATTAGGAGTACACCTTTTCAACACAAGAGCTTACCTCTCAATTACTTGGAATACTTGTTCTCTCATTATGAATGGAAAGCAGCTAAATCTAGGCAACATAAATTCCCTAAGATTGTAGAACGTATAAAAATGATTTCGATGTTATGGAGGTGGAAGTAATAATACGTGTAATGAATCTAAAGGCATTCAGAGTTTCTGAAAGAGGAAAGAGCGTACTTTGTGTTTTACAGAAGTTTATATGTGTTACTAATACTTGTAAATAGAGAATATGGTCTTATTTGCCAATTGTAAATTCCTTTATTTTAACAATGCATAATATGAATTAATTTATTTCTATCAAATTCCGTACTAAAGCTGTAAAAGATGTGTTAGCGTATGCTTCTATAATTTTAATACATTTTATTAAGGTAACCGTAATTTAATTCTTTCCAGTTAACGTCTTTTAATGCCCTAGTCAAAGTCACTGAAAAGGTTTAATTTACAGCATCCCGTAATATCCTGTTATAGATACAGTTTAGCCTCAAAAAATCTAATATTCATAGGCCTCTTTCAAAAACATAAATTGCGGAAATACACACACACACACACACACACACACACACACACACACAAATTAGGAATAAAAAAGTGGGTCGAAAAATAGGCACCTCAAGAATAGGAACAAATACTCTCAGACGCTAGCACTAAAAACTGAGTAACTGAACACACAACAGAGTAAAAGATAGCGAGAAATATAGAAAATCTAATAAAAAATCGTAGTAATTACTTACCTATTAAAATAAAACAATAAAGTAATTATTTTGGTTTTCATGGGAGCAAATTTGTCGTTCTAGTCTTCAATCTGCAGGAGGAACTCTATCTCTACGTAAAGCATTACATATGTCTAATGTTTTGAAAGCACATTATATTTGGACTTGGTTTAGTCATGTTTTCAATTTTATAATATAGCGATCGCATAGAAAAGGACTTAGAATTCAATTTTGTGTAATGTTAATTTTCTTTACATTCAGTGAACACTAAAGAAAATAGAGCACATATACTTCATGCATTCACAAGAAACTCTACAGCTTGCCATTCAACAACACCTTAGTATCAATGAAACAGCTGATTATCGCTGCTGAGAATATTGTTGCTAATGTTTGATACTGAATAACTGCAAGTTTTCTCCATATTTAATATATATGACTGTGTTGTCATTAACATACTCTTTGACATAATTTATTGAAGTTGTTTTAAAATATTTTAATTTTGTAAAACGGTAGTTTGTATAAGACTCTACAGTCAAGCTTGTGACGAGAGATGACATTTCGTGTGGTGCATGCATACAAAATAGCTCCGCCTAGCGCCTTCTCTCACTTCCTTCGGTCAAAATTCTCAACAATTTTATGAGATCTTGGTGTGCAGTATCCTACAGATAATCGCAAGTACATGCATCAGGTGCAAGATAGGAGTCTCCTACAGATGGGTTTTTAACGACTATAAACGCATCAAGCAATAGTTACTTCACGAATCACAGGAACCTTCAGTATGTTTTTCAGATGGAAAACCTTCTCCAGCCTCTAGCCTCTGGCCAACCAACAGCTTGCAGTGTTGCCCCTCTGATATCACGTATCAATCCGAAGAAGAGGATCAAAGTGCTCCTAGCGCTGGGTAGGAATATTTCTATATCACATAAATTAGCTAACAAGACAAGTAGAGGACATTTCTGTGGGCATGTACGTCCAAAAACATTCTTTTGGCTTCAGTAGATCAAATGTTAGTACTGTTGTTATTTCACATGTACATGCTGACTAACACAGTATTATTATGAGACTCCCAGTACATACACGACGATAACAGGTTCATATTACTGACAGTATGAATGCGCTGAGTCTGTATAGATGTAAATACAATAATAGCAATGTCAGAAACATGTTAATACGTTCGTGGGACCATAACATACCACTCTAACAAACATATCCTTCTTCTGCTTACTCCTTAGTAAGTTCATTTTTAGCAGTCACCAATCTGGCAACTTAAACAGAAGCGAATAATGCGTGATTGTGTTAATCATGTAAAGCAAGTACAAGTGCTCCTAGTTATAAAACAGAAGTATTAAGAAGTCTGGAGCGAAAGATAATTTTAATGTACAAAATTTTTTAAAAAAAATATTTAAACGAAGAGGAAGAGAGATAAAAATTTTGATTTCCAAAAGTGTAAAAGCCTAACAGCAGATCCGGTGGAGTAAAAAGAAATATTGTTTCTCGCATCTGTGTTGAGAATAGATCTGACTGGTAGTGCCTCGAAAACATAGAGGACCCCCTAAGAGACTTACATATTTAAATATATTGACAAAGATGTACGAAGGACTGTCTGGGGCGTTTACGATGAAGGTGAGCTTCCAAAAATAGACAAAATTATCAAAGTATTTAAAACCAATATTTCATACAAACGCTCTAATTCGTTCATCTATGTAACATTGCCCAGTTTAGTCTTCAAATACAGAAAGACAATGATGAACCTAAGTTCTTAATGGAGAGAAGTGACATTGTGGCAGTACAGTTGAAATTCCTGTACACAATGCATCAAATTGGAATCGGGCGTGGCAAGCCCAATATTTTATTTGGATGAAACTTAAATGAATCAAAATCACACTCAAAAATTTATTTAGCAAAACTGTAATAATAGTGGACTGAAGGTACCTTTGGGAAAGGGCAGCAGACTTATCATTTGTCATGTACTATTGTACCAGAGAGCAAATGCGTATTTCGTTCTAAATCAACATCTAGCTATCATGAGGAAATGGCAGCCTCAAAATTTAAGAATTGTTTTTTTAATTATTTTCTAAATTATTTAGAAGAGGAAAGTACAATAATAATGGATGAAACCCCATGTCATTAGGTCACCATAAACAAAATTCCAAATACACCAACTATAAAGGACGATATCTTCAATAGTTGCAAAAAAAAAAAAAAAAAAAAAAAAGTAAATTCAGTTTTTTGCAAACGGAAAAAAGACCGTTCTCAATAGTTTAAAAATCATTATAAAATGTACGAACTTGATCAACTGGATAATGAAAGGAGACATGAGGTAATTCGATTGCCATTACAATCCAATTGAGAAGGTGTGATTTCAAATAAAGCAGAAAGACTCCATTAAATATCAGGTAAATATTAATATTTATATTGAAGGTGCATGTATTTTTAGGAAACTTAACTGTTATAACAGACACGATGCTGCTTGCGTAAGTGCGAAACAGAAGGAGATAGAATTGGAAGGGATACAAATTAAAGCGGCAACTCTGCATAAGCATTTACGTTCTTAAGGCTGCAGCCAAACCCCTTCACCATTTGAAAAACACTTATATAGTTGGAGAGTGTTGCATGAAAGCATTGTTACTTCAAATGTACATTTGTTTGATATTGAAAAAACTGCAAGAGTTTCCATGTTTAATATACACGTTTGAGTGTGTTACAATTTATATACTGTTTGTGTAATAGTCTTTTAAATTTTAATTTTGTAACGCAATCACAATCAATAGTATAAAACTGAAATTTTTCCTTGGAACGCACGCGGCGAGAGGTGACGTTTCTGAAAAGCATGCACACAATGACTCTTATGGGCAAGAGGCTGCTCCTACAGCTGCCTCTCACGCCCTTCGGTCAATACATTCCACAAAATTACCGAGACGTTGTTGCAAATAATTGCAAATTGAAGTGAATTACACACGGGTTTTTTTACACATAAAAGCGTATGAAGCAATAGCAATGGAAAATGAAACATAGAAGTGTTTGGGGATAACGAAAACTAGCAACCTCATAGAGGAGCCGCCACTACTTCACTGAATCACATGAATTGAATTTCAAGTGCAGCAATCGTTTATAAAATTTATATACTGCATTAATAACACTGAGTGACAGAGCGTGGCTGTTTGGGCAGTCTGTTTCTACTGTGTCTCCGCCGGTTTTCATTTGACTGGCTACACACAGCAACTTAGCTGTGACGTTGATCCTCATCAACACCTGTAACTGCATGTTGAAGCGACTGAAACCTTTCGTTACTTGATATCCAGTCCCCTTTCTGCATGTGAATGCTTGAATGCTTTGCACATATTTAATCCCGCAGCCTGTATGTAGCTAAACAAAGCAATTAAAAGGGTTCAGTATTTTAAAATAAAATTAATAAAAGTTTCAAGAAACATTTTCATAAAGTTTGTAATCTGTGTTGGACATCACGTGTAAATAGTTGCTTTTGTTTTAATAGTATTTACGAAAATATTTTTAATATGGCCTATTGTAACTGAAAAAGGGCTCATTTTAGAACACTTTGACATGACCACCTCATTTACAATCTCATGTTATTTTCCGACATTTTCCTAAGGATGAAATTGTCAAAAGGCATAAAAGACACCACTGAATATTCCAAGTCACTATTAAGAATGGTGGAATCAAAGTATAGGTTGTATCAACTTAAAAAAAAATCTTGCTAGAGATGTGTTTGAAGTTGTGAATTTACAATTCTCAGGAAAGAAACATAGAACAAACAAATCACAGTGTCTTTGCGCACTCCTACCATATTTCGATGCCTGCCTCGCCGGCCTCGATTCCAGCACAAGATGTTAATATTTATAGGAGCGTTACGATTTTGTTTCTTGAATACCAAAGTAACTCCATACACTGCTCACTCATGTATACCATTATTTTTTATAGTACCATAAGCTTCGATGATATACGACCAGCAGAAGGTGTGGAATAATGCGGAACGTGCACTGCTTTTCTTAAATAGTTCGCACGTGAACCCTCTCGCATCAACGTGGGGACGTGAAGACACCGGCTCTGTTAACTTCTGTAATTTTATGAAGACCTTTCAAACGAAATTTACGATGCTGTAAAATTTAAGCTACATTTAAGTGCAGCCCAAAGAGTTGCTCTGTCCACATTTAGAGCATGTTCTTTTGTTTCAGTACAAAACGAACTTCAAGAAAGAGAGGGCATGTTACTTCATTGCATTTAAAGAACTGCAAAGTTGGCGATGATTTTTAATTTAATTTTATTTAATTTTTTATCTTTAGTATTCCTTAACAACTGAGATCTTCAAGACAGAACGGAGTGTATATTTTCCTCTTTTTTTGCCTAACGTAGGGTGGTAAAATTATGAAAGAAAAATTATAAAGTAGCAATTTATTCGATTCACCACCACTGTTGGCCAAGGTCGTTAAGGCACGGACTCGTGAGCGGAAGGTCTGGGGTTCGATTCCCATAAGAACCGTCCTCTCTGATTAGTTATTTCCCCAGATTTTCCTCCTCATAAATGGCAAATGCCGAAGAGGTGCCCTAAACTTAAGTCTGTAAGTTTCCTTCCTTAAAGAAATTTCCTTTTCAAATTTGTCATTTCATGTCATGTATCATCAGTGTCCACCGCCTGTGGTGCCTCAGTAGTAAAAACGGGCGGTAAACACTATTAAATAAAAGCATTCGGTTCTGATGCATCTATCTCAAAGAAATTTATAACCCAGTTTCTGGAATAGTCAGTAGATTAATCTGATTGTTGCATACTATTAACCCAAATTAATTAAATTAAGTTGCAAGATACAACAGTCAATTTGAAATAGAATGCATTTATTTTTAAGATTAGTAATACATATATAGAGCTCACATTTTTGAAAGTTGTCTTCCTTTGTACCGTGTGATCTGTTTTGTTTCCCCCGGGAGTGTTTTGCTTATTGGCAAGCACTCCGCTCATTAACCGGTTAGCTAGCCAGCCGGGTCTCGGTGATTAGTGGGAGGGTAAAACAATAAAACAAAGGAACTAATTTAAGAGACTCATTACTTACCAAATTATAAAATGGGGTATTGAAAGTGCCCGCCTTCATTCTCCATACATTTTGGCATTTTTATAGCAAATTATTCATAGTAGTTTATTTTGAAAATTGCGGACAATTTACTGAAGAATATTATCTTTGAGTTCTTGTAAGGTGTTCGGGCTCATCTTGTAAACGGATTTTTTTTTCAATTACCCTCGAGATAATAATACCAGGCTGTTAAACCGGGGAACAGAGAGGGCCATAAATCCCTGTTAACTATGTTTTTTGGTAACACATTGTAAATTGCTCTCATGGAATTATTTGCAATGTGAACAGTGGCAGAGCTTTGTTGAAGAAATGCATGATCATGCTCCCTGTCGGTTAATTCTCTAAACGGGAGGGAAGGGTTAATATTGTATTCACATTAGAAACAAAATCAACAGTATGCTAAAAAAATAGTCCTATGTTTCTTTCACTATTAAGTTAACATATTAATCGTACATAAAGACACGTTGTGCCATTGTATACACATGAGATATAGTATACTTTATGTATACTGTCGAATTAAGACAGGAACCATTAAACTCATACCCGAGAACAGCTGCGACAATCAACAGGTCTACAAGTGAGCAACTCCCTCCACAGCGCTGCAAGCAAGTGGGGGCTCACTCATAGAAAAAATCCCGCCCCGCGGAGGAAAGCATCACTGATCGCACTGTAGAATTTAGGCACACTAATTATTAGTTTCTATGCAGAAACAATTTTATATGTTTTAATTAGAGCCCATACATTCAGGAACTAAAGGCTTAAAAATAGATCGATAATATTTACTAGTATATGAAAAATAGGAACTTAAGCACTAAAATACAAAATAGGCTCAATAAATTCAAAGCAGGCATCTGAAAATTAATCTAAACGTAATGATTTTTATAGAAGACTGTATGGGGTGAATTTTGTGAGACTTTAATTACAATTTTAATTTGCGTATTTCTCATGCAGGAATAAGTAAAATAATTTATTGGATAATTATTACAGCGTTAAACGGAAAAATATTCTTGACGTACGAATCAACTAACAAATGTCACCTAATAAAAAAATATCAGCTACAATAAAAGCAAAACTTTCTCGGGTAATAGCCAAATACCTTAATTAGAAAAGTAAAAACACAACTCGTATACGTTGTCGATGTATTCTTATTTCTTTAAATACACTTAACACGTAAAACTGAATTATGTTGTACGTCGAATAACTTACCTCTTTGTAACAGTACAGACAAAATACAATCTTTCTATCGGCTTTAAACTTTGCGTCGCTTTAGACACATTGCTTAAATAAAACACTCCTTAAAGGCTTTTCCTTCGGCATTTCTGTTTCACAAATCGAGCACGACGTTTCCATTAGTTCGGTATATTTATTATACTAAAATAAGAAACTATGCTATTAGTACAAAAGTACATTTTAAGAGGGCAATTTAAAAGTACAATTTTGCAAACAACCTATTCATATTAGGCAATAATGAGTTTAAATTTATAACTAACACACCTTGGCCGTAATGAACTTTAAACTGTAAAGGTATGCATAAATTACAAGTCTAAACTTGCATAATCAGAGTACCAGGCATTTCATGATATTGTCACCCATTTCACAGCAGCTTATGGATTGGCAGTCGCAGTGGTAAATCCCGGTGAAACGGGTTTAATATGCATGCAAGTTTTGCAAATAAAACTACGATTACAATGAAAACAGGTATTTACTTTATGACAGGGGATGCTGGAAATGTTACCCTGCTATACAGATGCATTTCTAATATCTTTTTAGAAGTTGTCATCCATATCCATCAACTCATCGACTGTAAGTGAATGAATTTAATCATGAAACCATACAAGATCACTGTTGTTCACGAATTGGGTGTGATATTCGAGTAAATTTCCGTAACTGAACGTTACAGCACGTTAATGATATACTAATAGATCCACGCTTAATATTCTTTATTGATTAGGCATGGTTCCATTCACTTAATTAAAAAAAAACGGGTGTTGGAATACAGAAAAACTGGATTTTATACACGTAATTCCCTTGCAGGATGAGGAAATTTTGTATATGCGCAGTAAATGTATCCAGAGTAACTGGTTAAATATTTATTGAGAATACATAACTTCCTGTACATTTATTAGGAGGTTGAAAATAGTCAAAGGATCAAATCCCTACACGTTAGAACTAAAAGAAAACATCAGACAAGGAGCTGACTCAAATTCGGAAGATGAACTGGTGCGTGCGAAAGATGCGAGAAATGTGGGATGTAGCAGAACAACATTTGCAACACCTCCTGTAGTAAGGTACGTGTTTATTTTCATTGTAATTGCGAGAACTTGAATGAGCTACGCGGATATTACATCCGCTTTGCCTGGAGTTACTGCTCTGACTGCCGACCCGTGAAATCATGAAAGATCCTGTAGGAGAGTCTGTTGGGATCAGTCGTGTGTCAATAGCAGGTTATTTATTAACAAACTATTGAGTTGTACATTTTCGCACTCTATAAACTAGGTGAAACAGCGAAAAAACCCATAGAAACTTGTTAAAGTTCATAGTTATAAAATGTGTTCACTTGATACCATAGGAAGTACCATCGGTACATTTGAAAAGGGAGCGAGAGGTATACCACTCCTAACAAAATTCATAATTATACATAATTCACTGAAAAAGATTCATGACAATTTGTTCCTCGAAAGTTACATTATCGGAAGTGAATGTGCAAGACATTCCTCAGCCAACAGAGCCCATCAGTAGCTGACAGTATGTTAGGTGGAATGACAATGAACGACCCATACTGTGGACTTATATGTTGAATCATTAATTCTAGAAACTTCAAGGCTGCTGCTTTTGTACGACAGTGCGTTTGCTCACAACAACTGCAAGTTTGAGTAAATTGGAGGCTGGGAAAGTTCAGCTGTTTTGTCATCCAACCTACAGTTCTGACCCTGCAACATTGACTTCTGGTTTTTACCTTGAGTGAACTTTGTCGTCGCTGGAAAACATTTGGAAACGACTGTAGGACTTTTCCAAGCTATAAATTCAGCTGTGGTGACAGTAGCAAAGTGGAAATACCGCAGCGCTTTTGCCAAGTAGTTGCAATGCCTAAAATTACTGCATAATCAAATGCTGCGGACAACACGCGAGCGTGAGCGTTACAGAGCTATTCACATCAGTGAAGAGTAAGAGAGGGTTCTATATGCTTAACCAAAGTCTTAACTTATGATAGCTTTACAGTGTTTATGCCCAACAGTGCAGCCTGTCGTAGTTGTTTCTGTGTCTGTGTCTTCAGTTAGCATTCCCACACGGCTGCACGTCAGGGTAGTGGAGAAGGCAACTGTTCGCAGCGTTCCCACCAAAATCAGCAAACCTAAACTGAGCGGGTTATAGGGTGAAACTGCAGGTCACATAAGGAGCACTCTTGACCTCCATAACAAATTCTCCGAACTAGATCAATCGGTTGCTGAGTATTTTGATAGAAACTCACTCAGAAGAAGTGACGTCATTAATTTGAAATGACGCTCGGTAAATACAGTATATGTGGAGAGAAGATGGGAAGTGCTTTGAAAGTTTGTGAGGTTATGCGTCAATCTATCTCATAATTGGGAATTTGGGAAAACACTTGAAACAATTTGGTTTATCCCTTTTTGTCAAATATATTCTATAAATTATACTAATTGTATACTTCTATAGGTGAAAATATAATGAATTACTTTTAAGTATAACATTAATCAAACAGTGCAAGGAGTTATTTTTTCATTCCCTAATGTCTAATAGATTCCTTTCTATATCTGCGGCTACTAAATGTGGTATTATTGTCGAATGAAATGAGTGACTAACAGGATTTTTAATTGTAAGCAAAAATGTCACCTATTTGATTTGGACGGCGTGGAATGCGTAGCTCAAAAACTTAAAAATAACGAGGGGGGGGGGCAAATTACAAAAATATAAAATCAGAATGGTAAACTTGAGCTTTAATAAAATCTTATAACTGACAAGCGTAAACAAAACAAATAATATCGCAGGGAGAGTAATCCAACGGGAATCTGGTGGATAAGTAAGTGGTACAACTTTGGGGCAAAAGAAGCACTTAGGAAAGAGCTCTAACTTATATTCTTAAAATGTCGTAAGTTGCTAGAATGCTCTGTGCTTATGTAACCAAAGGAATTACGGAACAAGGTGTATGTCATTTCCTCACATATATCTGATCCATGGAACAGCCAATGAAAGTTACAGTTCCTTTCAAATCCCATAAATAAACTTGTTACATCCTACTAAGTATTTGAAGGGGTTTAATAACTTTAAATATTTGGGGTTTTTATATGACATTTGGTTGTTTGGAAATTGTGATTGTATTCAATTGGATTTATTGGAAAAAAAATACAATTGAACGGTTTGTAATTTTATTTCTAATTTTCATAAGTTAATTTCTACAATTTAGTTAGCCTTTATAAGCTTGGCTTTTATATTTACATACTGAAGAAGTGATACTTTCATTTTCCCTTTCTATTCTTTCTCTAGAGACACGAAGCAAGATTTCTTCACTGATCAGAAAACCTAAAGAGGATTACAAACACTTCTGCTCACAAATACCTCAAATTGGATGAATATCATATCATCAATGATTCATATTCTGTTGGTGCGACCAGCAGTTTCAATTAGGAAGTTCTTAATTACATGTGGTATCGCACAATATGCGAAAACCGTTATATATTGGCTCCCTTTAAATTTAAACTCAATTAACGTATATTAAAGCTACCTAAACCTAATTAGCTTTACCTTAATTAAAATCGTGCGTATTAAATAACTGGCTATTTGTAGCGTATTACACAACAGTGTAATAATTGTTCATCTTGGCTTCCATTTTATTCCAGGCATTTAAAGTGGCGCATCACTTAAGCGCTAACATATTACTTTTTTGCTTTTTATATAAAGAAAACATCTTGCATTCTTTCAGTAAAATCATAAAATTATAAGTAGATGTTCAAACGTTTATGCTTTACTGCTACTAAAAAGTTCGTGTATATTGGTTAGTTCTGAAGCATTCTGCTGTATCAAATAAATCGTTTCAATTTAGAGTTCTGCAACCCTGAAAACAAGAAGATTCATAGCATGGTTCATAGCAAAGGGATGGATTAAAGTTTCTGTTTCGAGAATGTGTTGCCTACAGAGAGTTATTTATTACCTTTGTTCGCAGCAGTACGCAAGGTGTATGGGGCCAACGTCACGCCTGTTGCCGATTGTATGGATGGAGGAACTCCCCTAGCATTTCTCTTTGCACAACCTTGATCAATAATAGCATACACACAGTATTAGATTTAATTCATAACTAGTATCAGTTTGTGTTATAAGAGTCTCAAGTGGTCCTCATCTGCAGTCACACTTACTTGTTAAATGTACATTTATTTTCAACAGATCTATTTCTGCAATTCTATTTTTTTTTTGCCATGAATTAAGGTTACCCACAGATGATATTTTTAAATCTTGCAAATTTTAAACAAGTTTGTTAATCTTTTTGTAACTGTTTGCTGAACCAGTATAACGCAAGTTTTCAGATTTTAATGTTCTTAAAAGTTTATTTATCTATTAACTACAAAATATTATACACGATGTAGAAATTATAATGTTAACTAAATGAAAATATTAAAATGTGGATGAGGGAAAACAAATTGGCATATATTTATATATATTTTACTGCCCTGGTAGTCTCAGAAAAAAAATATCTAAACTTTTGAATAGTATACGTTGAAAATCTGAAGAAAATTGTATAAAAATTGCACCGTATGAACGTGATAACTAAATGCGAAAAACCGAAATTTTAAAATTGAAGGATGGTTAAAACTCTATTATGTAAAAACCGATATAAATTATAGAAGGGGAAAGTTCATAGCTTTATTGAGCATTATAAAGAAATTTGAATTTTTCGAATAATTTTGACTAAAATTTACATGTGGCACTCTTAAATTTCTCTACAGAATGGGGTTAATTTCTGTACAGTTTATTTTTTCAGATATAGTGATATAACATTTCAACAATCAAATTATTAATTAATAAAAACTATAATTATAAAACTGGTGCCAATAGCTTGTAATAACACAAAGAGCGAGTTACACATCTCTTAATCCAACCTAATGGTCGCTGACATCGTTGAGCGCGAGATCTGGGGTTCGATTCCCTCCAGACTTTCCTCTGTTCTCATAAATGACGAGTTAATGTAAATTTAGGCTTGGAACGCTTGCTTTAAAAATATCATTTCCCGATTTATCATTTTATCTCATGTATCACCAGTGTCCACAATCTGTGATGTTCCCGTAATAAAAGCAAGCGTTAAACACCATTGAAAAAAAAATTCAAAGGCAGAAATAATGCTAGATCTCCTAAGAGTAAACTACGGTTGACTGTCCTCCATGTTGTCATCAACGCGGGAACGGTTTGTCATTATCAAAGCGCACGAATTTGTCCCAGCGCACTCTGCGTTCAAATGTGGACGCCTGCCAAAAATAACTCTCGGTATTTGATATTTAAGATATTTGTAAATAAGCTCAGAATAATATACGGCAATATCAGTGATATCGTATTTCAAAATTAGCTTTCATTTTTGCAGCCAAATATTACTTTTTTAAAATTGTATGAAGGAACAGAAGATTGTGTTCCTTAGTGTCATAATCATAAGAAAGAATCACATGCGCAATATACCAGTGGAGTAAATGAATATGTACTTTATTAAAAAATAAAGGAGCTTGTTTTCCAAATTAAATACGTGTTATTTGTATTATATAGGATTGTTAACAAAGCTCATCAATGAGTTTTAAATTCAAAATATACAGTCTTGTCAGAATTTAGTTCTATATGTTAATCAGTGCTAATAATCATTTCGCTCCAGTTCTACATCACATTGATACCCATTGTTGAGAAAGTTGTTGCTTTTATTGGTTGCACTAGAAGTTAAGCAAATTGCTTGTGTTTCTAGCTGTTTTAGCATTTTATTTGACAAGCATACTTTCATTCATATTTAAAATCACACCTAAGATGAGAAGATTCGTGCCTGCATGAATTTTGTAATATTACTCAGAGACAGTTAGCAGCTGAATGTAATGTAAGAATGGTGCAGTAAATAATATCATTAGAAGGAAAAAATGAAATTGGGCAAATTTCACCTGACGATGTGGCCGAAAACGAAACACGTCTAGGAAAGATGATGCTTTTATAATCAGAACCAGCAAAATTTACTCTGAAAAGAACAGTTTTGATTTACAAAGAGATTTGTAGGTTTCAGGGGTGAAAAATCTGTGCTTCAACATTGAGCAGGCGACTTCTAGAAGGTGAAAGGAAAGCTCAAAGACTAGTCAGAAAACAGCTATTGACGTGTTCTAAGAACAAAAAGAGATTGACATGGGCTAGAAAATATCAGAGCTTGTCACAAGAAGAATGGGGAAGGGTCGAATTTTCTGGTAAAAGTCATTTTGAAGTACAGGGGTTGAACATCTCGCATGTACGGAGAAGCGATGGAGAGGAAATATATCCGAAGCATATCAAACAGACGGTAATGTTTCCACAAAAGAAGATGTTTTGGGGCTTTTTGCATTCACAAGAACAAAATGTTTGATTCCTGTTGACGGAATAATGAACAGCGACAAGTATATACCAATTTTAGATAAAAGAGCCAAGAACTGAAGAGATTGGCAGAGGAACTGAACGTTGAAAAGGCGATTTTCCAGCAGGCCCCATGTCATGCATCGAAGAATATTAAAGACTTTATGCCGAAAAGTGGTTTTCAGTGTTTGGACTGGCCTGGAAATTCATCGAATCTCAACTCTATAGAGAATCTTTGAATGATTGTCAAGAAAACGGGGGAAGGGGACTGCACCAAATATATATGATTTGTATTGTGATAAAATTTGTTTCCATGACCCAGAAATAAGGGAAATGTGTATGAAACTCATGGACTCTGTGCCCAAACGAATGAAAATGGTGATGAAGACCAAGATCGGGCACATTTAATACTAAAAACACTGTTTAGTAAAAAGTACTTTTGGAATTAGGTGAAATAATTAAGAAAAATAGAATAATATCATCATTTACATTAACCTGTTCAAGAGTGTAGAAGACTTAACCTAATTTCGTTTTAAGCATTTTGGTTGCAGTATCTAATTTGAGTTACAGGCCTCTAAACTGTGGTGATAATTTTACCATGTCGATTCTGGTGGTATAGTGGTGATCATACTTGCCGCGCATACTCAAGGTTACCTGTTCAAACCGTTCCAAGGTCGATGTATTTTTAGGGCGTAAAACCCTAAGTAAGATTTACTTCAAAAGGAAAGTATAACGTTGGTTTTGTGTCGTAGATTTACGGCATGTTAAAGTACCTGAAGCCTGAAAAAAGACGCCTCTGAGAGCAAAATTTAATTTAACAGGACGGAAATGACTAAAGATTTTATAGAACGTTGTTAAATAAAATAAACCTATACCCTTATACCATCAGTATGTCCGATAGCTATTTTCAAGCTGACCAATGAAAAAAGGTAAGTCTTCCACAGCTCAATTGGCAATGGCGTGAGTCTGCAACGTATATGTAAGCTCAGTTGAACCAACTTGCCTCGGTAATTATTGTCTAAGTTTTTATCCACGTCAAAACAATGGACTCCAGACACTTTTCACCGCACCATTACCTGGATTTAAATGTAATATAATGGCAGAGACAAAACATTAGTTTCATGCTATAAATAGATCTTCAGGAAGTTTAGTTAATTTTTTGAAATAAATCTTTATTCATAATTTTCCATAATTCCTAGCCAGATCATGTAATTTGACACAGAAGTTGTCAAGGATATCAATATATAACTTTTTCAATATTAGAGAACATTTATTCACGTTTTGGGCATTTACATATGTCACTGCTTCTATGATAATGAAAACGTGACATATAATTTTTCGTAACATATTTGAATATTGATATAATAATTAAACTCGAATGCAATGTTTTACATATCTTTAAACCTTAATCACAATCTTAAAATGTAGAAATATCTTCTTCACTACTAGCATAATTGAAGGTTTAATCCTATCGCAATGTTCACTACTGCCATAAACTGATAGAAACAGTAGTTAACAAAAAACACGATATAAGGGAATATGACATTGTTCTTCTGTTTGTGATCATGAAAGGGATGGTTTACAATCACCCTTTTAAACCATAGTCTCTGAAAATCACCTGTCACATTTGCTACGCTTCACTCTTTATATGAAAGCAGTAAAAAATACATTCATAGCTCCGCTGTTTTTATTCGAATAAGTCTGTGGTAAATACAAGTACCAGAAACTGTTTTGGCACGTTGCAGTCTCTTTCCACATTCTTAGGCTACGAACGGGCTCATCACTTTTGTAGAAAAAAAGTAATGCTTAAAACATTGTCTAAGCCCAAATTAGCAAATCATCTGAGATAAAACGTGATTTGTCACTTCTGCTTGTAGGCTAGCTCACTTTATTGTGCTTCCAAAATCCCCCCACTAACTCTTGCCAGCGAGATTAAATTACTTTCCTTTTATTCAGACTTGAAGTTACTTAAACTATAAAGCAAGCGTTTACTTGTATGAGCGCTGTTCATTGAAGAATGCTCACATTTTTTGATAGCTATACTTGTTATGATCTTTCTCAAATAAGTGGCCGTTGAATGCAACATATATTCCAGCATTTATGTCAGTACTCAAAGAAATGCGGGAAACCATTTTTTGATTGGTCCTCCAGAATCGTCTCCGCAGCTTCTAATGATGGAAAATGCCTCCAACGAAGATGTTTCTTCAATTTGGGGAAAAGGAAGAAGTCACACGGGTACAAATTTGGACTATAGAGCGAATGAAAGACACTTTACAATGCTTTTTGTTAGATATTTGACACAACATTTGCGAAGAGCGGCCGTGCATGTAAATGTGGCCTTTTGCGTATGATATGCCTTGCAGAGTTTTCAGGACATCTCTATAGTATTGCTCAACTGCAGCTGCATGTGCAGGTACAACTGGTAAACCATTCCTTGAAAAATGAGATGGCTATAACTTTTCCAGGAGAGGTAATCATTTTTTTTTTCTGGTGTTAAATTTTCACAAAGAGATTTGCTATTTGCTCTCGGAATCGAAATAATACAGTAAATTTGATCAGCATTGACTACCTTTGAAAGAAACTGCGCGTCTTCCTGTAACATCATCTTCAACCGAATGCACGCAAACGACCTTTTGCTCAATCCTTGAAATCCACCGCGCACAAACATGTCGCAAGTGCAATTTTTCAACATGTGGGGCACCCAGTGACATTTTAAATATTTCTGAAAGTGTTCTTAATGCTTTTCGACTATCCTCTCTCACAGTGGCAGCAACGGTGTTAATAATTACTTCCATTAGAACAGGAACCAGAACCCAGGTTCACCTTCCTTTAAAATCGATTGCATCTCCTCTTTAAACATTTCCCTAGACTTGTTATAATTCTGTGGGCCTCAGCTAAAGATTTTTCAGCCCAAAGCAGAGTTTCAGAGCAACATATTGTCCGTCGCGTGTCATCTGCATTTTTCTGTAGGCGGAACTGAACATATCGCAACTTGCACACCTGTCACAGGCGGCAACCGGACGTCACAACAATATATTAGTAGCAAGTGTACATTACATATTAAGCTATCAAATTTTATTAAGTTAAATTTTAGTGGAGAAATAGCGCAGGTAAAAAGAATAGCATAATTTTTTATTGAACAGAGCATGTGTATCTGTAGGTTACATTTAGTTTGTAGTAAATTTTAACCAACAGCTTTTATAAATATATTTTTTCCATATTTTCAAATTACACACAACCTAACTGTAGTATTACATAATATTATAATGTAACAATTTCAATGATCTACTGATTTAAAAATGTTACACAGATCGCAAAAATTAGTACTTTACATTATTTCCTTTAGTTCAAGTGTAAATATTTCCGGTGGTCGTGGTTTTCGTTTTTTTGGACATTAAATAGAAGATGAAATTATAATAGAACTTAGTTTAATTTAGTTTTCCTACGACGAGGAAATTAAAATTTTGTTATTTACATTTATTTGTGAATTTTTTATTTAAAACATTATCCGTAGAGATAATGTTGCACGTTTTTCAACATTGCAGTTTTTCTGATATTTGAATGCATATTAAAATGAATGGTTTGTATTCGCAGCGCTATGTAGATGTTAAAGATGTGTAAACCCGGGTTATTCTCCCTCGAAACGAACTGTGCGGCAGTTCTGAGGTAATGAGGTGACTCGAGAATTCTCGCAGCCAGTACACGAGCGACCAAAACATAATTGTTCTTAGCGCATAATACCACACAGGCACTTCCCCTGGCGCATTTTGCTGCTTACGAAATTGAATAATTCTGGAGTAAAAAGCGATCAGTAAGCTAACGTTGGCGTCCCCTCCCTTACACTTCTTCAAGCCTCCTAGCGGCAGCGAGATGAATAAATCAGTCCGCCGAGATACGAGCGAATCTGAAAGCTTATTTGACTGACTTTGGCACATATATTTATATTTTTTAAATTAGTTTATTTATGGAGGCTCTTTAACATCTGAGGTCATGAGCGTTCCATTAAAATCAGGGCGTGAAACGACCCACAAATTTCGCTCAGAGGCCTCTTTTTCAAGCTTGAGATTCTTTTTCGTGCCGTAAATGTACGACACGGGACCCACGGCTTTACTTCCCTTCCGAAGGAAGCCATACGTGAGATTTTTACGCCCGAAAAAAATCCATCGATCCTGGCCGGGATCGAACCCGCGATCTTGGGTTTACGAGGCAAGATGATATTTGTAAATAAATTAAATTGAATTATACATATATATTAAGAAAATTTTATACTAATTAATGACAGTGCTTGCTTTTAGCTGCTACCAATAACTATGACGTTAATTTAAATATCCCAACATAAAAATCTGTTGGTGTACTGTTTTTTCAACTCTCTTGTGATATACTTTAGTGACATGCCTACAAAATCAATACCTAGAATTCTTAAGAAGACAGAAAGTGGGGAACTTCAAGAAAATGTTATGATAATTTCCCATTTACTTTAGATTACATAATATATTACATTCGATAAGTTCAATTTGTTTCGGACTTAGTGAAAGGCAGCACACTGTCAAGAAGTAATACTCGCCATCCGATTTGACAAATGCTGTACAGATAAAGGAAGAAAAAAACACAACAAAATGTAGTTAACAGATTATGCAGTGCGAAAGACAGAATGACTGATGGTACAGGAAAAGGAAATGTAATCCGAAGAATTCATGAAGTAACAGAAGTGACAGGAGAGTAAAGACAAAAGTACAATGATTGACATGTTGGTTAGGAATGGCGAACAAAACACGCTGTCTCACAACATTCAAAGGTGTTGCTGGCGTAGGCGTACAAACTGTGACGCAGATTGAAGAAGAAATAGGTTATTTAGGATGAAGACGGATACCAGCCACAGAAATACATGAAGTTATCGCCGTAAGTAGGACATAGGAGGAACGAAAAATGGTTGGTTATGCTGCTAAGATGCACTGGACTCCTGTAAGGTTGTGCTTCATCAGTCACGATAAATGACTTATGCTCTATCAAACGGATCGTGGGATCCACTAAAGGCAATAAACATATTTGAACAATATAACACCACTATGATTTTATTTCAAATACGCTGTAAGAAATTGACGAAAGCCCGAAATGAAATTCTCGATGAAGCTAAATAGCCCTGAATTGTAACTAGAAAACTTCCGATTACTCTAAACAGCCCTAATTTAACATAAAACCACATTTTTAACATTTGGTTATCTTCATTTATTTTCATAAGTTGAAATATGAAAATATTAATCCACATGGTTTTTGTTTAGAATATTATGAGCGAAAGTTAAAATTGCTTACGTTACTTGGTTATCTAGAAGCATTTTTAAACTGCGTATCCTCCTTCGAAATTTAAAAAATATAATTTAAATTGAGATTGGTTCCATTTCTTTTGCCAATGTTTCTCCTTCTGCTAAAAATTTACTACACAACCGACCTTCCTTCCTTTTTTCGGAAGGGAAGTAAAGCCGTGGGTCCCGTGTCGTACATTTACGGCACGAAAAAGAACCTCAAGCCTGAAAGAGTGGCCTCTGAGCAAAATTTGTCGGCCGTTTCACGCCCTGAGTTGTATGGGATGCTGATGACCTGAGATGTTAAAGAGCGTCCATAAATAAATCAATCAATCAAAACAACCGACGAAATTTATCTAATGTATAGCCATTTTTAAAACACTTCTTGTTAAAAATCCATGGGCCAGGACACTTTTCAGTTTAAGAGTAAGATAACCACTAGCAATGGGATGCTGCCCAAGTTGTAATCATGTTAGGCTGGAATGCTCAGACTGTTATTCCACCGTTGTCTCTGCCGCGTATTGTTTTGATATAACAGGCTGTGTGAGTCCATGCGGTTCCGTGATGCGACTGATGCGACAGCCCACATCTGCATTTAACCTACTGCCTAATTTGTTTATTCCCTGCGCCCATCCAGCTGGTCAACTTCTTGTATTCATTCTTGCATATCAACAGTAAAGTGAAATGGAACGTTACTCACGGAATGAGTATACAGACATGCAGCAGTAGGTGTTGTCTGTGCGGCTCAGAGACTTTACACTACATGTGCCAGCACTGGTCGCAGACTACGCGAACTGGTCTCATTAGATAGACGAGCGGAGGGCCAAAGACGGTGGCGTTCTGTTAAAACTCCTGAGATGGAGGAAGCTGTACCATCGTGTGTAGAGGGTAAACCGTTGATGAGTATTCGCGCTATCGCTCATCAATTGAACATTATTTGTTCCAAAGTCTGGAAAATTCTGCAGGAATAACTGTTGCATCCCTATCATCTCAGGGGTCCATATTACTAAGTGAAATAACTATCCATTTCAACAATAACTTTTTGTTGGTTTTTAAACCCAAATCTACTTCACCCACACTTTTCAACCCGTGTAATGAAGCACACCCCACACGTGGCTGTTTTAACTAAACATTTTGGACTTTGAAAACTTTCATGGCATGTTTACATCATGATGTAATATTAGATTTGGTGTCAATGTGTGGGTAGGGATTGTGAATAACATCTTTGTGTCACCATTTATTTTGCAGCGACAATTCAGCACAAAAGTACTAGGCATCCTTGCCAGAAGTTCTACCTGAACCACTGCACCAACTTCCTCTAAATAGCATATGCTTACTGAGGTTTCAACATGACGGGTCACCAGCTCATTTTGGAAACGAGGTATATGTACAACTACATTCGGCAATCACTGGATAATTTTGGGTGGGCCCATTGGCTGGCTTCCGCATTCGCTTGATTTTTTTGTGCGGTGCCATAAGAAATCCGAGCCTGTATTTTACAAAAATGCTATTGATTCCTAAGAACGTCTTGTAGCAATAGTCAGTTTAGCAGCTGAAATTTGAAAATGCTTGGAATTTTTGAAATGGTACGACAGAATGTGGCTTGTCGATGCATAAGTTAATGAACCTGTGTTCCAGCACTAGCTGTAGTAAAGCAATGAGTTCATACTGCTAATTTAACACCGAAGTAAATTTTTATACTTTTATTTTCTATTTTTCCGAATTTTTTTACATTTTGGGTAATCAAATGTTAAGGCTTGCATTTGGAACTGAATAACCCCAAATTATTAGGGAGTTTTTTTATATTTTATTAGGAGAAAAATGTCTCTTAGTTTCATGTGAAAAGGTCTAACTTACACATTGCAGGTGTTCCGACAAACTCTATGTAAGGAATGCTGGAGTTCCTTAGATTTCAATTTACCTACAAAAGAGGCGATACTGGTTGGTGATACATTACTCTGATTATATTGTAAATGAAGATTGATTAAGGTTCGTATAGGTAGAATTTAATAACCAAGATCCTATCTCTCTTCCACAAAGCCTTGAACTACTTGTACTGGAACGCTGTATAGATAATGAGCATGCGTTCCATTGTGCAAGGACCGCATTTCCCATCGACTTTGCTGAACACCCGTTAAAACATAAAGGCTGTTAACGCTGAAATATACAGTTTCTCGAAATATGCTTGCAGGACTGGCTGGTATAAAATAAGAGTATTATTCCAAATATTGTTGTAATGCTTTCCTATGGTAACGTATACGTGTTTCACACTGCCCATATTTGTCACTGTGAACGCTGAAATGTATAATCTTTAGAGGAACAGCTTAATCCTTTTAAGGTGTTTCCCCTTTCCCAAAATGCAGCATTTCAAACCCATTGTTTAGTGTCTTGAGTACCACAGTGAGTTGAATTAAAAGTGCTGCTTGTCACCCCACTTTTTTGCAGCTCGAGGAAAAAATTCTTCACGAGTAAACCTACCCTACCACACTTGTTTCATCATAGTGGAATATGAGCCCGCGGGGTATGAAGCAAGTAGTGTGCCATTTTGAGTAGTAACAAGGGATGCAGTTGAATTAAATGGTTCGTGAAGGTGTGACTAAAAGAATAAATGAGGGGAAAATCCCCAGTTATGATTGCTGAAATATTAATTCATTCCGTTTCAAAGTGTGACTGGACCCCTTTCAGGACGTGTATTATTATTCATAAATTTACTGGAACTATTACAAAATTGTTACAACTGTCTACAAGAAGCAACTAAGCTCTTCTAATATGGATAGTGTATGTAGTAAAGTAAATGAAGTTATTTTACTATAAATTTCACAACTGTCATATAATGCAAAGCACTGAGGTTCTTAGATCTATATCTAAAAACATGACAAATGGAATAAAGAAGTTGCTCAAATGATTCCCGTATGCTAACATTGGGTGATTAATATTTTCTAGCGGTCTACACCGGCTTCCAAAGTTATTTCAAGAAATGAATTCGTGATTGACTCAAATGAATTTAGAGAGATTGAGACTATTGCTAGAATATATTTGGAAAACTAAAAATATAACAAAATAAAAAAAAAATAAAAACTCTAAATATACATAACTGTAAATTTTACTTCAGTTTATTTATAACACAATTTAAATAAAATTAGAAATATTACATGTAAATGCAATTTATATTCGATTTATTTTTCCCTACGCATGAACTTATTTCTCTTCATAGCTTGAGGCCAAGTTCTAAACATTTTTCTGATTGACAGTTTTTATGTGCTTAGCCTACTTTTGAATACAAGAATATAATAATATACCACTTTTTAACCCCTATTATCAAGATTTACGGCTTCATTTTGCAGAACTTTATGGCATAAATTCGTTTGTTTCATCATACCTTTCAACCACTAACATCGCCTGAGAACACTGCACTCAGCAGCACATCTACTCGTTTAAGTTGCCTAGCTATTAAGGGTACAATTTAAACATCTGCCATTCAAAGCAAAGTGTAGTACTGTAAAGTTTTTTTTTTTTTAATGGTGTTTAACGCCTGTTTTTAGTACTGAAGCACCACAGGCGGTGAACAGTGATGATACATGAAATGAAATGATATATTGGGAAAGGATTTTTTTTAAGGAAGGAAACGTTCCAGGCCTAAGTTAGGGTACTTCCCCGGCATTTGTCAGTTATGAAGACTGAGGAAAACCTGGAAAAAAAAACTCAGTCAGGAAGGACGGTCCTGGTGGGATTCGAACCCCATACCTGCCGCTCACGAGTCCGCGCCTTAACGACCTTGGCCACCCGTGGCGGTACTGTAAAGTTGAAGACGGTGCATTCAAGGTAGTCACAAACACGGATTAACTATCCTAAGCTGTTCTAGTTCTTGAACCCCACTCTCAGGAATGCTTTGGCAATTAGAAAGGCGATAAAGGCGAAAGATGGAGAGAGAGACGTGAAAAGATGGGCGGGTTCCCGCATTAGCACTCCCGTAAGTAGGGGTAAGTTTGCAGTGCTGCTGGCCAGTAGCCAAGAGCGGCTAAACGTGATGCCGGTCATTGCCACCCTGACAATTACTCTGGCGTGTTGATGGGGAGGTTGGGAGAGGTAGAGTGGCATTTTCTTTAATCATCAATTAAGTTACAATTGTTTTAGTGGTTGATTTTTGATCTCGCAGTCCTCGGCGTGGATCCATGTGAAGTTATAGGCGTGAGCTTCGTGGTATCTGTGACGCTGATGACTCTTTTACGAGCCAAAACTCGGCCTCGCACTGGAGACCAGTCGGTATCATTGGTAGTTACTAGCATTTTGTGATTCTGCAGTGCGTCTGGCTTGATATTAATTTGTGTAACTTAAAGAAGATGGGTTTTGCAGGTGGTAGCATCCATTTTTCATAAACCGTTGTCTTGATCTGCTTTTTGCTCCTTGTGTGCTGAATAAGTGTTTGGATGGTGTGGCGTGTTGCTGTATGCAGTTCGGCAAGTTGAGCTTTGTGTTCCTCCAGTGTAGTGGCTATGGAGGTGAAATTTTTGTTGTGTTTGCTGAGGATGTTCGGGGTTGAAGTTTCCCGTTAGATGTTATGTCCTGAATGCGACGCTGCAGGCTGTCCATGGATTTCGTGTCGGTTACTTGAAGTTCCGTAAAGACCTCCTCTATTCTGTCGAGGCGTGATGGAATGTTTTCTTGTGCAGTGTAGATGAGCCGGCGCAGTTGGTGAATGGATTCCAGTAGACTTTGGTGCAGTTCGTGACAGGTTGGTGAGTTTGCTGGCGTACTGTAAGAAGTCAACTCTTTCAGCAAGTTGTCTGGATGAGCGCGAGTGTAAGTCGAGTTGAGTAGAGCTGAGCAGGGGGATTAGTTTGCAGGTGGCTGGTGCTGTGTTGTTGAGGTGCTTGCTGATATGGTTGGAGCTCGGTGCCGTTGAAACGGGGGTTGCAGCGGGCAGGAAACCTGGCCTGTATAATGTCTGTTGTAACCACAGTATCGGCCGCGGTGGGCCAGGTCGTGCTGCATGCAATCACAGGTGAGCGTTGCAGCGCCACTTGTGGCAGCGTGGAGGCGGCCTGCATTCACTGTCATTGTGTCCGTAGCCGCAACATCGGCGGCACGGGGAAGAGTGGCTGCGTTGGCTCGGTTCCGTGGAGGAGGTGCATCAGTTGGAGACCTGCGGTGATGGCGGTGTTGCAGTCTTCAGCATCCAAGAATGCTATTCGGACTAAGGAGTTGGGCCACGCTGGGAGAATATCCTGGCAGAGAGATAGGCAGATGGCTACTCTCGCTGCGCAGCTTTCAGTATAAACTGAGCAGAGGCACTACTTGGTATATCCCGTAGAATCGCATTCTGTTGACTGTTGGGCGCTGTGGGCTGGCAGCGGGCTGGGTAAGAGATGGAGGGGATGCCTGGAGAGAAAGGACCGATGCGCTGCTGAACGTAACTGAGCTGTCGTGCTGAGCAGGCTGCCCATCATTGGTTTCCACGTTATCCTTCTGCACTCGTTGTAGCCCCCTATTTGTATGTACATTGGCAGAAGGAACAAGGTGCGGAGAAACCGCTTAGCGGCGGGAGCTGGCGGTAGAGGGGAGCTGGTGGTGAAGGACTGGCGCGCTGCTGAAAATCTCTGCGCTGTCATGTTGGGCAGATTGCCCATCATCGATGTCCTCTTTGTCCTGCTGCGCTTCCTGTTGACAGTAGTATTGGCAGCAGAACTAAAGCGCGGAGAGAACATCGTAGCGGCGGGAGCTAGCGGTGCAGAATCAGTCGCTGTTAAAGAAGACACGAAACCAGTCAGCGCTGGTTGGTTTTTCCTGGCTGCTGACTGGTCTACGTAGGTTTTCTTTCATCCTCGGCGTCCCATGTTGAGTGATGCGGTGGAGAACGGACGTACATAGGATAAGTGTACTCATGTGGTTAATGTACGCAGGTCTGCCAACCCTCCAAGTGGGTTATCAGTAGTTCCATAGTGTGCAACAAAGAATTTCATATGTAATGGACATTTCGTACTAGTTCTTTTGCAAATAACAGTTCGGCATTCGTAACATTTTGTGCATACTTATTAACAATGAATGATGAAATATGAGTGATTTTTCCTTCGCGGGACCTCTCAACGCTAATGCCATTCGGTCGGTTCAAGCTGGTACCGGTGAACGGCAGTCAGAAAGTCCGCACTATGATTGTCGCAAATTATTACGAACACTTAAACACTTCAGAGGTACATTTACTCGTCACTATCAAGCAAGAACATTCTGAAACTGTCTCCCTTTATTTTCCATGCATTTCTGGCATTGGCTTATGAAACTTGTCATTACTCTCTGCACTTCCCTCCAAACATTTCTTCACAAATGTTATCTATCAGATGATCTAAGGCGTGTGGTTCTGTCTAGTACGTGTTTTCTTTAATTTCCTACACCCTCCCCTCAAAAATAAAAATCGCGGTGCTTAAATTGGGGGACCGAGGGATCCATGCGTCTTTACTGATGACTTTATCGTCGAATATTTCAGAATTGTATGCATGGAGACATGGCTGTATGTGCCGTTGGAGAGTCCTGTTGTAAAGGTCGTGAACCTACGTTCTTTCGCAGTTAATTCACTAAAAAATTTGCAAAATATTCAACACATAACTATCACTATTAATAATTTCTTTTACAAAAATATAGCCGCTAATGCCGCCCCCATACTCCTGTCTTTTAATCATCTAAGGGTTCCTCGTGAAGCAGGTTGGTTTTACTTTGAATTAACATATGCACTTATATGAAAACAAGATTTATCCGTAAAGAAAAATATTAAGGTTAATTTCTCTCTCGTGCACACTATTAAACATAAATTAAAAATCTACATCTGTATGCAGGGTCACACGGTTTTAGTTCTTCACTACAGTAATATTAAAGGACATAAATTAAAAATCTCCTCCTGTATGCAGAGTTATACGGTTTAAGTTCTTCACTATTTAAATTTAGTAGCTTTGTGGTCGTGAAAACAAAGGAATATTAAATTACCGTTTGCTGAGAAAGATGTGGAAGTGATTCCTTTTAGGGAAACTTCCATAGCATGTACTATGTTATCTAACATTTCTTCTGTGCGTACGTACCTGTGTACGCTTTTAATCAAGAATGCTTCCCGTTTCAAGAAATTTATTTACTAATCTGTGAATTTATAATGACTTGGAACTTGAATATCAGGGAATATCTCTTGAAACAATCTCCGTACATCACAACCCCATTCTATACGCACGTACGAATCGTAAATAAATACTCTTTGTGGAATAGAATGTATGAATGGAGCTATATTAACGTAATTAATAGGCTGTAGTACACACAAGTACAGATTCGTGCAGTTAAACTCGTATTGACCTCCCCTCCTGCGGCCAACTGCACATGGAGCGAACCTGCGAAAGAAACATCACCCAGTAATACAGTTTTTTGATTTCACTTGACCGTATGTTTTATGCTTTTTAGAATAACCTTGTCGGTCCTGGTGTAGTGGTTACCATACTTGCCTCCTAAACCCAAGATCGCGGGTTCGAACCCGGTCAGGACCGATGGATTTTTTCGGGGCGTAAAAATCCTAAGTATTGCTTCCTTCGGAAGGGAAGTAAAGCCGTGGGTCCCGTATCGTACATTTACGGCACGAAAAAGAACCTCAGGCCTGAAAGAGAGGCCTCTGAGCAAAATTTGTTGGCCGTTTCACGCCTTGAGTTGAATGGGACGCTGATGACCTGAGCTTTTAAAGAGCGTCCATAAATAAAGCATTCAAAAAAAAAAAAAAAAAAGAATAACCAATGTATCTTCTACAGTTACCTTGACCACCAATTGCCACAGAAAAACTACACTAGCTCATCCGCTTTTCACCATTAAACACGCACGGCCAATTCTTTGGGTAAACATCTCAATATTTTTATAACACTGCTATCTTTTTGATAATGGATGCAATATGAAACTGATACGCTCCATTTAAAAACTATTCACTTACACAGCAGACAACCTGATGCCGTATAAACAACAATGCCGCCGTCTGTGCTCTACCAAGTTGATTGTAACACCAGCGACTGTACTAAATAGATGTAACGATTAATCAATCCCCTGCATAGTTGACACTTGTTACGCACAGAAGAATAGAAGATTAATGTTTTTTCTTTTTTATTTTTCTCCTCGGAAGAAGCATATTTTTGTTGGAATAATTTTGCTTTTACGCAATAATTCCTTCGTGATAGGGGAGAAAATAGTAACAATTACAGAAAAAACGTAATAGTTAACAAAGTCGGTTTACGTCAAATAAAGGGAACATAACGATAATAACCAACGAACTAATGCAAAAGCTGATATTAATTGTCGGCTAGTATGGAACATTAAAACCAATGAAACTCAGGAAATTCTTAAATCGCAGCTCAGTTATACATAAAAACATCAAAAAGTTTACTGTTCATTGTTTATCGGCTGAATTTCTTTGGATAATTCTGAGAAAATACAGTAGATACAATTATATATAGCTGTGTAATTTTAGGCTGCAATCGAGACACAATTTAGACATTGTATCAGCTGTCATTGAAACTTTTAGCAAATTTGTAACTGACATCACATTTTCTTCGGGGAGAAAATGTAACAATATGCTAGTCGTATATTTATGAAACCTTTGAATGTTATTATGTTACTTCTAGATAATGTTTTGGATATATATATATATATATATATATATATATATATTATTGTTTTCGTCCGTATTCATTCTAGATAAACTAATTGAAATTGAATAGTTATTTAGAAATTAATAAGCGAAAACAGTACTCACTAATATATACAACTTAAACAATGATGGGCTAAGTGCATCATTATTCGGATGGTGAAAATCATAGTTATTCTTTCCGAGACACCGAATAGTAACTAAACCAAATATAAGAGCATACAAAGTATTTAATTACATACTTTATTTCTGATATACGCTGTTAAAATATTGTCATATCTAAAATAAGTTACTACGCGCATATTAGCACCTAAAGCATGTATTAGCCCTTGGAAAATGTCTATTCCTTATAGAACGATTCTTTCCAGTAGGATGGACATTACTTCCAGTTATTCAGCGATCGAAAGTTGGTGCTACATGTTAACACTTAAGTGGTGTTAGGTACCACCTGCTGCCCAGATCCCTTGGGCCTGCTGTGGTAAACGATATTTAGCAGTAAACAAAGTGGAAGGAACATTTTTGATCACGGCTAAAAAGTACGCAGTCTTTTGCAGTTTCGTTTATACTTTTCCTTTTTCTCTCAAAAATATGTTAAAATCCTATAAGACCAGACATTAAACGAAATATACACACAAAACTTGACCAGAAATTAATTTTGGGCAATTTATGTATAATACTTTATAATTTTAGCTACGCATGGGTTAATACTGTATTTCATATCACTTTATTCCAATATATTCTGTAATCTTCGTTAAACCACGACGAGAAACTCCGCTCTCACAACAACTAATCGAAATGTGGTTCTTACATAGAAAAAAAAAAAAAAAAGGCTAGGTAAATCGTTGCTTTAACTGATGCTAAATTAGCAGAATATTAGTAATTTAAAACTTTCAAACGTAAGTTCTAGTTTATTATTATCACCAAGGTTTTCCTTTCTTCAAATGTGGCGACTTTTAATAATTGTTCTGTACGACACGAATTCAATAGTTTTCTGCTTAATTTCCTATACTAGGAACACAACTAAATGGTATATCAGCCAATCACTGCGCGTAGCGGCGTTGCCACTCTGTGTGGTGTGTGTCTGTGTGAACGGAAACTACACATAAGAGCAGTTCTTCGGTTTCTGCAGTGTCTGCTTTTGCTTTATACTCGGGACAGGATAATTAATTTTTGTTTAATTTGTACTAATTACACATGCATGTCTTCCGACTTTAACTACATAACACTCTGAAATTTATTTACAGAAATCCTTGTACTAGTTTCCTGTGATATCTTAAGCACAAGGAACACATCCGCACATTAGCAAACACTTATCTAAAGGCTATCGGACTGCAGGATTGTTTTGTTTACATATACATCTTGAACGCACTCGAGATTGCATTTTTTTTTTTTTTACTGAGTAGCAAGAAAGAAGCGTGAAACGACAAATGTCTACGCATCGTACAAACCAGCGATTTATACAGACATTTCAGACTTTTAAGACTTTTCTGATTATATAATTTCGCAATTTAATTTTGGATATTTTTCGAGCGTAAAATAGAAACGTTACTCCCTCGGTTATTGTAGGTAGGTATCGGGATGCTTAAGCATGTAACATCAGGTTGAGAAAACTCAAACTGCTAGGCCCATACAAAGCACGAACATACACTACGTTATGGGTAACTGCCGACAGATATGAGTGACACGTTTAAGAAGAAATGGTGGTTTGTAGCTTGTGAACTATTGTACTCCTCCCACCTATGTCTATTACCAACATAACTTCATTCCGCTTCATGCTGGTTTTAGTACTTAGAATTTCCGATGCTCAATTATAGGTAACAAGTGTGTACCACAACTAAAAACAAAGCGGGGAGGAAATCGCACGTGACTGGACGCAGCCTATCACGTGTTCCGCCTCCATGTGCCATCAAGTTTACGTCTACTTTAATTATCGTCTTATTACTTGAATTAACTATAGGAAAACGTTTCTGAAATTCTCAACGACATTGAGGAGTGGAAGAAAATAAAAATGATTTGTTTTTTACTAAGTTTCCCAACGATTATTTACAGCAAATAGAACACTACTGATTAGAATTACAGGGTAACAGGCGCTCGTCGGGCTATAACTGACTTTGACTGAGTCTTTCTGACATGTGTGCAGTCATCTACTGTGGGAAATACAATCACGGCGTCTGTATTATGGTCATGGGAAACAGTTTTAAAGTGATCGCGATTCTTGTGAAAAAAATCAGCAATTTCTCTTTGAAACTTTAGTAAATTTTTAAAAAAGTACATGCTGGAATGTACAAAGATTTTTAAAAATACATTTATTACTACTTTCTTAACCCCACTATGATTTTATTTCCAATCTCCCTTTAGTTCATATACTTTTCCTTATTAGCTCTTTTTTTATTAGTGTTTAACGCCCGTTTTTACTGCTAAGGCACCACAGGCGGTGACACTGATGACACATGAGATGAAATGATAAATTGGGAAATGATATTTTTTGAGGAAGGAAGCGTTCCAGGCCTAAATTTAGGGTAACTCCCCGGCATTTGCCAGTTATAAGGACTGAGGAAAACCTCGAAAAAGTCTTAGTCAGGACGGTCCTGGCGGGATTCGAACCCCAGACCTCCCGCTCACTAGTCCGCCTTATTAGCTCTCACTACACACATCTATACTCCTGTGTTAATTTTTTGTAAATTGTACATACCTTGCAAACATTTATATCTTCTCCACAAATCTCCATTCCTTTCCTTTCCTTCAACATGCGCCATTGCGTTCACTTATTCAATTATTCACTACCAGGGCGGCTCTGTACATCATTTTCTTACGTTCATCACCCATTTTTAATAGTTTGCAACAGTTACATAAGTTTACCTTAATGAGGAACAAGAGATTCCTTTGCGCCAACCGATCCAATCAAGAATTGGGAATAAAACTGACTTAGTCAACTTAAACCTAACCTAGGGGTTACTTTTTAAGTTTTGTTAGATCCAACAATCTTAAAATTTAACCTGTGTGTTAGGTTTAAATTTTACGAGGATTCATGTAATAACTAGTACCTGTTTACATTAGGTTAGGTTAGGTTAGGTTAGATGTCGCTATGACAAAACTGCCTTAATTATATATTTGGGAGATATCCGACGTGCTATCTAGTGCATTTCTTGCTGTTAGCTGCAACAGTTACATCACCACCATCCTCACCCACACACGCCATTTTTTTTCTTTCTGTTCCCGAAATCTGATATAAATTAATCCAGTTTCTGGGGTTGGCTGCGTTAATAGCTTGCGACCAGCTCTCTTGGTGACTTCTGGTTCGATTTCATGTAAGTTACGCCATGTTGGGCCCACTTTATCCTACCATCGGGCATCTTTGGGTGTTTTACCATAAATTTTATTACAGGATTTTGTAATAAGAACAGTCTTAGAATGGAATGTGTGGATATTTAATAGCTCACTGAACCAGAGCTAAATAGATTAAAGAAATAATATCGGAAGCAGATAATCTATATATTCCCTTTTGAAATTTGTTACATATATAATCAATGTGTTTATTCCAATTTAGCTATTGGTCCATAATCATCTCTAAATATGTATTTAACATATATGCCTAGATTTAAAGCACGGAAAACACACCTTTACAATGAGTTGGGCTACAGCTGTGAATAATTATCTTCGCATTGTCTATTTGAGTAATTTTACCTAAGCCTGAGATCATTGAAAAGAGTGCAATTAAAACAGTTTTAGAAATATTAAGGGCTAACTGACTTTTATTGATTATACTTATATTTATATCCTCATTTGCTTTTCTACAAGTATCGATCCAGCTTTCACCACTGAATATTACTACAGTGTCGTGTGCATAAGCAGTTATACTTCCAAAACGTTTTTCTAACCTAATGTCTAACATATCATTTATGTAAATTAAAAATAATATTGACTTTAGAACAGCTTCTGTGATTTCTAGAGAGTCGAGCTTATGAAACGTATTTCAGGATTTACGATGTCAAAGGCTTTTGGATTATCCAAGATGATATCCAGAAATTTTTTGACTGTCTAGTTCTTGAATAATTCATTGTGTTATGTAACTTATATTTCTGTAAATAAATTTTTGGATTTGTATACATTTTTGAAGACTTTGGAAAGAGAAGGCATTAAAGAAATTAGCCTATAATTGTTTAAATTCTTTTTACCCCTAGATTAATACCAAGGAAATAGTACGACTTTGAAGAAGGTGCAAATGTTTATTAAGATTTATATATTAAATACGTATTTTTTTGTTTTTGATAAAGACTCCATAATTATTTCAGTCTTATCTACATAGAAGGTACATTATTTTTAGACCTTATAAAATGTCTTTTTTATAGTGACATGAATTTCAATTCACTTGAAATAAAAAATAAATTGCTAAGAATAGTTCATTTTAAATGGCCTTTGAAATATTTAAATATTATTGGTGAGTTCTTGTGCTGTACAGTGTAGAAGATGATCAGCCGATTTGCAAGGAAAATGCAAGGCACGTCAGAAACCGATTTCCATCAAATGTGGCACGAAGAGGCATGCAGGTCAAACGGTAATTCCATACTCAGTTTTTTTTTTTTTTTTTGAGAAAATTGAGTGAATATCGGGATACAGTGTACACACTGAACCTGAATGTTCTGCACTTCCCGTGTCACTTTAACGTTGTTTAATAACCCCAGGCTGTGCTTGGCTATTCTCAACTTGTATTTGATATCATGTTTATTGTTTATATATTTACTTTGGATTTGTGCTTGCTTGTTTTTTTTTTGGTTCTCTTATTTTTTATTTTGCATTTTATCCAACGATTACTTGTATTTTTCTTTGCCTATTAACTTTTATAACGATATTGTTTGCTCTCGGCTTCCCTGACACCTTATTTTTTTTATTTATGTGTATTTATTTTTGTTTCCCTTTTTCAGAATACCCATTCCAGTTCTTAAGTTTTCTCTTCGCTTATTTATACTTAGTAATTCGATATGTTTCTACTTGTCTGTTTAAATTTCCTTGGGCTATTATTGCTGGTTTCTGTTTTATCTCGTCCGTTAGTTTAATTGTTCATTATTTTACTTCCCTGTACTTTGATTCTCTTATCTCTCTGTTTTCATTTATTTGTTTATTTTCATCTTATCTAAGAATATTAACTGCGTTTAATTTGCTTTACTCTTTTGATTTATGATGTTTCTGTGTTATTTTATATTATCGTTTTCTTGTTCAGTTTCTAACATCTATCAAGCTTATCGCTCTTACAGTTATTTTAGTGATTTGTTAATTTTTTACGCATTTTTGTCTGCACGTACCTGGATTTATTTGCCTTTTCTTGATCTTTCTAGTAACTTTATGGGTTTTTATATAACATTTATGGGTTTGTTTTGTGCCTATTTTGGTTGTTTTTCATCCCCATGATTTCTCCGGTTCCCTTTTTTTTAAATACATATTTTGTGTGTTCACGCTCATCTGTTTTAACTTTTTTGGATATAATTTCCAGTTCTTATGATTATTCTCTATTTATTTCAATTTATTTGTAATTTTATTATATTTCTCTTTTTGCTCATGCGAGCATATTTGCCCATTTTCAGCTACTCTAGCATTTATTTTATTACCTTATTTTTCTAGTATCTAGTCTTATTCGATATAAGCGGAGTTTGCCTGTTCATGGCTTCTTCTATCGCTTTTAATTTAATTTTTTTTAAATTTAATTTTTACATTTCAAATGATCTCTTTTCGAATTTATTTATTGTAATTCATTTTTATTAAAATTGATTTTTATATCCTATCCCATGTACAATATTATTGCCTGCCTTGCATACTTCTTTAATTATTTTTGGTACTACATTTTTAGACCAAGCAAATAATTTTTCTATTAAAAATTTATTTTAAATTTCACTTATAACGACATTAGAACTTTTATATGTTTTACGTTTGTAGTAATATCACTTTGAAAATCACCAAAATAGCTAAATTCTTGAAAATGCGAGCAAAGAAATCAATGTGTAACAGGGATAGGTGAACCTATCGTGTTCCCTTGATCTCACTCCTGAATGACAACATAACTCATTTTGAATGGCTTAAAATGTTACATGAATAAGTTATTATGTAATAGTGTTATGGCGGACACCCATTATACCACAAAACAGGTCTCTACACTTAAATGCCTAAATATATCTTGCTCCCATTAGGTTAGTATAGCCTTTGCACAATTTTAAATACGAAGATATAAATAAAATTAATAAACTCCTACCTAAGAGTCTCTGATGAAACCAGGGTTCGAAATAACCGGGAATTGGAGGGATTTTCGTCCTCTCGTCAAAGAACTTCCCCAGCTCGTTAAATAAAATTTTCTTCTTTGCCAGGGAAGTATCCCTACTCCTAATTCCACGAACTTCAGTGTGTAAACGCAGGTTTTAAAATTCCAGTGCAATTGCTGGAAACACACTTACGTTTCTTCATAATGACGTTCTGCGAATGAATCCCCTGCACAGTGGTGTAAATCACCTAACAAGCGTTAGACATGCACCGAAAACGCGACAACGGACCTAATATTTTATTTTCTATGAGGTGTATATCACTGCTTTGTACCCACTTCTTTTAAGCTAACAATAATAACTTTTAAATGTATGCTATGGCAATTGGTGTTCTGTGGTAGTCAGTTGAACGTGACTTTTAAGAGGAGTGGATGTTATCAATAGTTGGTTGACATAAATACATTTGTGATTACAGAACGTATAAGTGACATTATTAAATGGTATAGGCCTATCAGAGTCTTAAGTGTTAAGTAATAGTTCTACGTCATCTACTCAACAGGTGCAAATTGCAGCAATGGTGAGGACAATGTCAGTGAAGCATGTAGTGGAAATTGTGAGATTAAGTGCCATAGCCTAATGGGGAATGTATCGGCGAAGTGAGATTCAAAAAATGTAAAACAAATCGCCCTTGGCTTTCAGAATAGAGCTCCGGAGGGGTTCTATGTTTGTATTGTCAGGAATATAAAATCACGGTGCTATTAAATGCAGTAGATAGCATATTTAGACAACTTTTATCAAAGGGTTGAATGCAAACAACAGTAAATAGTTGAGTGATAAAAGCAGTGATCACAGGAGGGGTAAGTTTCACTTGAGGTGTGAATCGATTTTGAATGAAAAAAAAGTAATTAATAAATCTCTCTGAAGTTTACGGGCAATGGAAGGAAAAAAGCTGGAGTAATTACAAGTTACCGCTCGTGAAAGCGTCTTATATGTAAAAAAGGAACCATTCTTATTTTTCAAAAGTTTATTTACATTGCATCATTGAACAGATTAAACATTGGCAGCATGCTTCATTCAGATAACACTTATGGAAGTAAATACATTTATTAGAAAATATATGTTGTCTGTCCTATCTAAGTTCATAATTGATTCCTATTGTGTTTTCAGCATTTTGATCAAGCAAACGAACCATGCTTAATTGTCTATACTCGTTGAGAGTATAGCTAATTCCATGACATAGTAGAGTTAAATTGATCAACAGGAAAAGCAGTTGCTGACAATATTACATCTTGATGTGTTAGTAACGGTATTTCTGAAAAGATCTTATCTAAGTAATTAAAAGGACTTGCTTGGATACAGCAGCAAATTCACAAGGGATTTACAAAGGAGCAGCTATATACATTCGTGATAAATATAATATCCAAAGAAATATTTGAATACTAAGTTGCTAGCTACACGCTGCATACTAACGATTTTTTGAAAACCTATCTTTAATTCTCACCATTATGCGTAATTACGAATAATTTATAGGGCCATATTTATAATTTCCTTCCGCTCATGCGATGTATTTCCCTCTCGACTTCTAGGCCTTCCGCAGCTGGTTGCGCCCATGCTTCAACGCCGATGTCCCTCTTTGCCATGTCTTGATCATCGCTTTCTGAACCTGTTCTCTGCCGGTCTCGCAGCAGTATACATTCATTCGCAAGATGTTTGGACAGATGATTCTAGAGCACTACGTTTTTGTGTGTATAAATGTTATTTCAATTTGAATCAATTTGAGATCAAGTTCTTACGTCACAATTGGGGACGGTACTGGAAAGGAAGGAAAGAAGGAGGTAACATCAACTTTTGTATACATATGAGTGCAAAACCGGCACGATCCTGAAAGACCTCCGTGACTATAGTAAGTTATAAAGGCTCTTTGGAGTCTTTAGAATCTGAAAAATTTGTGGGTGTCTTTGATAAAAAACAGTCTCGAGGTAACAAACATATGCAACCAATAATTTATAGGAAACAGCCCGAATAATTTTAGCCTGGAACTCTCCAGTTCAATTCACGTTTGTTGATAGCTTCGTTCAGTACACGCTGCCAGAACTTGCTGACATGCGGTTTGCGTATGGAGAAGTTGAAGGTAATGGCAGAGAAGCTGAGAGGATTTATCCGCAACTGTATCCATTACACCAACAGCTCATACCATAATCAGCACAATTCATGCTGTTGGCGCGCTGTCCTGGTTAACGACCGGCAAGCCTTTGGTAACGCTAGGTCACAACGTTATCGGAGTGACGAGTAATTTCTTTACCCTTGCCGCACCAATGAGATTTGTTTGTGTCATTCTACAGTAACAGCAGTCCAGTAGCGAAATGATAATTGCATGTGTAACGTCAACAGTGTTGCGATATTTCCCTATTGTTTTGGCGTTCCACAGCATTTCAACGTTATAAACTTATGAAACAGTTTCAGAGCCGCTTGCAGTAGTTCCCGGTGAAGCTTATGTTATATCCACGCAAGTAATTCAAATTCTCCGAATCAAAACTCCATTTACAATAAAAAATAAGCAATTACCTTATGACAGGAGGTGTTGGAAATATTGTATTGCCATATCCACACATGTTAAGCATCTTTTTAGAAAGTTATCATCATACGAATCGAAATTTCTCGCCTTATATTCTATTTCAGCTTCTTCCATATACACTGTTTTTAACTTCCCCTGTAAACATAAATCAGGGGATCGAAAGGTACACGATCTTCTACTAATAATAATCTCATCTTCAACAAATTCCAGAATGAAATTCAATAACTCAGTTGTTATTGAATTTCAGTTGTTATTACTCACAGTAGCAGCGTCTTGCTGGAAATAACCAGATTGGCATTCGGTATCAGTCAGTTGTTAGAAAAATGGTGCGAGTATTTACTGCGCACCAAACAGCGATATTTCTTTTCATGCAAGGGTGTTTCGTGTTTAAATTATGGTTTTTCTGCAATCCAATACCTGTTACTTCACATCAAAATATGACCATGTGAATAGAACCAATTTCATCAGTAAAGCATATTTAGCTTGGATTAACTACTCTATCATTAACGTTTCGTAACATTCAATTACAGAAATTTACCCGAATATTAGGATCACTTGCCTGCAATTCGGGACAACAGTTATCTTACAATTTTAAATTTTCAATTGACTCAGTTTCGGAAGATGTTCTGATGCGTGTGCCAGACACTTTTTTAAAAGATTTCAGAAATGTGTGCATGCAGCAGGACAATATTTCCAATATATGCTATCATAAGGCACGTGCTTATTTTCGTTGTAACTGTAGTCGTGATTGCAAGAACTAAGAACCTGAATCAGTTCCGTCCGTAGTACATTCTCTTTGCCGGGAGATACCACTCTGCCGATCCGCCAGTCGTCGTGAAATGGGCGACAAAACCACGAAATACCCAGTATTTTTTTGGATAACTTGAGGCATAATAATGTTGAATACGATATTTGGTTTGCTTATGTATTATATTTCAATTATCGGAACGGCCCACATATACTTACTGTCTTAAAGAAACGACCACTCCTATGGCCTAGTGTTCAGTGTTCCTGACATCTGTTCATATAGTTTCGGATTTGATTCTTGTTTATTTTTGGGGATTTTTCTTTCTTTACGACAAATTCTATGGCCACCATGGTTGGTTATTTTAGGTATCCATAGAATTATGGACCCTGGTGCAGCATAACCGTAACATCTTCACCCTTATCTTCACTGGGTAATGTAACGGCGCACTATGGATGTCCTGGCCTCATAAATCCGCTATAATATGGTCGCTTCATGGGGTAAATGCGCATAAGTTAATGCGAGCATTGAGCTAGCACTAGAAAAAATAAGAAAAACATGAAAAAGGAAAGAAAATGTTAAAGTTGTAATTTAACAATATGACTTGAGCATCTACTCCAGCGGGGTAAAAGCACGTAAGTTAATGCGAGCAATGAGTTGGCACTAGAAAAAGTAAGGGGGGGGGGCAAACATGAAAAAGGAAAGAAAATAATGAAGTTGTTATTTAACAATGTGACTTTAGCATCTACCCCAGCTGCAGATGAACTTAAGTTCAATAAAAATACAACTATTAATGTAGAATTTAATTAAACAAAAATGCTTTAATTTCAATAAACTTATGAAAATGACAGTAAATTCATTTGGTGTTCTTGACGCTAAGAACATTTAATTTTTTTCTGAATATATTGATAATTCTATCACTATTGCAAAGTATTTTGTACATATATAATACACTTTGCTGTTTTGCGGGTTATCTATTTTCTTCTAAATGGATAGCCTGCAAAACAGCAGACAACTGTTAATCATTATGAGAGTTCAGAAGTAACAATAAAAATTGAAAATTGTTCAGGTATACAGCGTGATTATAAAGTTCCGCGCCATAGGACAACTCCGTTATTAGTACAGGAACCGAAAAAGGAAAGGGAAAAATTGTTGGGAATATACGGTTTTAAATCTGTTTTCTATTCCATACTCGGATAAAACTTCCTCCATTAGAGTGCAAGCGGAATAATTACAAGACATGACAGTTCAAGTGATTAAACGTTTCAGTTTTCTATTGTGACTGTCTGGGTGTCAAGTGTTTGTTAAGTTATTTGTGTTTTCAAGCGGACTATTAACGGTACCCTTTAATCCTAGTTTCATTTTTCGATAATTGCTGTAATTGGCCTGAATTGTACATCTTATTTTTGGATATTTCAGTGCATGGATTTATGTATTTCCAACAATTTCCTACTCTTTTCCTTTTCGGTACCAACACTTATAACGGAGTTGTCATAGGCATCATCCTTTATAAGTTTCAACCAGTTGAGAATTCCAGGCACTTTTATACGGGATTTGTCGGATATATATTTCATACAAATGCCTTTTTAAGTAGATGATTATAAATTTACAAGTTGTGTTAAATGTTATAGCATTATTAATACCGTGACAAATAATGTAATATTATATATAATATAATTTAAAATATGTACTAGCTCGTGGTATTTATTCATTAAATTTAAAATGTTTTATTCTAAAACAGGTATGATAAATGTATATTTATTAACCAGAAGTACTCCAAAGTTAAGTTCTAAAGCTGACATAGATTTACACAACGTTACAAATATCTAGGGGTATAAAATTCTGATGAAACATACTTGGTACATTTACTGAACTTTAGCTAGCCTCTGTCGACCGTAGCAGACTTGTAGAATATTATATGTTCACAATAGCTGGCAAGTTCAACTCTTCAGGTTCCGATTTTTATTTTGTCAACCTTTTCCTTTTACGTTTTAAGCTGTAATGTTTATTATTTAATTAAATTTCCTTTGTTTTATTATAATCATAAAGCAATCTCAGGATATTTCATGATATGGCTAATTTCGTAATATGTTTTACGAACTTTTATCGGCGGAAAGAGTGAAATTTTTTCACCTGTACGCCAGAGTAATTATCATAAGATATTTTGCTCTAAACGATTTGGACGTTCCTTGAATTTCTTGTAAAGCATCCTATTTAGACTTGTTATATCATGAAATTATTCGGGTTAGACAAATGCCAATAAAAATCATAACTTTATTTTTCCTGTGCTACGAATCGTTTGATGATGTTAATAAAATTTAAATTCGTGTGCACATTTTCATAAGACATGTTGCTAAAAATAACAAGAATAATAATTATGTTTACAACTTTTAAGGTACGAAACTGAGTATTACGAAATTCGCCGAGCTTGCGCTTTGGTGATTGTTTTGAATGTTTAAAAGATTACTTAATTTACATAAAGTCAATAAGTATCAAGTGATTGAGTTATTAAGTCACTGAAAAACACATGCTTATAAAGTAATTTAGACGTGGAATTGTCACAGTATTATTTGCTAATGAAAATCACGCATGAGCAGAAAGTTCATGTTATGCTATTGTGAGGACAAACCTTAATGACTTCACTTTATCCCATGACAACAGAGTATCTGGTATAAAGGTTTCCGTCTAAGTCTTCTTGAGAGAATTATGATGCACCGCATTCCACAAGCGCATCTTATGAACGTAACATAAATAAACAACTGCATAGCTGTAATCTTACTTCCCAGAAAAAGGCCACCAAGGCTTGTCCCGTATTATATGTGTACCCTAACAAGGAATAAAATAACGTTATCCTGTGGCTAAAGCAGATATGTATATGAGGCTAAAGCAGATATGTATATGAGATTTTGATACGGCGAGTAAAGCTACGTTCAGCTCTGTCAGTATTTCTTTTGAGCAGTGTTTAACGCCCGTTTTACTACCGAGGCACGACAGGCGGTGGACACTGATGATATAAGAGATGAAATGATAAACTGGGAAATGAAGGAAAAGGAAGGAAACGTTCCAGGCCTATGTTTAAGGTATCTCCCCGGCATTTGCCAGTTATGGTTACTGAGGAAAACCTGAAAAAATCCAGTCAGGGAGGACGGTCCTGGTGAAATTCGAGCCCCAGACCTCCCGTTCACGAGTCCGGGCCTTAACGACCTCGGCCACCCGTGGCGGTTGCTCCGTCAATGTGATTTCATGTAACCCGGAGAGCAGTGTAATCTGCACACAAGTAACATGTTTTGTTATTGAAGGATATTAAAATAAAAGCATCGCAAAACACATAATATACAATATTATAATATTATTGTGCATTTAAAATAATCGCCAATAAAATGGCTAAGAAACACATTTTGTGCCTTCATGAATAATATTGACCAGGCGAGTGGCGGTAGACCAAAATAACAGATAGAGACGATACGAGAATTTGCCCTAATTGTGCGGAGAAATTATTGCGGGAATATATTCTGGCGTATTGCAATGGGACGGAAGAATTGAGAAAAAGGTGTCTATCGACCCGTTTATTAACGTGGAAAGAGGGAAGTGGCGCTACTGGACTTTACTGGCAGACAGGAAGGAGGAGGAGGGAGTAGGTGCATTTTTAAACAAAATGATACAGATCAAATCGGAAACGGCAGACAACGGGGAGAGGGAGGGGTAGAGGAACATTTAGTCATATGATTTACACAAGTGTGTGGGTTATTTTTTTATTTGTGTACTTTTTCTCTATTTTTTCATTTTCTTTTTAATATTTTCGTTTATGATTTATTTATTTAATATTTAGTATATATGTATTTTAAAAATGTAATATCGCTGTGACTGTATTTGTTTTCTCGCTGTTTTGCACTGGGATTCAAACCCAGGATCTGCGGATTAGTATTAACGAACGCTATTACTAGATCCTTGAAAGGTTTAGGCACAATCGCCTGTCTCTTTAGATTTAAATATCGGTTTGTACAATTTCATGTATTTTTAGTGTATTGTAAAAGCACTTACGGTCCCAGGACAGGTGTGACGTGGACGGGCTTTATTTGTAACAAATATATTTTATAAATAAATACACTACTACTGTTACGGTTACTACATATGTATTATTCTCTTTGTAACTGTTGATAGCGGTTGTAAAATTGCCAGCAATAATCTTAATGGATACACGAACGTTGAGCCAAGTTTAATTCTGATCACCTTTGCAATTGGATGTCAGAGGTAATTTCATTCCTTTCATTTCTCCGAATGTGTGCTTTATTTTGATGCTGCTACTGGGTAAACTACCAATTTCAATACACTTCAATTGCAAGGAATCGGCGCCCAGGGCGAAATGGGAAGCAGATGCCGCAATACATCTAGCACGATGAGGCTGTCAGATTCTCTAATTACCTGATGTTCTTCGCAATGACAGCAGTCTGTGTTAGCAGAATCCATAATAATTATCCTCTTTCCCTATCTGCAGCACGTCATAGTGATCCTTTTAGCAGATTCTACCTTCCATTCCACATCACGCTTCACCATCTGTGTCAGCTTCACTTTGATGCCAGTGGACATAACGTCGTTCTCAAACATCCAGCTAGACATCTAAATTAACAGCGTTCTACATACAGTAGCTGAAGGTTGAATCAATCATGTTCACCATATGAACGAGTGGCAGAAACCAATCATAATTCTCTTGCTTTTCTTTTAAATAATTTCCTCTTTTAAACAATGTTGATCGACTTTGTTTCTAAATCAATTCGTTATTTTTATCCAATAATATGGATAATGTTTACAAATAAATTGGAAAAAGGATATGGGAAAATACAGAATATATCAATGCAAAAATGAGAAGATCACTATAGATCTCTGTGGATTGTTGATATTTGATTTGTTTTATTTACGGACTTCCTTTAATGTTTTCAGGTAATCAGCGTTCCATTCAATTCAGGGCGTGAAACGATCGATAAATTTTGCTCACAGCCTCTTCTTTCAGCCTCGAGGTTCTCTTACGTGCAGTAAATCTACGACACCACGATTTAACTTCCCTCCCGAGGAAACCATACTCAAAAAATCCATCAGTCCGGGCCGGTGTTGAACCCGCGATCTTGGGTCTATGGTTAGTACTAGATCACCAAGACCGACTGTGGATTGATGAGAGAAAATTATATAAATAGCAGTGTTGATAGCTTAGGTGTGGAAGAATCATAACTGAACTTAAATAGAATGAAAAACAGGAAAGCAGCAGGACTAGATGACATCAATGTAGAACTGTTGAAATTCTTAAGCACAATACTTAACATATATATACTATGTTGGTATACAAACGCATTGCTCAAGACTGGTTACCGGCAGTAGTGATACCAATGTTTAAGAAAGTAGGCCGGAATAAATTCAATAATTACAGAGTTATATGTATATTAGTAGCTGCTTATAATATTTATTCTAAAATGATTGCTCAAAGACTCTCAAGAGTATCACTTATAAGGGAACAAATCAAGATTTAAGAAAATTAAGTATGGATAGGCAATATTTATTTTGTTTTTTCCCACACCGGACCAGACCGACAGTTGGTAGCACACTGCATACCTACCCACATCCAGTCCGCCGCGCGATCGGCAGAGAACTGAAAACATGCTTACATTTTTCACAGGAGATGAAATTTCTCCTTTCCGAGTCGGTGGGTTGTAACGCATGCAGTTCAGTAACCTTGTAGAGATGAAATTTGAGCAATTTTGTAGCAGTATGTGCTGATACTCGTATACGGCTGACCTCGCTTTTTTTTTTTTGCTAACTTTGCAACAACTTTTTGTAATTATTGTTCCAGTTTTTCCTCCAAAAATACGTGACGCTTGGGTCTTGTTTTCTTGTTCAGTGTTGATTTTGTTGTTTTGAATTTAAGCGCCAATTTATGAACACTGAAAATGTTCTTGAAATTCTGCATGACACCGAACAGCTAATTCATTTCTTAAAATGTTGCAGTAAATGAAAATGCGTTGATCTGTATTAAATCGTAGCACCATGGCAAACAGAGGAATGAATCGTAATATCACGATAACTCCTCATTGCTCCGAATCTAAACACGCACAAACCGGCCTTATCAGCGGCACTACACCTCCTTGGCTGTTGGTGGTTGCAACTGTGACCTACCAGTTCCGGACCTATCTGCTTACGAGGAAAAACAAAATAACCACCCAATATTTCAATTAAAGGAATTATAGAAAAACCGAGAGAATGTAACACATTAACCTATATCCTATTTATAGCGTATTTAAGTTCTTCGACAATGTAAGTAAACAGAAATTATGAGAAATCCTAAAGCGAAAAGGAATTACTTTGTCTGATTGCTAAAATAAGCATATTGTACGACAGATTTAATATAAAAATAAAACTTAATGACAAATTAACTACACAGTTAATACCAAGTCAAGGGGTATGTCAGAGATGATGTCTTTATCCAAATTTTTTTGATATTTATCTTGACGATACCATTAGAAAATGTTGTATGCTTTACAGAAAGCATTTTGTATCTTCAGAGAAGATTATCATTAAGTATTGAAGCCGGAATTAAGGCTGCCTATATTAATTTTATAACCTGAGGCTACAGAGTTATATTTATAAAGGCATTATATTTTATAAGGATGATTGTTATGTATAGGTATAAGAAAATCATTTTGAGATAGGTATAACAGGAATCGAAGTAATTTGTAACTTGTATGTCATTTAACAGGTAATGGTATTTCACAAAAGGGTTTTGTATACATTTTGTAGAACATGTTAGAAAGAGATTGTATACCTGACGCCTCTCCACTCACGGACCGCTCCTTAGACAAGGCTGAAGAAAGGGTAAACTATCTTTTGTTAGGTCACGAACCTTTTACCCAGGAAATACTTAGGAGTTGACAATAAGAGAAACATGTGGCCGTAACGGGACAGTATTTAACAAAGTCAGACTTAAAAATATTTTAAGAGAAAATGAAAATGTCAGAACGGAGACGAAAATGTTTTATTACAGGAAAGCCGAAAACACGTGCGTTATCTCCGGGAACACTTAGGAATCTACAAACTAAGCAAGGCAAAAGATTTTCAATAGAAATCAGAATGTAAGGAAAGGGCCGAAATTTATGATAGCTTGTTCTGGGAAAATTCAAGTTCGTGGGAAGACGTTAGATCAGGGGGGAAAGAATAATTCTAGCCAATGGTCTTCAGATAAAAGTTAACGAATCAGGAGAACTTATTTATAAATAATAAATTTTAGAATAACCAATTATGAAAGTACAACACGAAAATAGATAAAATACGAGGGAATTTAATTTAGCGAAAGGCGTGGCGATGTAGTAGAAAAACTAGAGTACAGAGGCCAGAGAGGCACTCGGTTGACACATAGTCAGAGCACTCAAGCATTCACGCACTCGGGGATTCACGCATTCGGTAGAGACACATTCAGAGGCGCATTTCACACTCGTAGAAGTCGGACATTCATCGACTCACATTTAGACATTCAGCAGAGATACACTCACAGATTTACACTCACACATTCACATATTCAGAGGGACATTCAGACATCCAGATATTCACTCAGTAAGCCAGTCTAAGTGAGTAGCGAAGTCAGTGGCGAATAGGCAGGAAGTATTTTAATGTGAATAAAATATTTTAAACAAGTCAACCTTGTGTATTTTGGGCAACACAATTCTCGTTCCCGTGGATCTGTACTGATCCCGAAACACTCCAGTGGACCCTGAGATAAAATTCAACAAGATTGGAGCAAACGACCATCAGTGAGCAGCCCGGCCGAGACTTCGAAACCACCCAGCCATCAACTACCCCCGAGCACCCAATTCCTGCTCCAGTATGGTGTGACAACATCGCCAGAAAATATCTAAATTGGTCCTTTCGGTGCTAAGCATACAACAAGAGAAAAAAAATAATATGTAGAAAACAAACCAACTATACAAGTTAACGCTTTTATCTTTTTAGGAGGCCAAATATGCCATAATTTTAAACAGGAATTAAGAGGGAAATATTCCGCCTTTCAGGAGCTATGTAGCATAATTATAAGAACGCAAAACTCGGGTTAAATTCTATAATATTATGGCGACTCCTGCCGTGCTCTGTGGATGTGCAAGGTAAACGCTGAACTATGATGAAAAGATACTGTGAACTAATACAAATATTAGAAATGACATTTTAAGGGCCATGGAAGGTTCGAACCTAGGAAAGGATTTAAAATATACAGTTTACATGATAAAACCAGGTAATTCAGAAGGAAGGGGTAGAATATTTTGGCCGACAATCACAAAATTATATGGCATATTTGTTTATAGAGCTATGGGACGGTGTAGAAAGATCAAGTACTAAGTGAATGCAATAATACTATTAAAATGGGGTCGTAATTTGTATTATAAAAGAAGAAGATTTATCACAAACAGTGGAAATGTAAAATCACCATTACATATGCCTGTATGTTATTGTGTTATGGCACACACACCTACAAAGATTAATTTTGGTTAATACTGAATAAGCTAGACGAATAAGTCTCAAGGTTCCAGATTAGGTGAATTGTTCCCGTCTGCTTTATTTTTAAGATTGCCTAGATAATTGCCACGATGATAAGAGTACTTGAAGGTGTGGTTAATAAGGCTGTTAAACATGATGATTTTCACGATTATTCCATACCAGATCCCAGTTATTTTATCGCTTTATTAACTTTCTCCGTCAGTAAATTATATCAGCCTTGTATCATGTTAAATGTATAGCAAAGTTGTACGTTTTTCCACGATCCAAAGGTTGCACCCTACTAGATTTATAAACGTGGAAATGTGTAACTTCGTTACTTTCGATATCTTAAAAATTCCTACTTTTGTTAATAATCTAAAGGGTTTCTGAGGAGAATTTTTAAGCAACACTTTTATTATCTAGCTCAGGTGTCTACCGTTTTAAGACCATGGGCTTGTTTTATATTACAGGTTAAGTCCGCAGCACCGTTTAATAATGATGATTAAAATTTGTGAATGTAAATAATATCAATAACGAAGTCAGTTAAAATTTTACAGTATTAATGAAAAAAATAGAATATTATAGACACAAATGGGTAAAACATGTGAAGAGAATGCTTGAAATAAAAAATATACAAAAGGAATTATATGTTACATTGGAAGACCTACGAAAAGATGGTCAAACCAATAAATAATTTGGAGCTCCCAACATGCCTTAATGGCTAAATGCCTGAATAACAATAAAATAAATAAAAACACTAATTATATTAATGAGCTCCTTTTCCTGAATATTACATATAATTTCGCTAATACCAGGATAAGCTGCTTGTAGATCAGGTAAACAGTTTTCTTCTGCAGCCATATAAAATACTTTGGTATTGAAATTTTTTCCGCCCCCCAAAATTGTGATTTTAAACATTTTTAAACTTAGATTTTCTTTCTTGTTCTTGTTTTTTTTTTTTTTTTTTTTTTTTTTTTTTAACTTTCTTCTGAAGAAGGTAACAGAGGTGTCATTACGCTTGCGCATTTCAACTTTTATGAGACAATAAAACAACACGGTTCTAGAGAACGGAAAAGAAAAGGGCAGCTTAACTTAAAGGCTGAAGTGTCTAGACGATTTGCTATCTGTCTCGATCAGAAAAATACTCCGCAGCTTAATAGAAATTCTATGATCAGATTAGTTGAACCTTCTCGAAAAAAATTCTACCAAAAGTGAAATTTAAGTGGTTGACATCAAAAGTAAAGCTGTTATATTACTGTTTGACCAAATTTATAGGAAAGCGCTTAAGTGCAGTCAAAGGAGGTATAAAACATTTAATGTTTTGAATAAATACTGGTGTCTATTGACTAAATTCCGCTTTCTGGGATCCAGATAATCTGACGCCGATATATACAAGCACAAGTCTTTTTGTAAAGCTCATTGACCTGCCACTTAGACCACGAAATCTGCGAGACGGACATCATGAAAATACATTCAATCAAAACGGAGACTTTCTCACTCTTTCCATCACTTCCCAAATAACTACTACCGACAATGGCCCAATACATAGCAGAAGTAGTGTGAGGAAACGCTAATGACTTGCCTTCCCCTTCTACCCATCAACACTCCCTTAGAAGAGCACGAACTCTTAAATGTGCTTTCTTTCTGACGATAGTATTCACCAAGCTGATATGCAAAGTTGAAACATAATGATAATTATCTCATTTTATAAATAAACTACATAGACTTGAATGTTCAGAGAATGAAAGCAGTATCATTTTAAAAACTGCAATCTCATCATTGTATCTTTTCAAAGTATTCTTAAGATTGCACATAACGTCTCATCATTCAAACCACTTTGTAGGCGCTGAACGCCTTGCTTCTAAGATGCAAATACATTCATCACTATTGCGGTTTCAGGTGATTAAAATCGTTAACCATTACGTTTTTCTTTTACTTTGAGGAATAGAAAAGTTAGCACGGAGCAGATCTGAACTGTAGGAAGTATGGAGCATACATTTGACCTTGCCTAAATTGAGCTGTTTCCAGTACAGTGTGGGCAGAGGCATTTTCCTGGTACAACAGGATTCATTGCAGACCAGCCTTGAGACGCTTCTTTTTCAGTACATTGAAGACTTAGGGCAGGCATTTTGCCGTACACCATCTGGCAGTGAGAGTGTTTGTCCCACAAGTGGAACAGTCACAATGTGGCCACTAGCTGAAAAGAAAGAACAGATCACCTTCTTGACAAAACTTCTTGCTCAGCTCGTTTTTGTTGGGGATCTCTCCTTGGAAGACCCAGACTGATGATTGTTGCATAGTTTCTGAATCACACTGACATATCCAGTTTTCTCCACCTTTTGTGATGTTCAAATAAGTTTTACATCTTCCTGCATAACTGCTGTCCACACATTTTCATCCGTTCTATTCTGTCTTCGTCTTCAAGAAAGTCCCTTCCTCTCCTAAAATTTGAAAACCATCAATGAACAATGAACTGCAAACGGCAAAAATTCCCAAAAGCGAAACAATTTTCATTGCATTCTCTTTCCTTCAAAATCGTAGTTAACCGTAGCTCGCTTGAGCGTCTGGCGCAGCAACACGCGCGTGCACATACACATAAGTACTGATACCACATGAGGGGCATCGTTTCAAAAAGCAGTTTGTGCACCCGTAGGCAACATTCTGTTTGGTGTGATTTCTTACTCTCAGTAAAGTGTTGCGTATTACTGCAATGTATTGCCTCTTCAAAACGACGTCTTTCTATGTAAAATATAAACCCCAAATTGCATGTTGGGTGCAGAATGCATTTAGCCCATTCAGTGTGTTGGAACAAAATGCGCTCTGTCAAGGAAATGCTGTTTTCCGAGCTCTTTTTGATGCCGTTTGCAGCACTCTTTTCGGATAGTGTATACAAAAGTTGGAGAATTCAATAATACAAAATGCATTGTCACTTATTTAATATGAGAAAAGCTTCTGGCGTGTTAAGAGTGTGCTTAAGAACATATAAGGTGGCTCTCTTGTTTTAGAGAAATCTAAAGGTTCAAGAAAGAGGTAGAAGCATTCTTTATATTTTTATATTTTTTTACTTAATTTATTATTTATTTAAAATAGCATGCCATGTAATTATTATTATTAATTTATTATTAATTAATTAATTAATTTATTTATTTTAACCTCTTAAAAATTACTGCAGCTTAGTATGTTTTGAATGATTCGCTTTTTAAAATAAACTTTGTCTTTCTAGATATCACGACAAGGACCTAAATTTAATAAATTTTGAGACCCCCGTCAGCATAGGAGTGGAATTTTCAAGTGAGTCAGTACCCCACCCAGCTTATGACCTACTTCTGGCAAAAGGCCCCATGCACATCCGAACTAAGTAAAACAAGAACAATTTTTTCTGCATTAATAACTGTAGTGAAGACTCTCGTCTTTACGGGAAAGCACGTGAAAGTCAATACTCGCGCCAAAAAGTAAGAGGCTATACCTACCCTCACAACTCAGTATTAATAAATTATTCAAGCTGTATGGTATCAGAGTTTCACGTCACCTCAAAGTAAAAAAAGTGCGTTTTCCAGAATATTTTCCCAACAAATTCAATCGGGGATCTGGCTCTCCAACAACAGATGCTTGCAACTATTTACGAATGTCTCATTTACAGAAATCCACCTATGATGAAAACTTAAAAGTTGAACTCAGAGCAGCCTTAGTTCATCACAACTTGAGAGTAAAAACCTTACATAAAATTATGAAGGAGAAGTTTATGAACAGAACCTCATTCTCCTTTGATCTCCAGCAATTTCAGCCTCTCCCTAAACTTTCCACAGGGCAGGCTTACTATTCACTGCAGATTTCATTTTATGCTCTTTGCAGAGAAAGTTAATTTTCTCACTTCTAGTACTGGACAGAAAACAGCATTGTCATGGGGCTGTTGAAGTATCTTTTGTTCTGATTTCCTCAGTAAATTCCAATTTGATCCATCTGTTACAACTGTAAGAATTTTCTGTGATGGGTGTGATGGACAAAATCGGAACAGTCATGTTATCTTTTATGGTGGCTTTTGAAACATTCTCCTCTACAGAAAAAGAACATTTCAATGCTTTTTTTTTACAGTCAGGGGGCGTTATTTCTGCCCACAGATGGAATGTTCGGAGTTCAGAACTAGAGTTATGAAAGATGTCTGAAATACAAACACCACGAAAGTTATGGAAAAGTAGGCATTATTCATGTATTGGACAAAGATTCCACTGTTCGGGATTTAATTAATTTGATCTAATGTGCTAAAACGTTAGATGGTTTTAAGGATATGAGGCGGATCATGTTAAAGACATCAGAAAAAGCGGAAAGGCTAATGTCGATTAGGCGTCCTTCTGAAGTTCCAATCAGTTATGAAAAGGGGACATTCAGAGCAAACTATTTGTGATCCAGATACTGTGACATTGGTACCCAAGATTAAGCTTGCCAAAAGAATGATGTAGACAAGTTACTGAAGCAGAGATTTGATCACAATTGAAGAAGCCTAGACTCACTGAATTTTTATCCTGGTGTCGTTGATAAGACTGTACAAGGTACTGATGAAGATAATGGTCATGTTGTTGATGAGAACGTTACATGTGATTGCCTTGAAGAAGAAGAAGAAGAGGAAGAAAAAGAAGAATGCGATAGATTAATTGCCTTCTTGGGATAATATTAAAAGTGGTTAAATAATAAAAATTGCATTTAAAATTGATGTGTGTTTTTTCAAACATTAAGAAGTCCATATGTTCTATGCAAAAAACAACATGTGCAAATATTTTTTTGGGATTGCGCCCGAACATTATAACATTAAATTTGTTTTTTTTTTTAACCTTACAGCCTTATAAGACCTTGATCTCGAAAGTTATATTTTGTATTTTTGTTTATCCTTTTTAGTGCGTTTTTTCTGGTTCCTGAAATGTTTATGTTTGCGGATAACCATTTTCCTCACATATTATTTGAGAGCACTTAGACTTGCCCATGCTTCTATCTTCACTTCAATCTAAAGCAAGGAAAATCTGTACTGGCTTATCCCAACTCCCTGTTGTCCATTTTTAAAACTCTCCAAGATACTCTCGTAGAGACAGACAGACATTCTTAAAAATTATAAACTTCGTACATCAATAATGCTTTCGAGTACCCGCCAGCATTATTGTAAAACAACGACGAGAGCACATTAAAATCGGTTGATACGTTGACAGCGTCTGAGCTAGCTTCACGTTTATAACTTTTTTACCAATTAAAATGTCTTCACTTTTCATTTTTATTACTAGGTTGAAGTTGATACTTTGGACAGAATTTGCAATCTGGAATATTTATGTCGAAATATCTTCCTGTTGCTAGTATAGCACACAATTCATATATACATTACTAAATTGTATTTTATTCTCGCCGTGTGATATTATATGACTTGACAGAGAGGAAAGTCTGGATGTGTATGTGCGTACATCGTAGCACGAAGGTCGGAGTAGAAGCTTACTCAGCAAGCGTTCAAGGCTATCACTTTCTCAGACACAGCAGCGAGAAATGTGAAGCTCCCATTCCTGTTTGGTGTGTTGGAATTTCACTAATAATGCTAAATCACTTTCCACGTTCTACGAAATATTTCCGAGATTGAACTTCAGACTTAAATTAATTGTGTAAGTACCAGTAGAGAGGCCAAAATACATAAGTGGAACGGCCAAGATATACAAATATCTAACATAATTTATTTGATATCTAGCAATTATTATCTTTTCTCATCTGGAATTCCGATAACTGAGATACCTAGAGCCCCCCAGTTGAATTTAGGAAATTCGGAATCATTTTTATGGTGGACAAATTCAGGGTCTTTTTCGGGGTTTTTCTCAAGATTTTTTCCTTTCCTCGTTCTACAAACACTTTCATCTTACTGCAGAACGTAAGCCTGTAGTTCTGATTTGCACTTACAATCTTGTGGCTCTGGTGTTTGAAATACTGCTTTCAGAGCCGCTCAATCACTAGAAATGCCTGATGGTGTACTTGGGGATGACGAGATTGGGCTGGATGTTATTTGTTTCGCCGTAGGGTTCACTTATTCTCACGGGGATGTGGAGATCGGCAGGCATTAGCAGAGTATAATTAGTAGCGTTCCTTGTCCGACGGTAGCAGATACAACCTCAGGGCACATTCTCAACTTTATTCGGACATCCCCTCTCATTATGCCGTTCCATCCGTTGTGAGCGAGTGATTAGGAACAATATATTAAATAAAGTTAAATATTCGGCAACTTTCTCTCACACTTGGGACTGACAACTAAAGATATCCCGCAATTTAAAAGTTGCAGAAAATGTTTGCCATTCTTAGCTATTTCTGTTTTGTTCATTTAGAGTTCATATTTTTCCTTTTTAGTTTAATTTTTTCTCCGGGTTTTAAAAACAAATTATCCTTAACTATTCTATTCTTTATGATTTAAAAACATTTTCTTTGTCATTGTTATTTAGTTGGCAGTATTACCCAAGAAAATATTTAATAGGGTAGGACATTCAATTTATACAGAAAAACGAGTTAATTTCGTCATTTTTTGTATTTTAGTACACTTTTCTTGAATGACTTTTATATTGCCAAGAAAACTTTCTGGGTGCGTCTCTGTTTCACATCGTCGCTGTTGACTTCCTTTTGAGTTTTTTCATGGCTTCCACAAATACAAAAATGTTAAGAGTGCGCACTGTTACAGTTTTTCCCAAAGCGGTATGGATTTGCAGCGCGATGAGATCGCGGGTTCAATTCCGGCCAGAGTTGATGGATTTTTCCGGGCTTAAAAATCTTAAGTATGGCTTCCTTCATAAGTAAAGCTGTGGGACCCGAGTCATAGAGTTACGGCACGTAAAAGAACTTCTGAGCAAAATTTATCGGTTTGAATTGAATGGGACGCTGGAAACGTGAGATGTTCAAGACCGTCCGCAAATAAACCAAATCGGTAAAATAAATTGCGACCTGACGTCAAGGGATCTGAATTTTTTTTTCCTGCGGAAAACGTGCTGAGTTGTCTATGCAATTTTCAATTAAGTATTCATTATAAATGTCCATTGTCACCCTTTCCGGCCACATAGAGTTACGATCTTCTGTAAAAGTATGAATGAATGTATTTATTAATATACATAATTTTAACTTTGAAACCCTTGCACGGTTACACGGTTCGTACTTTTCATAATACACAAAACGTGCATTACTTAATAAATAACCTCATTGCTTAACGTAGTTATAATAATAATAATAATAATAATAATAATAATAATCTCAATAATAGCTTAATGTAAACACACAGAACATAGAACCCCATCTCATTAGAATAAGTAGACACAATATCATCTATACATACATTTTTGTTTAATTCAGTTTAGTTTCACACTCCCCGCGCCCAGGTTTTCAGCCTTCTCAGACTTGAGCTGTCTCACCTTCGACATGAATTTGTCTACCTGCTCCTCATCCTTGCCTGTCAGCATAGCTCAAGTTGCCCTTTGCCCTCTGTTAGAGTCAGTAAAGGAAGGCGGTAGGCACTTTTCCTCCTCAGTGCTGCTACAGTTCGCTAGGATGTGCGAGCATGTTCTTCCTCTTCACATAAAGGGCAAATTCTCAATTCATTTTCAACTGAGCTTCTGATCTGCTGCCAAGCTGCAAGCCTAAACCCCGCGAGTCCCTGTTTAATGAGTATGTCTCCTGCATCCCCCACTAAGATTTTAATCCCGTGTGACTTCCAACGAGATCTTCTCTCCTCTTTCCTCTTGGTAAGAACTCTCAAAAAGCAATGCTGTTATCCCTAAGGTAATTTTTTAATCTTAAAATTATTAAAAAAAATATATATATATATATATATATATATATATATATATCAACTATTGTATGCTGCCTGTTTATATCCTTAAGGTGGTTCCTGACCTACCTGCATACATTTCCCCTGTTACCTTGGCCTGCTAACCAATAGTGTCCAACTCGATGGTTTCTAACCCCTTTCTCTCTTTGAACCCCCATATCTTATTTCCCTGAAATCTAAACTGCTCATTCTGCTTCTAAGCAGAAAATTGGTCCAATTAAAGATTGAACTACCAGAATAATTTTCAGCCAATATTTCATCGCTCTAATTTTACATTCTATTGTCTCATTATGAGCCCCAAATTCGATTTTAATTCCGCAGTTCGCCCTACCCCTTCCTGCTTCCAATATCCTTTTCTAAAAACGTGTTCTCCTCACCTGATCCACATTCTCCGTTTGCTCTCACCCCCAGATTTCCGCGCCGTGTGTCATTATGGATCTGACCGGAGTACTGTAAACGGTTTCCGGCAAACCTACCAGAGATTTGGAAAGCTGCTGCGTATCCGGAGAGTCTCCGTGGCCTTCATTCCCGCCTTGTGTTTCACCGTGTCAATTTGTTTCGTCCACTGTCCGTTCATTGTAAAAGTAAGTCCTAGGTACACGAAATTCTTAACATTAACTAAGGCATGTCTTTCGTAAGTCTAAATTTCTTCCCTGCTATAGGCTGCTCCGTTCTTAAAAGTCATTTTTTCTTTTTATTTTCGTTAGCTGTGAGCAGCCATTCTTCGTATTAAGTCTGCAGTCTGTTAAGGCCCCGCTGCAATCGTCGTTGAACACAGTACCGTGTCATCTGCATATAAAATCGCCGACACATGAAAACCACCTAATACGGGTGGCTCTATAATCCCCTGTACCATTATGCCCACTAAGCCGCCTACAAACAGGTTAAATAGTAAAGATGATATAGTCGTATCCTTTAGCAATAACTCTGCGAAACCCGACCATATGTGAGTCATCCTGCTAATGACTTTGTGGAACTGGACTTCTCCGACTCTCACAAGAATAACACAATCGGTGACAAGCTTTAAGGGTCTCTCCCAACTTTCGTTTCACATCCCATTTTTTCCCCCGTTAAGGGTGCTTATTTGGAACTATTGTATTTCATTTTATGTTTTGCTTACTGAGAGTAATTATCATTGGAAAATAAAGATAACATTTATTTCCTGAAATAGGAATATGAGGATTATGTCATGTATAATCTACATAGCGTTTAAAATATATTGAAAGTTCTAGAAACTAAAAATATGTTGTAAAACATAACCTGCAATGTTTGATTTTACAATTTCGTAATAATCAACGTTTTGTCATACAATTATAGAATGCAAAATTCAAAACAGGTTTTACTACAATTTGAAAGGAAAATCAGATCGGAAATTTCAAGAGTACGGCTACATTTGAACAACAGATCTTTGGCTCAACTTTTCCATGTTGTACCATATCAACAGACAAAATTTCTCCCATCTGGTGTGCACTCCTAATGTATTCGGATGTATCAATAATGAGATGTATACAAATATAAGTAGCTCTTACTACAACACCTCTCGTTAGGAGTCTCGACCCATGTCGATCGATGTCTGCTGAGAATATGCTGAGGCAACAGGTGTTTCGTCTAGAGAGCTCGGAGGTGCCGCGTGGTTTCTCAAGGTCCGCATTGTAGCAACAGACGTTTGTGAGCATTGTAGAAACGGTTCTCAGTTTACATGTTGAGGCTATTGTGAGAATAACTGTCACTTTACACCCACTTTTTATCGTTCTCGGCCGACTTCTCACTGACTGGAGAAAGTTAGTGTACACATTTAAGAGATTTTTTGACCCACTCTTAATTCAACCATGCAAGGCCAAAGTTCCACCTATCGCTGGCTCCATCGTTAGACAACATTTATCCTATTTCTGCTCGCACATGAGTAATAGCTTGCGCACAATATTAGTTTTATTTTATAATAAGTACTAAACTTGTGTTAAGGAGTTGTTCGAAATCATACCTGTCTGAAATCGTACCTTTTTGATATCTTTTAATGAAATTTGCATTTACTTTCGACAGCTGTGCATTAACTCTTCCAATTTCTACATAGAAAATTTCTTATAAATTCCCTCATAGTATGGGCGTTATTCCTGCAGGTGTTTTCTCTGCTCTAGCGGTACATTTAAACACACACTATAGTAAAATTTACTTCACAAACGCACTATAACTAATAACAATGATACACCAATACTCTGTAATAACACAAAGATTTAGTTTATCATAATCTCTTAACTCAAAACTGAGTTATCATATCACAAGTGCAGATATAACGTTTGCTCTCGTATCAGCTAATTTCAATTGTCAGATCGGGAATTGCCTGTTACTATGACATGCTGCTTATGTGAATTTGGCCCCGGGCGCGCTGCGATCAGTTTATAACGCATACTGAAAACAATTTTCTGTAGAAGACTTGACAGCATGCTAGGGTTAGAGCCTCTGTGTTCACCTGCAATGTCTGTGTTGCTACAGTTTCCATCCATTTTTGTGTAACTTAAAAAATAAATTGTTCTACTAACGGAATGATGTTATTTTATATCACTATTACTCGGTTCATCACATATACCTAAGTTTAAATTATGCAGTTGTCTTGTACACAGAACTTATTTGAATTTCGGGTCAGGAAAGTGTGACTGTGTACTGAAAGATAACAGTTGTCAGTTACTAAAATGCATATGCAGTTAGCAGCTTGTAATTTGTGTAAATGGTTGTGCAATGGGTACTTTCTTTGTGTTCGAATTACGTGCTTATCGTTCTTATTTAGTTATGACACTACATAAATATGGTCGAGAACAATGGGTTTAATATTATATGCATGTTATGGAAACGGATTCTTGCAGAGAAGTAGTAAGGGGATTCGTAAGAAAATATCCTGGGTATCGTATTCCAGGTAGAGAAACTGTTCGCCAAACTGTTAAAAAATTACGATAGACATAATATCTCAAAGACAAGAAAGATGTTCCGAAACGCTGTGTTCTTACAAAAATGTTAATTGGTGTAATAAATTTCCTACGCAGATGTCGGCAATGTATTGCTGCTGAAGGACATTATTTTCAACATCTCTTGTAACACAGTTTCGTGCTTATTATCATCAGTTTTAAATAAAGTATCATTTTATGCTTTCAGTAAAATTATGAATACTAACTTTACGTTCGACGACCGTCTCCCTATTTTCGGTTGCGGTGACTGCACTTCCCTAGCAATCAACTTCGCTTGAGCAGCCCGTAACTGAATTAACCTCATTGTGTAAACATTATCTCCTCTTCTGGAGCCCCCAAACCTGAAAAAAGGGACCTCAGAGGGAAAATTTGTCTGCCGTTTCACGTCCTGATTTGAATGGGATGCTGATGACTTGAGATGTTAAAGAGCTTCCGTAAATAAAACAAATAAAAAAACAGAACTCTTCTGGATAACCGTATAACTGTGTTTATCTAACGTAAAATGAAAATAGCATCTAAAATAGTTTTCCAATTGTTAAGGGAATACTATACTCAAATTACATCTTTATTTTTAATATCGATAAACTAGATTTTGACTAGTTGAGTATTTAGTTCACATTAACACATATGCTTTTCCATGCGTTTATAAAAAGTGGTTTCCATGTTAGAAGCATTTTAAGTAATCATTGTATTGCTTTATACAGGATGTAACGAAAATACCGGGACAAAATTTGAGGGCGAGTTGATTAAAATACACACTTTGAGCGCATTTCGACGTACAATACAACTTAAGTTTGTTATAAATTAATACTTTTTTCAGACAATCCAGTGCTGCTTTCGATTCAAGTAATTCCGCTAATGTATCCTAGATGGTGTTATGTTGTCAAGAGACTTATTTACATTTATCATTTGTGTGCATCTTGGTTAGTTCATTTCTTATGTTTACTTTGTGGTAGAGTTCAGCTATTTGAGCGTGCTACCATGACAAGGTATTCATTTCGTGAGCAGGCAGATACGATTATATGTACATCGCACTAAGGGTAACGAATGCAAGGTTGTAAGACTGTATCAGATGGGAGTTTGTAGACCGAAGGCACCCGAGTTGTGGGTTCTTTCCTGCAGTTTATCGTCAAGTTGCTGAAACAGAATCCGTAACACTACAAACTGCGGATCGAAAAAAATTGCTCGTACGCCTGACCAGTTGAAGTAGATCATCCGCAATACCACCCACTTACTGATTTTTAATTGCTGATGATGCTGCATTGTATAGAACGTATTTCATTAGCTCGCAGGCTGTGAAAATTTGCGATTTGTCTCGTATGTGAGCGAGGCTGCAGAGTTAAACAATGGATTGACAGTTTGGGCAACAAAAGTTTTCCCGCTCTTGTAGGGTTTAATTTCGTAATGGATATCCTAATTATTCATTCCCTTTGTTTCATACATTGTCGAATTTCACATCTGAAAGTAACAATGGAGGTAACCCTTTACATTATTTCCTGAACTCCACTTTTACCACCATATGAATACACTACGAGAAACCAGTACGTTCGGAAAAAACAATTCTCTTAAAACTGTTCGATATGTCTGCAAATGTGAGGGATAAGTCTGTGTTACTGGCTAGGAGGTGAATTGGCCGTAAAATGTTCATTATGTCTACAAGTTCAACATATTAAGAAGGAAATGCAATATACTACCAAATTGGTTTGACTGGTCATTGAATGCGTAAAACAATACTTGATATTGCTGAACTGTAACAAAATAGCTGGTATAACTGCGAGTACGTAATACATATAATACATTCAAAATATACTGATAATGTTCACAAAATGTGTTATTTATGCTTAATATAACCTCCTCGTCAACTTTGTTTTCCTTGAACAGATTTCTTCGTGCTTTTCTTCATATCTTTTTTTCATTTACTTGGGATTAGTTTAGCAATGATTTCTTTTGATTTATCTAATGTTTCTTCTGGAAGATCGATTTAAAAACAACATCTCCTTCCATTTTCAATATATATTACAAATATAAAAAATTAAGTAATTTCGATTTATGGAACTAAGTATTGTACTAAATCGCTTATTTCCTCGCGTCACGACAGTTGAAAACGAATACGGCAGAGTATGTGCCCGGAGTAATGAAAAATCTCGCAGGCATCTAATGGGGTTCAACCACGGTAATTTGGTTTGGAGATTAACTTGAAGCTGCTCAGGTGCATTAAGGCTTATGTACAGTACATCCTAAAGAAGACAACGAAACCTCTCAATCAGACTGATCAATAACCATAGTGTTCCAGTTATCAGGCTGGAAATAACTCAGCAGATGCTTAATTGTGAGGGGGGTTTGCCCAGCTCCAGTCCTGAATTGAACCATTTGGAATACAAGCTAAAGAATTTTTTGAGGACCAAACCGCGCTTATTTAGGCACAACAATAATACTACTTTAAAACGTGTTTGAGACAAGCAGGATAAACGTTGCACGTGGTCACGGAGGTTAAGGTGTGATAGAGTTAATATGGACATTTGCAGTGAATTCGTGAATGTATAACCGGTATCCGTTTCATAAATTCATAGGACGCAGAGGTTACTGCAACCTTATAGGAATTAAGACAGGAAAAACACAATGAGATAGATATAACTTTTAGCAGGAAGTATAATTTTATTATGTACATGAAGTTTTCCTTGTTAATAAATTTCACTAGTTCCACTGGGGATATGCATTCAGATATTGAGTTTTGCAATCAAGCCCCAGGTAACATTTGCAGAAACCGTTTATTCTTAATGTCCCCGTGGTTACTTCTTTTGTGTAATATGCGTATTTATTTTTCATACCATCTTCACAGAATGGGCAGATATCTTACTAGCAGGATTTGCCATTTTCTGCTATATCAGAAGTTTGGTGGTTGCACTGTGGTGAATATCTAAAATTCTTGTTTTCATTTGTGATCGGATTAAGTCACTTCTGATGCTCTTCAATTCTTCCATAATTGTACTGGTATTAACATAATGTAATATAACTTATGATGAAATCAACGTATAGCTACTTTTCACCTCCATAACGAGGGCATATGCGAAAACGACAGTCCTGGTCATCTATCTCCAGTTGCAAACCTACGTCTGTTTGTTATAACGTGCTCTGGTGATAAAACAGCCATGAGAATTTGCATGGAAATCGCAACACGTCGTAGTTTTCCGTTCTTCATTCTCAGATGAACTGTTACTGAATGCAGAGTAACGTAGTATTTCATTACATTCCTTACATTTCCCTCGCTATGCACATACACCAAGTGTATGCTCTTTAAGATCATCGGATGTTTTCCCAGATGAAGAGGTACTTATCTACTTCGCATTAGTGAGACACTTGATTAAGACACGAATTGCTTGTGTCTGCAACATGATGACGTAATGTAAACACCACAATGGTCACTTTAATCAGCTTGGTCGGAAGTACATGGGTGTTTCAAATCATGATGGGATGAAACTCTTCAGATTTAACTCTCTATTGTGTTGCTGTTTTTGCGCTTATTACCTTTTTGCCTCATAACGTCCCCACTCTCTTTCTTTATCCTGTTTACCTGGCCACGTCAGGATGGTTCGCCAGCTAATGACTGGTTGTTCCCCTATCGAAAGGTCTACCAAGCTATGACGTAACCGTTCTGACAGGCAGGTTTGGTTTCAACATCCTTACACGCGAGCGTGGGTTATAATTCTTTTCGCCATATCTTCAAAGTTGTTAGACCCAGAGGCTTCTCCGATAGGTAAGCCCTTTGATCCAGGTACTATGCTTATTAAAGTGTTTTTTGTTACATAGTAAAAGGTTTACAATTATAATGGAGCAGTTGCATTTTGCAACGTTCTTAAAGAGTAAGGTTAGTTGGATTAATAAAATTGAATCATTTTGGGCAGCATTAAAATTAATTTATTCGTTGTTTAAGAGGGAGGTTTTATTAAATGCTTTTGCACAAGTGTCGTATTAAGTATTTTATTCGATTTATTGTACTTTTATTGGGAAAATATTTTCAGAGTTTGTACTTTTCACAATAGATATGACTGATTTACACGTCGTGTAACTTTTCTACTTTAGAGATAAAATTTATTTAATGTGTGCATTATATTTACAATTGTTATTGCTTAATAAATCATCTTGGAATTGTAAACTACTATTCTCTTGTGCTGAAAAGCTACTATATTACAGGTATCTCTATCAGTACAGTTACAAAAGTTTCCAAATTGAACTGACGTAAACGAAAGGCTGTCGAATCTTGATTATTGAGTTACAATACCATCATACGTACCGTTATCCAGCGCTTTCCTGAGTTCAGAGGGAAAATGTACGGAAAGTTTATGTGTTACTTACAGGACGTTGGTATTACAGTCACAAAATAGCCCTAGACCAGACCCTGTATACAAAAGCTGCCATTGAAGATGAATTTATAACACATTATCAAATTAAAATGTGACAGTGAGGAACTTCCCTGACGAATATATTTAAAATATATTAATATTATATAATATTAATATTATATATTAATATTAGATATTAATATGATATATTAATAATATATTAAATATATTAATATATTTAATAATATATTCCATAGCGAAAGCTGTAATTATGTCGTTCTCAAACAAACCCATTGCTGCGAAAGAAACTAGTACGTTAAAATATCTTTCAGTGCAGGTCGTTGACTTTTCAGATGTCATTTCGAACAAATTAAGATATGGAACGGTATTTGTTATTCGTCCCAATGCTGAAGAGTTGAATGGGTGATTTTGGACTGTTTTAATGACGTAATGTCATTAGGGAGGAAAGGAGATTGTTCATAGTAATAATGAAGTTCGGCACTGGTTGAACATTTAATTTATTCGACAATTTGAAAGGTTCTGGAACATCCTGTGCTTTGGCAGATTATAATTCACTGTATTTGTTCACTTTAACACGAGTATGACTATTCTTACTATTACGCCAGCACTGCCTGACTCTCACTGAACGAATGATTTACTTTGACTCTTCGCGATGGTTTAAATATCTAAATATCTGCCTGACTGACTCTCACTGAACGAATGATTTACTTTGACTCTTCGCGATGGTTTAAATATCTAACTGATGACTGATTAATTGTTACTCTTGCTGCTACAGTTACTAGTGTCACTACTCTTGCTCTTAGGACGGTTTCCTGACACCACTGCTTCAGAACTTTGTCGCCAATGCCTCCAAACTTAAGCTGAAGGCTGATTTCGACTGCTTTAGAATGACTAAGAATTCCCTATACTGCCTTTAGAATGACTCTGACTCTGATCCTGTTTTCCAGTTTTCTATAACATCGCCACGCCTCTCGCTAAATTAAATTCCCTCGTTTATTATCCCATTCCCAAGTTATATGTTAACAATTGGCTATCTTAAAATATTTATTGTATTGCTAAGTTCTCCTCATTCGTTGATATTTATTCGATGCCCATTTGCTAAAATTATTTCCCCCCTTCTGATCTACAATATTTTCACACACTTGAGTTTTCCAAAAACGGCCTGTCATAAATTTCGGCACATTCCTTACATGCTTGATTTCTAAAGTAATATCTTTTCCCTCCCTTAGTTATAGATAAGGTCTTGGTTTCTACGAAAACGCGTGACTCTGCCCGCGGTAAATCCTTTTGGCGGCAAGTACAGTTATACCCATTCCTAACCTTTAACAGTACACTGGCGCCTGGGAACGGCGAGTGTCCCAGGGTTTAAAAGGGTAATGCTCAATAAAAGTATCCTTTCCCAGTAAATGTCCTCACTTCTCCTCCGACAAAGTACAGCATTGCCTTTCCTTTTATAAACATAACAAACATATAGTATTACGGAAAGATAACTTGAATATTACATGCTAATCAAAAAGACATATCTACATACATACACTGATACATATAATATTGGGGTCTTCCTTTTAATTGCAATATTAATACCCTTCATTACCGGAAACAAGATACAAGTATTATCATAGTAGTCATCAGGATCAATTATAATTTAAATGGGAAAATTTGAAACATTTCCTGCTTTAGATTACAAGGTGACATATCAGGATTATTTGGTAAAATTTTCCTGAAATGTGTACAGGGGAGTTATACATTTATTGGACGCATATGTGTAAACATTATCATGTAGCAACACAGCACAATGCTAGAGCTTGACAGTCTCTCAGCAAATTGGCAAGTGATGTCAAATGCACCTCGTGTACACATATAGTAAATATCAAATGCGCATAACAGGCTTTTTGATATCAAAGCCCAGGGCGGTTTCTGCAACTGTCTTCATGTGACAACAGATTACTGCGGAATAGCCATTTTCCACAAAGGGTAGTGCGTTTCATCATATTCGTAATGTAGGCAGACAGGCGGTACATTTGGTGTAAGCATTTAGCAGTGAAACTTTTCTAAATAAAGAAAATATCATTGTTTTTCCTGAATAACAAATATAATACTTTTTACCCGAGTGCAGTTCTATTTAATGAAAACAAGTATTTATGTATCATTTAAACAGCTATTAGAAATATGTGAATGAACCTAATATGCAGGTTATGTGGGTATCCGTTAAAATAAAAAGAGAACATTAAAAATTCTATAGCTATAGAGCGGTTACTTCATTTTTAATACCTTTACTGCCGCAAATGAAAAGTAATATCTGTGAATAGGAAATTGAGTGGCCTGAAAGAACTGTTATGAAACTACAGGGAGATGAATAAATATAATTATTTCATTTCTTTTTTCAGGCTATCGATTATACATCTTATGGTACATAACAAATTACGCAGTTAGACAAGTTGTGATTACCTATCAGTTTATATAAACTTTGTCCGCTGACACATTGTTTTACGTCTCGGCAAATAACTATGCCGCTTCCGTACTTTAACTCTGTTTGTGTATGCAATTTACAAATTATACAAAATGTTCAAACTGTTCTCCTCCTACGACTAAACGCATTAGGATTAAATTTGGGCTCAGTTACATTACTCGTTTGATTGCGAATGCTTTCCGTAACATCCCGAAACCTCTAATACTGCTAATTTCACGAAGCATTTTGTTGGAAGCATTCAACCAATGTATCTAGTCTTTTCTTTGGTAAAAATATACGTTTTAACTCATGTTTATTTGTTTAGCACCGAACCAGTTCATACAAATTTGTGCACTGCAGTTCGGGATGTAGGTAATTGATCAGGAAAGTTCTGAATAAATTCCTTATTCACACGATTAGTTGATAGATATTTAAAAACTATTTTACATACGTTACTCTAGAGTCAATAGTCAAGCAATATTCTTCAACGAATGCATACTGCAGGGAACACGTTCAGAAAGCAAGGTTTAAAGAATGACAAAAAGAAAAGGATTACTATACATGACGTACGGGCACTACCGGGTGCTCAGGTCTAGTAGCCGATATATATATATATATATATATATATATATATACTATTAATGGAGTAATAAAAACTTCTAAAAAGCATAAAAACTCATAAAAACACTCAGAGTGCAATATAAAAAGGTTCACATAAAATTTCACACTAAAAAACGTAAAATTGAACACTAAAATCACACTATATTTCGAGCTTGGCTCTTGGTCACGTGTTCCAGCATCAGAACAGAGTGACAAAATAGAACTATCATCATAGCTCATAGCAGCAAGTACACAGGAATTTGAAAACTAAAATTGTACATTGAAATTCTTCTCTCAAATGTAACAACAGACCTTATGGTTGAAAACGTGATACGTTTTATTATAAATACCGCTTGGCTTTCCTAATATAACACATATTAAGAGTCTTTCTTTTCTGTTTCGTATATACCTGTTCAAACTGACAGAAAATAAACTAGAAATTGATGAGTAGATAGCGTTAAATTTTTGAATCTCAGCATTACCTTTTCTCATTATTTGCTTTTATTGATTTTTATTGTCCCTTATACCGTGCCCTCATCTCGTTATGCAATCGGAGTTTGTATACAGTAGAAGAAATCGGTTGACTTTCAGTGGACACGCGATTCCCGGTAAGACTGGAGTTAAAGCTCTGCTGATGTAGGTAATTAGGCTTGCGCAGCCGTGTTTATCATTCCTACTCTTTCAGTTGCATTGCTGTAGGAAGTGCGTATTAGACTTTCTGCTGTGTATTTGTGGAGTATGGCGAGAGTGAGATTTACGTTATAACAAAACATGTTTATTTATTACAGTTGTGTGCGAAATAAATTGTACTGTAAGAAAGTATTTTGTGGTAAATAGTATCTCAATATAGAATGCTATTTTCAGATTGTAAATAGAGATTGAACCCAAGGTGTTTTCATTAGCGAATAACCGTAATGGGTGGCCGAGGTCGTTAAGGCGCGGGCTCGTCAGCGGGAGGTCAGGGATTTGATTCCCACCTGGACCGTCCTCTCTGAGTCCTTTTTCAGGTTTTCCTCAATCCTCATAAATGGCAAATGCAGGGGATGTACTCTAAAACCTAGGCCTGGAACGTTTCCTTCCTTTAAAAAATCATTTCCAAATTTATCAATTCGTCTCATGTATCATAAGTGTCCATCGCCTGTGATGTCTCAGTAGTTAAAACGCGAATGTCTCATCATTAAACACTATTAAAATGGCGAAAAACCGAGATAAAAAAATGTGGTTTAACAGAGGAGAAGCTTGATGAAATAGGCTATCAATTAGCAATTTCTCGAAAATCTATAACACAAAATTGGTTTATCTGTTCGCAGTGAGTGCGTATAAAGCCTCTCAGATGCTGCATCAGCAACCATATAAAATCACTGTACCTGAAATAAATCTCTCGTAAGCGTAAGCAAATATCTAGGTGGGAGTTTACAATATTCTGGAGAATAGATTGCGGCGAGTGTCTCAAAATATTTTCAAAAGAACTCAGAAATGTTCCACAGCGGTGAGTGGTTATTTACAACTAATAAATAACGAAACAAACCAAAATACACAGATGGCAAGACCGTTACGCAGTAACTTCGCTTCTGCATAATTAATCTCCGAGTAGGGGATTGAAGACTCAGTATATAATTTATAGAAATAAATAATATTCTTAGGAGAGGTGGTGAATTTTGTCACTTTGAAAAAAATTGTGAGTTGTGCGTGTGAGAAGAGTGTATTTTGATCTGTACTGCTTTACGAAATACACTATCATGGTTTTGAATCCATGATAAAATAAAACTATATAATAAAAATTATGATAAGTTATTACAGACCTAATTCCTCGTGCTAAAATTTAACTTTATAATATTCTGTTAGTTTAATGCGTGATACTAATTGAATGGTTGTCTCTTCCAAGTTGAGACATGTACACCTCCGCCTACAGCAAAATGCAGGAGACACGCGACGAAATATCTGCTGTGAAATTCTGCTTTCGTCTCAACAAATATTCAGCTGGGCCTATGCAATGTTACAGGAGGCTTATGGAGAGTTTGTTATTGCCTATTGCACAGCTTGAAGATGTTTTAACATTTTAAAGAGGGGAGGCAATCATTTTCAAGGGAAGCAGGCTTTGGAACTCCAGTCTATGCTCTAACGGAAGAAAGCATCAACATCGTTGCTGTCATTGTGTGAGTGTATTGTTGAGTAATATTAAGAACATTTTTAGATATTCTAAAAATTCTACCACCCACACGTTGTAGCTCAAAAGTTGCATATGAGAATTTTTTTTTTTCCCTGCACGGGGGTTTCAAGACGACTGGTTCTTTAACAACAGGACATTCGCGTGCAGGTTTGTACACATTAGGGGATGGTGTTGCAAGAAATGCTGAGTTTTCAAATGTACTCCCTACTTGGCTGTCATTTCCAAAAAGCAAAGCCCTGTTTGGAAACCTCTATCATCAACAAAAACTTCCATCTTCCCGCCTCTCCGTGTGCTGACGCAGTCTTTGTACTGTACAGGAGTTGAATTCTTGGAGAACACGTGTCTCAGAGTTTTCAGGACATTTCTGTAGTATTGCACAATTACAGTTGTGTTTACAGGTATGATATGCTAGTAAACCATTACTCGGATATCGAAAAATGCGTTGGCCATAACTCTGCCATTGCTTTAATTTGTTAGTGCTGTTATAATGCTAAAAATCCGTATCTTTAGCACAAAGAATCTTCATGTATGATTCCTATGTGAAAACAAACTGACGTAGAGAAGTGAGACGACGATTTATAGACTAATTCCTAGCTGTTCATGTGCCTCAGAAAATCCGTAATCTTCTGAATATATTTGGGGAAATGGGATCTGTTCTTGGCAAGATACCGAAAGTTAAAACGCCGTGTTCTTAAGAAGGAAAAACTGGATGGCATCGGAGGAAAGTTCGAACGAAGTTCAAAGACATCTGTGAAAGCTTGCACAGGAATCAGGAAGTTTGCAAAATTCGATTTGGAAAGTCACTAAGTTTTAAAATTAAAATAATGTTAGATAACTGCAGTTCATGAATTGCAAACACACGATAATGCCAGCAGAGTTAATTTCTGCAATAGGGAGTTGGATAATGTTAATGATTGCCCTATCGACACACTTTTTATTTCGTTTTTAAACGGACCAATCATGTTTTTATTTACATGGTCATGTAGCGACAGAAAACAATAGATACTGGAGTGCAGAAAATCCCGATCTTGCACACGAAATGCATTTGCATGAACAAAATGTTGGTGTTTGGTGTACTGTAGAAATCTATGCGTTTGAATTTAAGGGGCTATGAATATCCGGCAAACAGCTTGCTTTCCGGTGCCAAGCAATTGCTGTTAATGCGGCCATGCTTTCAAATTAGGACTCTGTATTTACAACAGTAACAAACATTTTATAGTTTTGTGATCAGTCTCAAATATGCAAACATTTACCACAGATACGAGATTCCTTGAATAAACATTTTTTAAATATTGTTAATTTTGGTAATCGATAATAAAGAAACATGTGTTCATAAATTAAAACGCGACCGTACGTGCACCAAAAATGAAGGGCGCTCCGTACCCCTAGGCATTTCAAATTATTCTGCAAGAAAAATTGAATCTAAAAATGGGTGCCGAGATTGTTGACCAAGGAAATAAAGAAATAAATAACGCAAAATGTCATTTCAGTATAATGTATGTCGATTAATTTGAAATCTGGAAGGCCATTTGCTTCGATTCGTGACCGTGGACGAAACTTGGAGTCGAAGCAGCGGAAGACGCTGAATAAGTCAAAGAATATTTTAGGTGACCACTGTTTTAGGGAATTCTAAAGGAATAGTCCTGGCAGACTACTTGGATAAAGGTAAAAGAATAACAGGAACTTGTTAAGCAGCGTTTTTGGAACATTTGGAAAATAAATTAAAAGGTTGATTTCTCATGTACTCTCATCCGCAAGATGGCACATAGCAGTTTTGCCCTGTTCGCGATTTTCACTCGGCGGGAAGAATTTGTGGTATATTGTGGATGTCATTGATGTCATCAGCTTTTACGACGAAATGAAAAAACAAGAAATTCAGTATATCAAGAAACACAAAACTGATAAGTTCAAAATAATTTCTACTTTTTTTTTTAAACATATGTTTAAAGTGTTCTTCATAAATTCGTAACCAAAACTTTCATTGCCCTATAGTGAGAATAGTATCAAAAGCATAGCATAGTAAAAGTTGTGAAACTTGAAGAAACTCTTCAAAATAAGAGTTGCACTTAAGAAAAGAAGGCAGAACCGCAAACTGAAGCAAGTAATTATTAATGCTTCACTACCGTTCTCTTGTTAGGGTTAAACTTCCGCCTTTCTTTACTTGCTTTATTTTTTAATGAAGTGTTCGACCAGTTGTACGGCCTAAGGCAAGTACGAAGGAACATGTGTGTCCTATTGGTACATTTCTTGTTCTCCTATTCAAAGTTTGCTGACCGCTTATCGCGTCGACCCAGAGCGAAACAAATGATGAAGCTCTGCTTTTACTATTTCTGCCTCAAGCGATGACCGCTGAGAGAGAACAGCTTTGTTCTGCACTCTGACGTTCAGTGTTATTGCCTGAGCAAAGAAAAGAGTACTTTGTTCCAAATGCTAGTATTCCGAATTGCTTTTCCACGTAAATTGTTGATTTTGCTTTCTTGCTGAAGACATTTAAATTCCCCCACTGGCAAATGAAAAATCCCTATTCGATGTGAGGGAGATAGCATTTATATAGGTATAAACATGCTGAACGTTCCATGCTTTGTTATTTATTTGCATTGTGGTAATATTAAAATCAACATTTCTTTGAAACAATGACAAAATAAAAAAGGAGGAAATGGTGCAAAGTCATCTTTTTGGTCTCATTAACATTAAGAAAAGTGCATATCCACTGTAATGTCATTTTGTAGAATTACTATTATAAATGTTGTATAGCAAGTGTATGGAAAGTGGGACATTAGTTCAAGTAAATGGTTCCTACTTTTGAAATTGCACTTTAAATGTCAGTTTACCGAACTCTAGAAATCTACTCGTACAATTTTCGTAAATCACCCAGTATTTCCAGAAAAGTATAAATTGTTTTAGAACGTGAACATCTATATGCAAAAACGTGCATAGATTTCTGTCAGAGGGGCTGTTCTAGAATTGTTGCACTTGCTCCAGAATAGTATTCTAGTGACAAATCGGAGATAGATATGTAAAAGAAATGTTTGCTGTGTTCTTAACATATTTAAAATACAATGAACCAATAAGAAGTTAATCTCGACCATTCATCTCGACTACTGAAGGAAACATACAGTGTTTAAAATGCATTCTATTTACATAAGTTTTCTAGCCCTATGTTAAGGAATGGCTAGTACGTTTAACGTATTATTTTAAATGCACAAATCGACGAATATTAACAACAATGACTTCTATATGTTTTTGTCATATTTAATTTACAATTCAGATATTTCAAATAAACGAAATAACGCAACAAAACAATAATTACGAAAAACAATATTTCTATCCTCAGCTGCTATGCAAGTTTCAGTTCGTATGAGGTTTATTGTAAGTGACTCTTAACGGACTATTATTCTTGTGGCTCCTAAGTAAAAGAGTGGATTTCAATTTGGCCCTCTGGCTGATTATTCTAGCACTCCAAGTTCAAAGGCATCTTCCTAAGAAAGTATTATTTAACGTTGTCTTGCTTTCAACAGTATAATGAACAAAAGCACCATCTTGTTCGGACCACATTCTTCTGCCGATGGAAAAGAAATCGTGGATGCGTTCTTCCATCATTTGTATTTAGCAGCAAATATGGTCCAAAAATAATTATGGACTGCTCTTGTCCACACATTTAGAATTCAACGTTGCTAACAAAGTACCACTTAGCTTGGTTTCACTCTCATCTAATTATGTTTATTTAACTTTTCTAGAGTTAATAATGCCCTTACTAATAAATTGCGTTTCGTTAGCCCAGAGAATTGAATCCACTGATCTGTCTTCTTCCCAGAGCCCTTCACAGAAAAGCACACTAGGTGGATTACCTTCTCTTAAATGCCGCACTTATAAATTGACGAAAACTTCTTATTTGAGGAGTGGCCTATTCCTCTTTGTTTTGTCGAGTGCTCTAGTGGTAATTTTGTTTGCCAGCTATTTCGGCACCGATATCAACCGTCCAGATTATTCCAGTCTTTAGTCCAAGCTGCAAAAACACTTACTGGCGAAGTTACATTACCTTGTCGCTCCACTCTCTGCTTTTTGTAGTTTTGTGTTTGTATGCCACCTAAATGTAATTGTTTTTTTCATTAATAGTAGTGAATTTGATTCTCTCTAAAGTTCTAAAAAATAGCAGAATCTTTGCCAGTGATGTGCACACTTCGCCATGAACTGGATTGTAAAATTGTCTTGCTCTTTTGTTACTGTTTATAAAACCGGAATAGAAGGCGGGCATATTATTGACATGATCATGGTAAACGGTTGTCCTAACAAACAAGTTGGTACTTTTCTTTAGTTTGGAACTGAATGCATAAACAGTAGTGCCTTCTACGCAAATGCTTGATTCCGGTCTTTCAAATTGGGGTACAAAAAGTGAGAACTATTGCACTCATAGAATAATTTCTGTTACATTACTAATGCAAATTTGTCCGCAGAGTACACCATGTAGAACAATTGTACAAATCCCAAGACAACTTGTAGTAGAAATACTTTTTAAATTCAGGATGATTTTATTGCTTACATGGTGGTAAATAATGAATGCAGTAACAGTAATTGAATGATTGGGTGAAGGAAAAGAACGATATCAATAAAAATGAACAACACCTTCTTTTATTTTAACTTTAGCTTTATTTATAATTGTTTATTATTCTCTTAGGTACCTACATAATATTTTCTTGCTTGTTGTGTCTTTACTTAAACAGTTCTTTAGTGAGAGACGGTACTTAACATTTCAGTCCTAAGTTCAAATCTCGTTGCTGGTGAGTTGTAGCAAAAAATGTTGGGATTTTCGTTCTATTTTTTCCCCTCTCTATCCCTTCTTAGATTTAATGCGACCAATTTTTTCCACCCTCCTCTTCCATTTCACTTTTCGTGTTCATTTAGTATTACGGCTTCAGTGAATTCTCTCATCTCCTGTACCACTCTGAGCTTTTACCCCACACCTTCCCCTACTCTGGTCTACGAACTCGGCAAGAGGTATCTGGGGCATTTCGATAACTGAGCGAAAGGCAGTAACTCCCTCAGGGTGGGCCGGTTGATTTCGAAGCGATGTGGGTTCACTATAGATATCTGGTAGAAAGTCTGCCGAAAGCTCGTAGATAGGACTTGTGGCACCGTAGGGCTCTCATCCTCTCAATTGGGGACATAAGCCTCCGTAGAGGCTGATATGCTTTAAAATTTCTCAGCAGGAAAGCAAATTTAACAAATAATGTGGATTGATAATTTGGACTCCCGTAATTTGTGACAAAAGAAATTCAGTTGATCCGTTTACATGGCTTATCCCTAGCATATAACGATAACATATACAGATATTTTATTCAGCTATAGAGTAGGTAAATTTGTGTTCAAATGATTTTAATTTGAGCTGCAGAACGCCCATGTGATGCGGGAAATCAAGCTGCAATAATATTTGTACTAATGCATTGATTGTGGAAATGGTGCATCTAGGTCAGCTATCCCCAGGGAAATTTCCGATACAGACCTGTAATGGAGATTTAGTGAACAACATTATCAAGATATATATGCTACAGGTGTGGACGTTACTGCATATATTTGACTAGGTATGTTTTTGCTCAAATGTCTTTATACATGCCATACTTACGCCAAACTAACTTCATTTTAAAACGAAGGAACAGAGCTTTATCGTACTCAAACGATTCACAAGACCTGTTTCTTTTCCTTCTAAGACATTTTAATTACTAAGAAAGCCATTTTAAATTGAATCAGTAATTATACGTGCCCAAAACTTATATTTTTCATTCTGTGGGGCAAACAACGACTAGAAATGAAAGAAATACAGCTTATGAAACATTTAAAGGCATCTTTTAAACTCATAATTTAACCAATAACTATTTCTGAAAATTTAAAATTGTTTATGAATAGTAATGTGAGGAAATTAAGTCATTGTTAATACATTTTTTTTTTTCATTTTTTAGAGTATTCAGGGGTTTTAACTTTGCATATATACTTTTTATGTATAGGTTGAAGCTTTGATTAAAAATATTTTAACGATTATATTTTTAAAATTCAAGCAAAATCAATAATATTTAAAATAATAAAACTATTATATTACAATAAAAAGTTCCTAGAAAAATAATGTTACCTTCTTTTGATGATATCACGACAAATTCAAACTCAGTTTGATAAAAATCAGGTATGTATTTATAATGAAACCATAAGTCAAAAAGTTGTTTTCAGATTTAGGTAAGTAAAGTTTAACCTGCCTGTTACCTGAATATTCACTGTTTGTCATTAAGTTTGTATAATAATAAGAACTAACAAATTTAATTACTTGCACAATTAATATCATAAATTTGTGCCGATTTTGTACCTATTTCGTTTTGCTTGATACCTTACCCTCTCTCCTCCTTTATCCTGTTCTCCTAGTCACGTCAGGATGGTGCCAATGATTGGTTCCTCGTTTATCGAAAATTTTGCCATGCTATGACGTAGCCTTTCTAACAGCTTGCCTTCCTTCCATAAGAAGAGTCGTCTCCGGGACGTGGGTTATGCTTCTTTTCGGCCTTGTCTGAAAATTGTCAGAATAAGAGAACTGTCCGAAGGTTGAGCCCCGTGACCCAGGTACTATACTATATTGTAGTGTAGTAAAATGTATGTGGGTGTGTTGACGTAAGTTGCCTTTTGTAATGCTGTTAATGAGAAGACAACTTGGATTTGGAAGCCTATGAATAAACTTTAATATTCAATTTCGGCGGCATTCAATTTCGGCGGCATTCAATTTCGGCGGCATTAGAAAGGACCATTGACATCCCAGAAGATTATCAGTATGTCTTTTCCTGCAAAATCCAGAGTCTTGAATATTTTCTTGGCCGTAGAGGATGGATGCTTTCACTGCATCGCTTGACTCTTGCTCTCTGGTTCATAATGGTACACAAAAGTTTAAAGTTCCATAAAAAAAACCCTTCCCAATTACTAGAGCCATTGTACCTGACAAATCGTCTGCGATTTCCAGACAGTGCCTTGGGATACATCTGCGCCAAGTTTTTGTATACCCAAGACAATCACAAATATTGTACGCGAGACGCGACTCATGCTTAATTCTATGGCAAATTCATCAATCAACAGTAACTCGTCTCTGTCGTTTTAGTGAATCATTTGCACAACGAAATGCGGAAATGAGGGAATTCAGGGCCTATATAGTGTAAAAATCAGAGTAGTAAAATGATGGTTGTGAATTATTCGTGGAAACCAAACTTAAATTAGCTCATTGTCCAATCATGAACACCTGGGTTAGAAGGGAACCTGACATGGTCATTCAAATTAAGAGAGGGATTAGAAATAACATGGATGGGCCCCATTTGGATGGGAGGTCAGGGGAATAGAAATATCCCATGGTGGAGGGTCAGGAACCGTTTAAGGGATATGGATAAACAACAGACAATTGCGCAATGCAGAGGGATTTTTTGGCAGGAAGTGCAATCGCGGCTAAAATCTGAATGGGGAATGGAGCAGTACATCAAACCAGGAACTAAGCTCACTAAGCAGGTGCTCGCGTCTAGTCATGGCGGATTATTAAGATCACGAACGAACATAAGCGGAGAATTTGCCCCATCTATGAGGAAGGGAAATCATGAACACATATTCTCATTGAATGTAGGATGGAGGAAAAAGTATATATCACACTCCTTTGCGAGATCGAACAGAACGGATGGTCATTTTGGGCTCTGCTGGCAGGTAAGGAAGGAGAGATTAGGTAAACCTCTGATGAAAGTGAGACAGCTCAGGTCAAAAAGGCTGATAACCGGGGAGGGGATTATGGGGAAATAAATTGACGGAGACCAGCTGTGTGTCATCCATAATGGGATTTTTATATTTTTAATGTTTGTTTTAAAATTATTATTATTTTTATCTCATTTCATTGTTGAATATATATGTTTTATAGCAATTTATGAACATCTTTTCTAATGTTATACTAAATTAGACAGACCTAGTGTATTATAATAGAAGGAACCCGTTCGGCCCGCTAGCCTGTTGCAGTTGTAATAATGTACTTTATTGGTGCCACTGTAATAAATAAACTCTTTCTCCTCCTCCTCCTCCTCCTCCTATTACAAAGCAAACATCTCCTACTCCAATGATCATCACTGACATTTTGTCTTTCGTTTTGATATTCATTTGTATGTTCTCCCTTGACTCAGTCAAATGTTAAAAAGTTTTACTCCCTCTAGCCATCAATAACGAATAAAGTTTTGTTGTTCTTCCACGGTGTAATTCAATGGGATTTATGTTTTATGAGCTATTGCGCAGTCGCATTCTGTTCTGTTATCACGACTTATAGAGCCATTTCGTCTCCTGGGCCCTATTCCACAAGAATATGACCTAAGACATTACAAGTGTATTATGACAAGTCCTGGTAAAGAATGAAGTTGTAACTTTGTGTTATAAAAAGAGTGTAATGTACTTTTAAAGTACTAGTAAAGAATTGCAATTGACGTCATGAAAGAGCAAGATGGAGTAATAGCTCTTTGCCACATGACACCATACTTTGAATTAGGTCATGTTGGCTTCTTAGTAATAAATTTATATTTTTTAACGTACGAATTATTATCATTTATACTATGTTGGTCTGATTTTTTATTTCATAAATAATGACCATTTATATACAGTATTACGTATTCGTCAATATTCAAGCATAATCCTCCACTTCATAAATTTTCACACGTGCCCCTATATAGCAGTATCAATTTTAGTCGAGAGAAATCTTACCGATTCTACCGTTCTAGTTACATTATTCCCCGATTGTGTTGTGTCATTTATATATTAGCACAACGGATCATTTACTACATCTGTATTGTTTGTCAATCGCCTTTTTATTACAAGCACAAATCTTAAAAATGATATCAAACGAGGCTAAATTATTTAATTTAAAAGAGAATGGGCCTAAGAAAAGAATTTGTTTCGTAACATTTAGAGATGCCCCTAAAAAACATAATCTAGATACTGGACTGAAATTTATATTTGAAACATGAAAGCCCAATATGTCAAAGCTCTACTTTAATTGTACTTAACCTAAAACTTTTGTACTAAAACACTGAATTATTAATTCTATTTTCATAACTGTTGCTACTGCCGAATCAAATCCATTATTTAAAGAATTAAAATATGTTTAAAATTGAACTAAATTGCAGTAAATTTGAAGTTACAAATATCCCTGCATTTGTAGAGAAATTTATATAAGTTACAATATTTCTATGGAACAAATCGAGTTTGCACCTGTAAATGTAGAGTCTTAAAACATAAGTGTGTAGAGAACCTTTGTAGAAAACGGTTTAAAACTACGCAAATTTGTAATATATTAGACCATATCTTTGTGAATTAGGGACCAGAAATAAGATTTTTGTTGTATATACATGTCCATGAACTTTAGAAAAAAGTTCGGTTATTTAATGACTTTTGCTTATGTATTACCACGTTGCAGAAGCATATCTGTATTTTTTATTCTTCAGGGAAAGGTTGCAGTAAGTGTTGTCTAGTTCGTTATCCATGGAGCTGTGAACATTAGGTTATATTTTACTGCGGTTTCAAAAAGTGTTTACACCTAAAGCAATATCATGAATCTGGTATTTACCTGCCAAAATGGGTCAATCTTAATTCCTAGAAACGAGCCTCATTTCCATGCTGCTAGGAAAATAATGAAAGAAAGATAACTCTGTCCATAGCATCAGCAGCTGCAAAAGGTTGGTCGGTTCAATGATGTCAAAGCCTGGACCTCTATAACATGCGGGCAATGGAAACACAGTACCATTTATGTATCAGGAAAGAAAAAGCAATTGCGAACTGGATGCTTTCAAGATAAAGCAAAATTAGCATGGCTAAAAGTGGAGGGGGAAATATTGGAAAATAGGGCGAAGAGATCGTGAGGAAGCAACCGTTATTCTTAAAGACCAATTTTCTCCTGCTGCGTAATGAGCAGCGAATGGCTTAACGAAAAAGGGAATGTATTAACTTGAACTCCTATAATCTCCTATAATTTTAATTTTACAGAAATTGAAGAAATATCTGCATGAATGGCGATTTTCCTGCTACATTAATGCCTTTGCACCATACACACATAAACTTATCTAAGGAATACAGATATTTGTATAAATTTTCAATTGTGAATAGAATTTCATCACACTAGTTGCATAAACAATAATTACACTAATAATACACAACAGCAAAATTTAAACTATTTTAATTAAATTAACACGAACTTCTAATTTTAATAGTCTAAAATTGTGTAAAATTTCTCAAGTTTCCCGTGATACTTGTGCCTTCAGTAATTTGTACGACTATTTTTTTAATTAAATACTGCTCAACACCGTCCATGCACTGAAAGAGTCTGATTTCATTTTGTTCGATATTATGCCAAGGATGATGGAATAGCTGATGTAACTTTTCGATGTTTTCAATATACTGTAAAACTCTCTCCTACAGGTGGGATTCAGATTTCTGTAGGTCATTCCAGTGCTGTAACACTCTGTCTAATCACCGTGCACCATGTGCTTTAGCATTATCATAAGTAAAGGAACTCAACTTTGGTTGTCTCCACTTCTGGAATCTCGATGCGGACTGAAGCGTGATAATGGCTTCATTTGACATCTTACCGACAGCAAGCAATATGACATACCCGATTTCTAAGGCGAATCGTTAGATCAGAGGGATAGAGTACTCTTTTGAGCAGTTTATTTCTTACAATTTACATTGAAATAATTACATTTTCAGAATTCTACATGCCAGCAGTTCAATTCCTTTATGTCATGGCCCTTAGACACATAGATGTGGCTTATGTAGCAGTTGTAATGTTTGCTTTACTTGGATGTTGTTATTTGACTTAAAATTCCTGGATCTAATAACTCTTCCAATTTCTAAAATTATTTTAATCGTCATAAACCTTTAATTTTAACTTATGGGACATCATTGAGCATTCAATTAATTTATTATAAACGCATCTTGCCATCTCTTCCAATATTTTAAACAGAGAAATTCGCCAGACTATTATATTAAAAAGTAACTTATTTAATCACATTGTAGCAGTTTAAATAAATAAAACAAATAATAATTGGTTACTATGGTAACCATTGGAAAGAATGAACAAAACGCTCATATTTACTTTCTGTATATAATTTGACTAAATATAATAAGAACGTTACTTAAAATTTAATTTATTCCCTAGGCAAATTTGATATGAGTATTTAGAGGTTGTGAAAAGTTTGATAGCATGCGTTTTCCAACTGATTCTGACTTTGAAGAGTATCTTAAAAAATGGCGAAAGTTTTGCTAATTTAAATGCCTAAAAATACTCCGTGCTTTTAATTAGGTAAACAGTTACTTGAATGGCGCGACTAAGTAAGGTCTGCATTTAATAAAAAATTATGCATGAAACAAGTAACACAATTTCTCCTAAGAAATTGATTATAACAAAAAATAATCCTTCACACTATTGGCTTTGTACATTTTTTAATGTTAATGTATGGGTTAATTTGAGGCGGTTGCCAATGTTAGCTCTCCATATTCCATAGTGTAATTCTGAGGTACTGCAAATAGATGCTATACAGGCGGGTGCACAGCTTTTTGAGTAGGAACCCATACCTAAGAACGAACAGTTTCCGTCATACAAGTTTAGGAAATTCAAATTAAATGTTTGGTAGTCAAAGAGTGATTTCATCTGGGCATCAAATTTACCTGTATGGCACGCAGCCGGCGTTGTGCTTTATTTCATACACCGATAAGCAACTAGTATCCTGTGTGTTCCGTACTTACTGCTTGGAACTATAAATCACTTGCCCCTACGTCTCCTACAAACATGGTTGAATACACGTTTGACAAGTGCGTCGACATGATGTTAATGTACGATGAAGCTAAGTGTAATGGGAGAGCCGCTAGTTTTCCACATCGCGTGACTCCATCATATGTCATTTTACCCCACGCCTCCGACTTTGAAGAGAGTCCGTCCACGGGTAACAGAACCATTGCATGTGCCCAACAGCAATGTCTAGAATGTTATGCGTGGTCAGCAAGTACCGCTGTCTTAGCACGTAACGGTTCCTATTCAAAATGTTATCTATTCAGTCTCCTTTACAAGCCTTGGAATTTGTAATTGGAATTTGGAAACACCCTATATAATACAGGCACTTAATACCGCTTTTACCAATATTCGTTTGTATTATAACTGCGCGCTAAATAAATTATTGGCACGTTAGTCCAATTTTGTGTTTCATCAAGTCTCATTATAAATCCGTCGCTAATTCATTGGTACGCATTTATCGCGTTACAGCTGTCATCGTAGCGTTTACCTAGCAACAAAAATGTGGAAGTTTCCTAAATGAAATTATGTACTTCAAATACATGGGTTTGAATAAAAGGAGCAAAATAAAAAAATCAACAATAATAATAAAGTTTTTCCTATTAATAGTTTAAAAAAATAGGAGTTTTGTATTGTATGGTAATGATAAAGTGAGGAAATGCCAGGACTGACTGAAAGAAATTCAAAAAATTGGGGAATATAACAAACGGATGAGAAATAGAGTTCACCAATGTCCTATCTACTTAACCTAACCTTTCCAGTATCTCAGTAAAATAACTGCAAAGCGTAAGTAATTCGTTGTGCTTGTCAAATGCTTTATTTTTTATATTCCTTATATTTTATTCTGAATACATTTTTTACGCCAAATCCAAAATGTAAGCTTGAGGCAAAGGACAATATATACCAATATAACTTTAGAACTTGATAACTCATTTCAATAAAAAGAAGTAAAATACAGTTTGCGCACTTTTTAAGGCCTTATAATTTACATACGGAGTGATTATGACATGGAAAATGAAAAAAAAAAAAAAAAAAAAAACCCCGATAGAGCATAGTTGGTTAGCTTTTTGTTCTCTTCGCTTTCTTATGAGCTTCATTTTGCCACACTTTTAATATTTTTGTTTTTTATAAATCATAATTTTTAACCGGAATTAGATGTTGCAACAATGTGGTGTTGCAGTTTGAAGAACACGTGCTCCCTGACCTTGTACACACTCAAACCTGTTTGGTAGTTCGTTATAGGAACTCAGTAGGTTTACTGTTAAACCACAGTTTAACACACAGTGGTTGATTATTCAGTTGCAATTTGCATATGTGCAATTATGGCAACATTCACTGAATATTTAAATAAATGTAATAATTTGTATTGTATTTCTCTAAATTATTAAGTAACAATATTTTTCTTTCATTTCATTTTACTAAATTGTCACACAATTATAGTTTTGTTTACTTTAACTGATAGTTCAAATACAAAATATTATGTATATTATGTGTACATTAAGTACATTTTTAATTTCAAGGTATTACTTTTTTAATTTAAAGTTAAGGTAAATTATTCGGTATTTGAATATTTCGCAGAAAACACATTAAATAACTGTCTCAGGAAGTAAATATCAGTCTCAAACATTAATACCATTGTCCTAATGCAATTGGTACAAAATTATTACGCCGGCTTTCCTGCATTCGGTGCACAACAAAACGGTACTGTGGGACAGCAGTCACATTTCTCCTCCAAAGGCGAATCTTCCGTCCTTAAAACTCAGCTGCACAGTAGCTGCAAGAGGAAAGCCGTTTTAAAATGCCTCTTTTTTCCAAAAAGCTTTTCTACAAATCTATGAAAGATGAGGGAAAGTATTCATATATTTCATTACCTCATCGAGATCTTTTTGGTTCAAAGAGTGATATTATACCCGCTCCATTCGGTATGTAATTATATTAAGTTTCACAAAGGCGACGAAGGGCAACCTGTTTTTATGTATATTTAAGTAATAATACAATTATTTTAACTCTTTTGCACTACATTTTATTACTTTCTGCTCACTGGTATATTCACAAGGAAATTTCTCCAATGGAACCTCCTGTGTTTCAAAGTTCCCCCATTGGTATGTGTTTTCATTTCTATCAATATACTTCAAAAGCAGTTTATCAAACGCTGCGTTTTATGCAGTCGAAAAATGACTACCATGTGTTTGCTTTTGTGCAGTCATTTCTGCCGCCGCGGTTATCCATAAGCACAATAAACATTTGTACTACATGTAGCCAAAAGCAACTCAGTTTTTAAGCTATGTCCATATGAAAAAAATTAATGCAAATATAGCACAATGAAAATGCTCTGTTTTCATAATTGAGTAGGAACGTCTTGGTTGAACTGCATGCGGTTTATATCAACATTGATTTTAAACGCATTTAACGGAACTTGCGAAATCTGCTATTTAAAAAAAAAAGTTATACTACCATGTGTCCCAACCAGCCATCTGCTGATCGCTGTGGCAGGTGAGACAATTATTGTCTAACATCAATCCCAGAACTTCTTACAAATAATATTTATATACATAATATACTCACCTAAAGGGTCGTGGACACATGATTTACACATGTTGTTACAACAATAAGAAAGAAGACAAAATATCATTGAAAAGGAAGGTTTCCCCGAAAAGCCACGCGTTGTAACCTTTAGAATAAGAGAATTTCTTTGTATTGTTACTTCAGGTCAACCAGAACTTGGAGAACAACCGAATATTGAACAAAACACGATCTCAGGAATTTGTAAAGGACGAATGATTCTTTTGTTAACTGTGCAGGGAAAGCTCAGGCAATAAATATCCGGATGGAATCGTAAAACCTCTGTTACGGCTCTCTTTTAAAACATTATTTAGGTCATCTAATACTTAAGATTTTGCTGTGGGTGGACTTGAATAAAATCTTAGAAGATAGCCTATTAGAATTAAACCATAATAAATTAGCATAAAAGCTGACCAATAGGAAGATAGTTGTAGGAAGAGCAAATCACGTGACATTTAGAAAGTCATGCTGAATATATTTATAACGCCTAGACAGACGGACAGGCGAATTGGTAAATGCAGTTGCAATGGATTATAGATTACTTTTTTGTCACTTGTTAGTTGGTGCTGAAGTGAGTGGGGGAAATATAAGAAAAAGCGATAGTGTTGTTAAACTGAGCTACGAGTGTTATATTATTGTTTTAGCATCTGCTTTCCCTATGACAGTGCATCACAAAAACGTTCAGCTGGTAAATAGAGCTTATAGCCGAGGAAGAAACATTACTAGATTGCGGTCCTAAATGGAGATTCGACCAATCACCCCTGAGATACCGCCACGGGTGGCCGAGGTCGTTAAGGCACGGACTCGTGAGCGGGAGGTCTGCGGTTCGAATCCCGCCAGGACCGTCCTCCCTGACTGGTTTTTTTCCCAGGTTTTCCTCAGTCTTCATAACTGGCAAATGCCGGGGAGGTACCTAAACTTAGGCCTGGAACGCTTCCTTCCATAAAAAAAAAATATCCTTTCCCAATTTATCATTTCATCTCATGTATCATCAGTGTCCACCGCCTGTGGTGCCTCAGTAGTGAAAACGGGCGTTAAACACTACTCAAAAAAAAAAAAAAGAACCCTAAGATACCAATCCATTTATAAAATTTGATCTCCACCTTATCCACAACGAATCCAAACCCAACACATAGAAATAAATATACCACAACAATTATCGCTGCACAGGTCTCATTGGTCTGCAACCTTTTCATATATTGAATGTTCATAAAATTGTTATTAATGAAAGCATGCACATAATCTTATATATTTATGTCCCAATGTGCACTAGCCTGTGTTACAGCAGATCTTCAAACTTGTTTTCTTCTATATTAGGCATTTCTGGCACCTTCTGATAAAATTATCAAATTTTGGTTTCAAATATAAGAAGTTTATGTCCTGATATATCTCTCTGTTCATTTACAAGGACCATTAATGCACTACACTGCAATAATTTCAGTGCTTGTAGAAGGATTTTGAAACAAACAATTTGAGATGAGGAATCCATGATCAGCCTGTTGAAGTTTAAAAAATGATGGCATTGAGTTTCTAAAGTAACAGTACGCTACTAATTAAATTCATTTTCGAAGATAACGAACGGAAATTGTGAAGCATGTGTGGTGCAGATGAAATGATACAGGGGTCAATAAAAAGGATAGTTGATAATCGTATTTCAGCCTCTTTATTTCCTTTTACTTCGACATCTTATGTATGAACACATTTCATTATAAAATTAAAAAGAGCAACAAATAACCAAATAACGGTTTTCGTAGGTTCCAAGCCTACAATCTTCCAAACTACAGAATATCGCTTTATCCAATTTGGCGGACAGCTCAGGGTTCAGACTAAGCTACATAAAGATATGCAATAGTCGGTTGTTGCTTAGTGCCGCAATTTGAGATTTTAGACGGCTTTCGTATATTTCATTCATGGATAGACGTTAGCCTGTTTCCACACCAAGAGAGACTCTCTTGCCATCTAGCTAGTAGACGGCCGATGTTTCGCTTTCCTTTTGGTCTGTAATTCAGTAATATTTTGGGATGTCTGTCTCATTCTCTGTATGTGCTAACTACGGAGAAGTAAACGATTTCTATTAATTAGAAGTAACATCAAAAGTTAGTCCTTTTCACAGTAACAGTAACAGTTTCCTGTGCTTTGTTCTTGGGCTTGAATCATACTTTACTTTGAGTTGAAGCATTATTCCTGAGTTTTATCATTTAGGAGATCTCTGAATTCATTGCTGATGAAAACTGTTGTGCATTGATAAGATAATTCCTTCCTGGATTTAGGACTCGTTTCGTAGTTTTGGGAGAAACTGTTTCTTTACATTTTTCCTACCAATGTTGTGCATTAACTTACAATAGAGTGTGTAAGCATTAAATGTGGCTTTTGAAGTTGTTCAAATTAAGATGCAGCTCTGAACACCAACATAATTTGCATCACCATCATAAGTCGGTCCTGGTGGTGTAGAGGTAACCTTCTAAACCCAAGATCGCGGGTTCAAACCCGGCCATAATGGATGGATTTTTTCGGGCGTAAAAATCCCAATTATGGCTTCCTTCGGAAGGGAAGTAAAGCCGTCGGTCCCGTGTCGTACATTTACGGCACGATAAAGAACCTCAAGTTTGAAAGAAGGGGCCTCTGAGCAAAATTTTTCGGCAGTTTCACACCTTAAATAGAATGGGACGCTGATGACCTGAGATGTTAAAGAGCGTCCGTAAATAAATCAAATAAAAAAATCTGTGTATATTTCCGAGTGACATTCACCTTAGCATCACTTCTATCATTTCCAAAAATGGAATCTTTGTCACTAATATTGTTTAGATCGTGTTTAACACTGTAAATCTTTGCAAAAATGTACAATAGTTATCTATTACGAACAGGATCACACCCCGCATCTTATTTCATCAACAAAATGTCGAATTCTTTCAAACATTACGTATCAAGAGTCATGGAGAAGCCGCTCCGCAGCTATTGTATAGCTTACATTTTACTAGGAAAGCGAATTCGGGTGGCAACACTGACTGCGCGAAGAGCATATAGTTATTGTCTTCACTAAACCACTAAGACAAGCATACACTCCAATGTTCAAAACCTAAGCAACGGCGGGCGGATTACCTGCTAAAAACTGGTTTCGAAGGAAGGAAAGGTTGTCAGAAATGTAGAAGTACCAACCTTCCTTGTTTGGTGCATATCTCCGAGTGCGGAGGAACTTGTCGATGACCGGCTATAAATTCATTATTTTGTTACATTTATTTTAAATTATAAAAAATATGCAGTTTTAAAAGGCCTTAGGTGTGGAGTGAGGGTTATGTAAATTCAGATGATGCCTCCCTGTTTCCAAACTTTACGGATTTGAGCTACATGCTATCCGGACATATTTCAGTTTTTTTTTTTCCTTGCGGGGGCTACTCTTCACTTTTCTCCCCGTTTACCGTATTTCTCACACATCGTGTTAAGCATTCTTTTCTATAATTTTATATTATAATATTTTTCCTCAATGTTTCATTACTTGTTCTTAATGCACCAGGGAATTTTCTCGTTACACCACAGCTTTCAAGTTTTTCATGAGTTAGGCCTGCTAATGTCACCGCCATTCTATGCAGAAATTACCAAATGGTAAGGACAGTTAAAAAAATTTTAAACATATTAAACCGTTCTAAATGCAATACTTTTTGTAGATGATCAAGTATTTAAGATAGACTTCAACTAGCTTCATTTCAGCTTCTCAAAATAATGGTTAAATATATTTTAAAAGCATCTGAACAATCAAATGTGTTTGATTTTAAAGGATAACATCAAAAGCGATCAAAGTATTCTAATAAATAATGTGATAAAACAATCATTTTTCTTCTTCATCATAATATTTGGAGACTGCCTATCATATCTTTAGAGATTGCATTACATTTCTTTTTCATAATGTGTACTCTAATGCCTGCTTTGGTATTCTAATGTTATCCGTTGTGTCAATGTTTATATATTTATATTTTGTGATTAATGGGCTTTACATTAATTATCTTCTGATTTCTTCGTTGGGTATGGGGTCTAATTTTATGCAGTGTTTAGTTTTTCTTAGAAAGATAATATCTGAAATATGGATTCTTATTTGTATTTTCTTCGGAGGGACACATGTATCGCAATCGAAATTTACGGCCAAAATCGCCATTGTTATAGCATTTAATACTTTGGCCTTTTTTGTTTTATTTTTCAAAGTTCTACGTATAGTGCCAATTGTATATTAAACATGTTAAACGTTTAATGAATATTAGGACTAATTTTGCATTTATTTCCCATCTAAGATACTTAAAGGGATATAATTATTTTAATGGATGTTTATCTAATACAATTATTGAGCATATTATGTGTTTCCTAATGAATGCCAAATCGTTAACTTTTCTTTGGATCTTTTAAAATTCTATTCCTTATTTATTTGATTTGAACGATACATAGAGCGTTGTAAATAATTTTCATTTTCTGGCATTATGAAATCATCAGCATATATTATAATATTAATTAAGATGAGAATTTATCATTAAGTTTTTTTTATTTTTTTAAAAAAAGTAATAAATATAAAAGTTAAAATTTGCGGACCATAGAGGGCATTTTTGTGTTACCGTTTTATTGAATAAAATAGCTTTTGATTTTGCCATTCCTATATTAATTATAATATTGAATTTCTAATTAATTCTATACAATGATGATATCCTTGTTTAGTCTTTATTGACATTAATTTAATTATTTGAACCCTGTCAAAAGCGGTTTCAATCAGCACGAGTTTCCAATTTAAATTCTCATCTATTTTTCAAATATTTGCTGTATGGTAAAAACATTATCAATGGAACGAAATCCACTTTGTTCTTCACTTATCAATGTTTCTGTTACTAGAGAACGGATTTTAAGGAGAAAAATTATGGTAGGAAAGGGGAAAGAAAGGCTCTCAAAATTTATACAAAAATGTTAAAAAAATGTGCTGATAAATGCTTTTACGAGTATTGAAGTCTAAATCAGTTACATTAAATTATCTATTCAACTCTGTGGTAAATAACACAAAGTATCCAACATTTAAGAAGTAAACTTAGCATTTTCTGAGTTTCCACTAGTTTGTTACACTGGATTGCGCATAACATTTCTGTTTCTTAATTTAAGTCACTGGCCATCTCACCTCGGAAGGTCCTTATATACGGAGAAACTCAGCTGAGCATCTACGGAAGTCAATGGAACATATTTTGTAGGTACACAGAAAGAGAGTTCAGGGAAGTTGTATATCATTTGATATACCTTGTTCTCATCTACAAAATGAGACTAAAATTTTATGAAGCTGCTCAAGAAGAGTGAAAATAATTAATTTTGTTGCCCAAGGTTTTAACAATACCTGAAATAAAAGGTTGAAAAAGAAGAGTTAAAAAGGGGATTCATTTTTCAACTCACAGAAAGAAAAAAGCAGCAAAAATGCGCTTTGTTTTATGTCTCAAAATACTTGTACAATATCAAAGATCAGTATAAAAACAGTTGTATTGTTATAAAGATGCTGCACTTAAAATCCGTTACTTAGCTATTGTTTTGATATGCTTGTTTATGAACTTATCAGATATTTTATACAGTGAGTTCAATAAGCTCAAGTTTCAGTATATAAGAAGGGATTTAGCAAGTAAGTTACACTTATTATTCCGGGAAACTTTTAATGATGAAGATATTTCAAATACAATGTGGCACACTTTTTTGACATAGTCAGTCTCGTAAACACTTGACTGGAAATTTCACTAATTTTTCGAATCTCTGACGAAAGAAATTCCCTTCAGATAATTTGACCAATGTCTATTAATGTACCCAACTCCTGTTAATTTCTGCGACAATCACCCAATGGCGGGTAATTCTGTCCTTGACGCTGTTGGACTCTTCCTTGCCAATATCAGTCATATCTGTACATGACAATAGTCTGTACATTGTTCAAACTGCTGTCACATTTCAATATGGCTGGACTCGACATTGCAATTGGCTCATTTTCACAATTACACTATGAATGTCCATGCATTCAACACAAAAATCGTACTATTCCTGGTACTTCAATCTTGGGACACATTTCCAGTGGATGCGCCATTTTGCACTCGTACTACAGATGCACACGAAAGTGGTTCTATAGGAAGATTGAGCATAACTTTGTTCTGCGCAAGCGCTACTCTTTTTGTACTGAGCTGCCAGTTCAGGGCAACTAGTGTAAATAAAATGTCAATAGAACAAGCACAACCTTTTAAATATGAGGACTGTTCAATGAAGAATTAACACACGTTTTTGATAACACATCTTTAGCCTATCTTCATAATTATGACGGTACTTCTCAAAGTAGTTCCTGTTGTTGCAACGCTGTTGTCAAATACAAGCTGGAAACCATTTAGCAGGTCATTCAGAATCGCCTCCGCAGTCTTTACCGGTGCTTCTGATGAAGGACAATGTTTCTTCTTTTTGGTAAAAAAGGGATAAGTCACACGGGGCTATACCGCCACGGGTGGCCGAGGTCGTTAAGGCACGGACTCGTGAGCGGGAGGTCTGCGGTTCGAATCCCGCCAGGACCGTCCTCCCTGACTGGGGTTTTTTCCAGGTTTTCCTCAGTCTTCATAACTGGCAAATGCCGGGGAGGTACCTAAACTTAGGCCTGGAACGCTTCCTTCCTTAAAAAAAAAAAAAAAAATCCTTTCCCAATTAATCATTTCATTTCATGTATCATCAGTGTCCACCGCCTGTGGTGCCTCAGTAGTAAAAACGGGCGTTAAACACTACTCAAAAAAAAAAAAAAAAAAAAAACACGGGGCTATGGACTATACGGAAGTTTAGGAACGTAATTTTTTATATGAGATATTCAGCAACAACAATATTTATCGTGCATTATCGTGATGCAGCATCCAGATTGTTGCACGGAAATGTGGCATGTGGCCTTTCGGGACATCTCTGCAGTATTGTCCAGTTACAATTGTATGTGCATGTACAACTTGCTGTAGACATTACTTGAAAATGAGATGACCAATACTTTTCCAGCAGAATCCACTACATTTACTGTTTGGTGTTGGTGATGATGAAAATTTCCACACAGAGCTTTGCTGTTTGCTCTCAGGATCCCAATGATATAGCCAAGTTTCATCAGCAGTGGTTTACTTTTGAAAGAAACTCAGCATCTTCCTGTAGCATCGTTTTCAACTGCATGCAAATCTGCTTTTGTTCTGGAATTAGCTCACACCGTGTCTCATGCAAATTTTGTTCACTTACTAATGTGAGGGTGGCACTCAGTGAAAATTGTGGTATCTCTGACATTGTCCTTAGTGTTATTTGATGATCCTCTGTCACAATTCCAGCAACGGCGTTTTCTTCCATTAGAGAACATGTTTACCGAGTCCACTTTCATTTGAAATTGATTGGCTTCCATCTTTGAACTTTTTTAAAACAATTTTCACCTCTGCCATAGGAAAGAACAAACTACACATAGGCCTTTTGTAACATTGCAAACGTCTCAACTGAGTATTTCAGAGCAGCATATTTTTCCTCGCATGTCATATCCATTTTGCTATAGGTAGAATTGAGCACACTGTCATATACGGGGATCGGATGTGACAACAATAAAATTAGTGCCACATGCACATTAGGCATTAAGCTAGCAAAATATTGTAAAGTTACACCTGCCTTAAAATAAATGTATACACATATGAATATATTTTTTGGTACTACAAAACCTTTATCTAAAGCAGGAAGGATGCATTTCTAAAAATTTAAATTGTGGCGTACTAGTTTTAATGTGTGAATCGGAGTCCTGGATCATTAATAAAAACGATAAGACAAACATAAAAATGACTGATTCTTAAGGTATATGACTGGTTATATTCTTAAAAACCACATAAATAGAGGAAAATTAACAGAATTACCAAAATACAAGTCTAAATAATTAAATAGAACACAATATAGAAAAAAATGGAATGCCAGAAGTAAGATTAGCTAAGTCATCCGAATGGAAGACGGAAAGTGATAAGGTCCAGATTCTGCTGGGAACAGTTCAATTTGGGCTGCCTTGTTTGATGATGATTAACAATACGAAAGAAAAAAAAATGTTAGCCCTTTGCCGCGCTACAGAAAATACTTGCAACACGAAAAATAAGCAATACTTATACCTATTTTTATATGCTCAGAGCCATTTGGCCCCACTCCCATTTAACTATATTTACCTTAGTCCTTCAAATCACGTTTTTTTTTTTTTTTTTGTTGAGCGATTGCTTCAACGAATCCAATCCATCAGAACTACATGTACCTTAGGACCTAAGTGCGTGTCTGGGGCTTACCAGAGCATATGCAAGCACGGAAATCCATTCCTAAGGGGGTCATAATAGCCACTGGGCGACCGACGTTGTCAATCAAAGAGCCCATTAGAGGCATTGTCCTTTTGCGAATGGAGGTCACTTGGTGGTCATACACGTGACGTGGCAGTTGGCACAAACAAGTAGGTCAGATTCACAACTGTTATCGTAGGCAAGTGGAACAGTCACTAATTGCACTGTTAACTATACAGATGACAGAGTTTGTTAATTTTTATGCACAGAGTTGTACGAAGCTGTCAGCTGCACTGCTCTGTTGCAGGCCAAACGAACCAAAATTAAGCAATTAGAAAATGTCGGAGTTCTCTATCACTGCTACAAACACTGAATTTGGAAACTCATCAGTGAGCAAAGCGAGAAACTACCACAATCAAATAAGAGCGCTCTAACCAGTAGTTATTTATAGACTGGACATTGTTACATCTACTTGTTTAGAATGTAAACATGCGCCTTGTTCTGAAGTTACAGCGACAAATTGGTGTAATTTTATTTTCCCTTGCAGTAGCGTCCTGTTAAAGCGCAATATAACTTAGATTGTCTATAACCTCTACTAGTGTAAGGCATATTTGTTAAATGGGGTCCATTGCCTCGCAAACGTACAGGGTTACATGATTACAACTGCCATAAAATCATTCAAAATTTGGTCTTATTATATCCAGTTTGATATAAACACCGTGCTTAGAAACTTACCCTAGGGATCTTACATACAATCCCTAATGTGTGTGTCTTTTCCTCGCAAAACGTGTCGTTTTCGATCACGCCTTGATCAAACACTTATTTCTTTACCGTTTTGTCCATTTGTGAGCGCCTTGCATTCCGAGTCATTAAAATTCTGGTTGTCAGCAATCAAGGACTCCCGGCCGTGTAAATTGCGATAGTATCCGCAGAGCGGAATATATCTTATGAGTTAAAACACGCGGTTTAAATCGTGCAATAGAGGGATGAACGAACAAAGAGAATATAGTTGTAATTTATAAATTGTTATTATGGATAAAAGTGCTTATCTTATAAAATGTTCAACGTTTATATATTTTCAATTTTCGTGAATTTGAGAAAACTTGCAAAGCGTGTATAAAATGTGGCCCTTTCGCAGTTAGTTATTGTTATACAGTTTGTAATGAGCTGAATGGTGACTTAAGCACTGTATGAAACTCTGTCATCTTGTTTTAAAACAGAAGAAAAACACTTCTTATTGGCGCTACATCCCGTGGTGAGCCTGCCGCAGCGACCTCTGCATAGTATACCTCCGTTTTACGATTTCATTGGTAGAGGGTAGTATTGCAGGGGGCATGTGATAGCGTACCGGCACCCCGGTCGCCTATCACGCTGCTTTGGAGATCGAAGAACGCCACCTCTCTATCAGGCGGCTTCGCAATTTGAGACTGGTTGGACGTCGTTCCAACTTAGAAAAATTCCTAAGTAGGTATCGAAAGCCGAATCTGGGCCTCCCGGCCAACAGTCAGTAACACTAAGCATAGATCAAGGAGGTGGTCGAAAAAAATCTTAATTCAAATAAAAAAGTATAAATTAATTCATTACGCATGTGCGAGTGGATGGTAGGGGCGAAGCAAGTTTCGCCACTTGCCTGGCTGGCCCTTTGTGACTACACCCCCAAAGGGAGCACCTCCGGAAGGAAATAATCAGACGAGGGATATAACAGGCGGTAATTGCGCGGACGCATATGGGGTCACAATCATTTTTTCCAGATATTGCACCAGTGTAGACCCTCCCCAAGTTGTAGGCATTCTTCGGAAAGTACACTTCTTTTCCAGATGCCGGGGCTGAAAACGTTCTAAAGCGCAAACCACCGCCACACCGCGCCAGCCCACCTCGCCCTGGAATTTTCGACCTTAACGTATAGATAACCAAATGGTAAATTTTTAACTGAGATCACAGGAACCAAATTGCTTAGCCTACAAACTGAAAACTAAACAGCACACATACAGAAGATTTTGCCATACTTAGCGCTGTATGCTGTGGTATTCAATCAAAATTAAAATATCTGCTCCAGCGAAAGTAAAGTGCTTGAGTGGTCTAGGATTCGAATCCCGCCAGGACCGTCCTCCCTGAGTGGTGTTTTTTCTAGGTTGCCTCTGAAAAAATATCCTTTCCCAATATATCATTGCAACTCATGTATCATCAGTGTCAACCGCCTGTGGTACCTCAGTAGTAAAAACGGGCGTTAAACACAACTCAAAAAAAAAAAAATCTTGCAAAAATAAAATACAAATACTCTTATACCACATTCTGTTACTAACCTGCTTTGAATCCTACACATTTTATCACCATCAAATGAACGTATACTTTTAAATATTTATGCGGGAAATAAAGATAATTTCATTTAAAATTTATAAGTGCATTACTGTAATACTGGACAAAACAGAAATCTGTATATTCCATCCAAGTCTTCGCATGTTATATAAAATGATTTACTATTCATACGTAAATATGTATTTAACAATTATGTTGTAATTATATTTATTCCTTCGAAATGTTTATGCAATAAGCAATATTATTGTTTCAAAAAGTATTTAAATGAATAATTATCACTTAAAATTTTAATGTATCAGTGTATTATATAGATGTATAGTGACTATTTCACTAATATGACGTCATCTTAAAATAGACCAATGAAAAGTTTGAATTTTTCCCAACCATAGTTGGATATCCTAGTGAAATTATCGAAAAAATATCAAATAGTTTTATCACGTGAGGTGGATTTGTCTTATGGTTAGAGTAGCCAACTATTCCTGGACTATATAATTCCTGAGCATGCATCACTGACCACTTTTCTTGTTTTCAGTAATTGTAAATTTAACTAACTTAATGTGTATTCACTCAAGCAATTGTTTTGCGGTATTCAGTCAAATAGTCTGAAATCATTTTGTAAATTATGTAACAAAATCTGCCTAAGCAACCATAAATTTTAATAAGCTGTTGTTCAGAATGGTAAAACATATTTTGTTTTGTTTTTTTCAGTTGGTATTAGTAAATCTAACGGTAGCCATTGTAATAGTCAGCTTTTGTCTGTTTCATTCTTACGGTTTCTGAATAGGTAGGAATTCATAAGTATAACATTTTATACAACTGTTAATAATCCGTGCGTGAATTTCAAATGTAATATATATATATATATATATATATATATATATATATATATATATATATATAACACTTTTATTATACTCTGTTCATGAAATAGTCCCAAACTCGTATTTGGCTCTTTTCTATTGGCATTGCTGGTGTTTGACATTCGTCCATTGCAAGCTGGCTTGGAAAGGTTAGGTATTAATGAATACAATTATTATTACAATTTTGTAACTCAAATTTAAAGACTTATATACAAATTCTTATTTTATTCATGAAATAGTGCTAATAAATATCACACCTGTGTCTGAGATCTTTCCAGATAAATTTATCAGCAATCTCAGACACTCTGAGTGTGATATTACTTATTACTTTTAATAATAGTTTACATTTTATTATTACTGTAACCAACACTATTATCATTATTTCATTGCTGTATCACTGTACACACTAAAATTTGCACCCGAATAAAAGTGTGTATTCAGATTCATTTGTAGGTCGTAATGACGAAAATGAAATCCGCCTTAGGATAACATCTAAACTTTCCAAGATAATGTCTAAATTTTTTTAATATGAGGAAGATTTCTTGCGGTGAACAGGACCATACATTATGCACATGCTGTGTACAGTCAAATCAAGCTCTTGTCTTGTTTAAGGAAAGTGTATTAATTTGTAAAACACATGACAGTATACATTTATTTTAAAAGATGCAAACTATGAACAATAAAAGAATTTGTGGAGATCTTAAAACAATAGTATTACTTCTAAGTATACAGAGTGTTAAATTTTGTTACTTTCTGTGTGAATGGAACAGTCTAGTTGAGCATAAATATTATGAAGTGACAAATATGATGCGTTGGGGTCCTGGGTCAAATGAGTGTCACAAATAAACTTAACTTAAAATGGACAACATTTTGCTGCTACATTAAGTTAGAGCTAATGGTAGTTTTTGTGAAGGCTTTAGGAAGAGGGATTTCCAGTATTTGAAAGAAAAATGTCCAAAATTAAGATTAGGGAAAGAATTTCCTATATTGACTTATGAATTTGCAGAATAATTCTAGATAGTGTTCTTGAAGTTCTGTTAATGGACAATGAGTTAGATTGTGTGCAGAAGGAAATGTATCAGTTGAAAACCACAAAAAACTTTGAGGCGTGATTTGTGATTAAAACTACATTTGCTACATTCCTGCTTGGATTTTTTCTTCATTATCTGGGTGCCACGGAGAACGTTTTCATCACGACATTGTCATGAAAATACGATTCAAAGGAAATGGTAAGCAAGCTTGTTTACTGACTGTTGTTGATAGCTTAATTACAGATGTTTCTGGTGTGTTTTAGACAAAATGTCTTCAAGAAACACTTTTTAAAAATGCGAATTGTTTAAAGCACTTTAATGTACCAGAACTGTAAAGAAAATAGTAGCAAAACTGTCGCCACGCTGTTAATGAACATGTTAGGGCGTTGTTGCTTTCAGCATGTCATGAGGTGTAGCATAGCTATTCAACACACTCAGCGTCACTGTTGCACTAACTTGTAGACGGACGAATACGAAACTGTCCAGCAATGATGTGAATCTGGACTGCCCTAAAGTGATGTTTTATAAAAGTGAGCAGTATGCATAGATTAAATCTGGAATGCCAGGTTAGAAACGCGAGGAGATGTTCATACAGATCTGCAATAAGCCTGTGCCACTAAAACTTTGCTCGCCTGTGGTGCCTCTGTAGCAAAAACGGGCGTTAAAGACCATTTACTTCATTTTCCACTAAAAATTTGCCATATCGAACGGTGGTCCGTGAGGGGCCAGACTTTCGACATTGGACGCAATAGAGTAGTCATTTAGGACGTTTAGGTCTTATTTCCGTTGCTGGAGTTTGGTGGTTGATGAACAGTGAGGGAGTTAGCCGCAGAAGTCAGATCAACCCACATTATAGTGTTGCAGAATGGCAATTCTTTTAAAACATTAAAAAAATGACTTAATTACGGGTGTCCAGCGTGTTCCAAAAGTGTGACAGAGGAGTGCATTGAAGAAATGTAAAAGTTTCCAGGTTCAAAAGTAAATTATTTATTACTTACGAATATGTTGGCATTGCTTCTATCTAGCCTTGTATTTTGTGAGATTGGGTTTCATACATAGTTAAGGAATATTTCAAATGATGTATATTTTGTATTTTGAATTTTTGTGAGAAATTCAAAACAGTTTCCCGAAAAAAGGCACATGACAGGGAATGTTGTTTTTCAGGTCCGAATTTAATGCATGCTAATTATACAAACTCACATATTTTCATTCAACTGCAAAACAAAGAGTTGCAAGTTCTGGTTCAATATAATTTGATAGTTTTTATGTAAATTTGTATGGATTTATAAAATGATAAGTAGACTAACTAGTACCAGGATCTACCACCATCGTTTAGGAGCCTGCTGCCGACTGCCAGGGTCACACTGCTTCATAACTGAGGCCTATACAAATGGAACTCCAGTCCCGAGCCATTTTCGAGCGGTAGCGGAAAAAGCCGAGGGTAGTGACTTGCACAGACATAGCTAGATAACACGGCATGTTAACTCAACGGCTTGATGGCTCAGATGGTGAGAGTGCCATACTATAGGGGGTGGGTTCGAATCCTCACTTCCTAAAATTATTTTTCTTTCTTTCTTTTTTTCTTTTGGAGTTAGCGGAGATTTACCACCATCACAATGATTTACTCGCTAACATAGTACCACACACACACAGTGCGCTATAAATTAATTTATATAATTTTTTTTTCGGCTGGAACCAAAGGAGATTTGCCACCATTACAGTGATTTACTTATCAATTTATGTTTACGAAAAGGAGGCGAGCGTAGACCGTTAGGCGTGTAGTGAGCGGCAACAAACCACTGGATCCATCGGTTTCTATGATTTACCCAAGATTAGCTTTAAGGTTAGTGTGTGTGTGTGTCTGCATATATTAATTAATTGCGAATTCGAATGAGACAACGCGTGGTAAAATGTGAATAACTCAGTTTTGTAATAACGAATAACATATTGCACCCAGAAAATTAAAGAGGACAACGCATAGGTTACGTTCCGTTTCACAAAAGAAAGGGGGGGCAACATTTACAGTGATGAATGAACTAAACTCAAATGATAAAGCTCTTCCACTTAATACTCTCCCACCGAACGGAACTGAATTGAACGTGCCTATCTTCCACACTGATAATGCCTTACACTGAATACTCTTGCAAAACAAACTACAGCTTTCCACTAACTGAACTAAACTGAACTGAGAAAGCCCTTCCACTGATAATGCCCCGCTAAATACTCATGCAAAAACTGACTGCGGGCCGCAAAATTACAAGACTAAATAAACATGGTCTACGTGACTTTTTACATGTAGATATCAACTCAAGCTGCTAGCTTCTTCCCTTGAAGAGCTTATCGGCCTCTCTTCTTATCCCTGCAATTGCCACGCGTTTTATTACGCCCACCCTTGCCTAATATATTGACAGCAAAGCTTTCAAATAATATACAAAGAAACATCTTTTCCACGGACCCTACATAAGAATTTCTCCAGAAAATATCGGTTTGCCGTGTTTGTTTGGGCCTTATATACAAATAGTGTTACAATAGTCGACAGAAATTCCCAGGTCAGATTTTATGAGCCCAAAATACTCCAAATTAAGCATTTTAAGAATAAATCATAACGAGAAAAAACTTAAAGCGGTCTTAATTAGAAAGAAACCAAAATAAAAACACTAAATTTACTTTCCTGAAAATAGTAGGTTTTAGATATATCTCTCTGATCCTAAGGTAACGATATGACATTTGAAATTATCACTTTAGAGATAAAAATGGATCCCAAAAATATAAAAGTGAGAGTATTTGAAACAATATAGAAAACACAAATGTGCAACTGTTCTTCAATTTAATTTTGCTCTTTATGTCATGTGTTTACCGTTGCCTTCATAACATATATCAGGATAGGGTGAAAAACTGATACAATAAATTGCTCAAGACTTGGTGAATATACACTGGTTGTAAAAGAATGTGTGTTACAAGGCTAGGTGATAGGTACATGGGTGCCACGTAATCATATACGGTATTATTAAAACCCATGTACAGAAACGCGTTGTTTATCCACTAGAGTCTCCAAAATGCGAGGGGGAGACTGTGGTTAACAAAGCATAAGACTCCACGACACCAGTGGAGATCGCATTCTGTAGCTAATGGTTGCTTGCCAATGGTACTGCTTTAGTTGATGATGGCGCTCCAGCACACTTCATTGGCAACAGATATATTGGACATGGAGGCCCAACGCCTAACCCTCGCGTTTTTGGGGGGGTAAATGCAAACCCTGGTGTACGAGACTCCCGTGGAGACACAACAAGAACTTGTGACACGACCTCAAATAACAGTTGGAGTCATCCGAGATATGCCGGGAATCTTTCCAAGAGTTTGACATGACAACCAGGCGATGAAGAAAATGTATTGAAGTTGGTGGCAGCCTCATTGAGCACTTTTCTAGCTGATTAAAATTATATTTACTCACAGTATTCCAATTTTCTGCTTTACTTCTCTCCTAGCTTTTGTAATACGTATTGTCTACGTCCTATCCACATTTCAGAGATGCTAGCACGTAAACAAAGTTTATTAATAACATATGATTACATAGTACCCATATACCTACCACCGAGCCTTGTAACATAACTTTTTTACACCCGGTATAACTACATGAACAGGACCAATATTATTTATACTCTTCTTTCGCCAAAGTGTTAGTTTATATGTGCCAAAGGCGACTCTTCAAATTTAACGACTGACTGGCTTCAGTCAATCTTGCAAGTTTACCATGGACTTCGCTTTCTCAGAAGAAAGGCATACTAAATATTTAATGAGCTTGATCATTGTTACTTAAAATCTGGGGAGAGGTGGAGTGCTGATACCCAAATGCCTTTCATCTCTTTGGGTGGACCATAAGAAGAGGACACCGTCCTTTTTGTGTGCAACAGACTGTGAAGCAGCAGCGCAGTTGGTCGCCAATAAACTGTCGTAATACTTCTGGTGTAGCCATTTTATGAAGCAGGCTACAGTAATAAAAGCGGTAGCAGTTGTTTGCCCGCTCTTTATTTGTGTTTACAGAGGCATAATGCGAAGTAATTCGATGGTTGCGCTGCTTGATAGCGAAATATAAAGCAGCATTGGTAGCGTGTATGTCAAAGGGAATGGGAAGCTTACACTTCGTTAATATTTTTACATTTTCGCATTGAAAACGTGGCAAAGTTATCGCAATGATGATAGTAGGATACAGCTGCTGTAAACAAAGAGAAAACTACACAGGGTACTCAATATATTTACATAAATATGTCGCTGAATTCTGAGCTCTTCTGTCAAACGCAAGTATGTGTATTTAGTGCATAACATATATAAATTGAAAATTACTCGTACTATAATATTATGTTTACACGGTCTGATTCTGTTTCATACGCACATTGATATTGGGGTTTATATTTTAATAGTATGCTGTCGCAAAATTAATTTCGCGTACAGCAGCATCAGCATATAAGCTGGATGTTATCATTGCTGCAGCTTTCATAATTTCATATATGTTCAACTTTTATTGTTATTATTATAATTATTATTATTATTTATTATTATTATTTTTATTATTATTATTATTATTATTATTATTATTATTATTATTATTATTATTATTATACTTTTGATTTGGTATATTTACGGACGCCCTTTAACATCTAAGGTCATCAAATTAAGGCCTGAAACGGTATCGTACCGTAAATGTACGACACGGGATTCATGGCTTTACTTCCCTTCCGAAGGAAGCTATACCTAGGAATTTTACACCCGAAAAAATCCACCAATCCTGTCCGGGATCGAACTCGCGATCTGGGTTTAAGAGGCAAATATGGTTACCTCTACACCACCAGGACCGACACTCGTGTTTTGGAACACAATTATTGAGTAGGGTATTTTGAAGTTCACGTGTTAACAGTTTTAAGTATCCCTTACGAGGGTCACACAATAAGTAAGATTCTCTAATCATTATCTCTAAAAAAGAAAGAGCAAAAGTGAAATGTTTGTATAAGAATTTTCATTAGGATGTGTTGGCGTTGCATACGTAGCATTTCTTTGGAAGTGGTGAAGCAGATGTCATGTAGGTGCCGCTATAAAGAATGTCCGATTGTGTGCAGTGATACGTCTTTTCACAGTAAGGAACGAAAATGCTCGGAACATGCATCGCATGTTAACTTCTATTTATGGGAGGTTGTAAGAATATTTAGATAACTTGAAAACATGCATGATGAGCAACCGTGACTGCAGTGACGGTGTTTTGAGATTGTCGGCGGGTTTTCTTGTCTCACGGAATGCCGAAAGATACCGTGAAGTTCTGAGGCAAATTACAGCCGCAATCAAACAGAAACACCCCGGACACGCTAAAGTTCTGCTACTGGATTGAAAGCTCAACCACTCTCATTTGAAAGAACCCAGGATTTGCTTAGGAAATTCAAATGCGAAATTTTCCGCCATTAAACTTATTTGCTGTTATTGCTCAAGCAATTTCCATTTTTTCCCTTACTTAAGACCTTGGAGGCAAGTGATTTGAAAATGATAAAGTGAAATTCGTAGTAAACAGATGATTGCCCCCATGGTATCGCAAAACTGGTGCTTGGATGCTGGAAATGCTTTGGAAATGGTAGTGATTCTGTGTAGCAATAACTTAAGAGCTGTAAAATATTACTCTGAATTTATTAAAAATAAAATTTTTAAAGAGAATATATAGCTCCATTTGAAAGGGAAAATTGAAAATTAATATCCAGATATTTAAGAACAGATTAGTTTATACCTCGTACAAATAATTTATTTTGTCTTTCCTTAATAACAGATATACTGGAAACATTACGCATTAATATCATGATATGCAGAATATATGGCAAGGAAACTTAAAGATTTATATGAAAAATGGGGCATTCAAATAAATACGAAAAAACTACCCACGTATGTTTCGACTCAAATTCAGCATATCTGTTAATTGAAAATGATGTCATAAAAACTAAATTGGAATGTCAACATCTTGGAAGGATAATTAACCAGAAATGTACCCATGAACCAAAGGACATTGTAAACAATGTTGTGTTGGTTTTTTAAACTGAATTCTTTGGTGTAAGTACATTAGAATGCAAGTTAAATTACCACGTGTAATACAATCGTAAAAACCATTTTGACGTATGGTTGTGAGGTATGGCAGATCCTTGAATTTGTGCAGAAGTAGTTAAAAGAGTTGTAGAGATGGATTTCCTGCGCAGGATTCTAGCAATAATATAAGAGAAATAACGAATGTTATTGAGCATGTGCAAAGAAAAAGATTGATATGGTATGCGCACGTCCAACGTTTGGAGGAAAAAAGACTAGGAAAAGTAATAATGAATTGGAATGGAGCTGAGAGGAGAGGAAGAGGTCGATCTATACGAACCTGGCGTAAAGAAGTGACAAGCGTTTTGGAAAGTTACGGTGTGGCTAGTGAAATGACATATTAAGATGGGGTTTGGGAACCGGAAGACGGAGAATACATTGTAAACGGAAAACAGGCGGTTTTTATTGAAAAATAATGAACTAATATTTTATTCCGATATAGGAAAATGTACTTATTTGCATTAAATCTGTAGCATTCCAACTGCACAGACGATCGTTTCTGGAAATGTCACAATTTTTAAAGCCTGCTAACCGAGAAATATGTTTTAATTAGATCCAGGCATCATAAAGAAATGCTATGGTAATTTATTTTTGGTTGTATTGCTTTTATGTTAACTTTGATGCCATTTGGTTCAGAAGGATACTTATGGTAATTTAATATTTATATGTTTTGAAGTTTCCAGCAGTTTTATGTTTCATTTAAGAAAAAATCTATTTTTGTTTACTAATATATGGTGTCTGCTTCGGTAGCAGACTGGCTATAAATTGTAATAAAAACATATATATGTATTATTGGTATGATTTATGATAATAAAGATATTTTGAACTAAAAAGTGGTGAAAAAGGAGAATCTACACCATGTGCACAGTCGAAATTCTTTACTCAATAAGGGAAGAAATCAGAATGAATGCATGAGTAAATGAGCATACCAATAAACCTGCAATCTTTGCACGGGTTTACCGTACCTTTCATAATGCACAACAAGTACATATCTTAAATAAATAAGTAAATAAGGCATACCTCCATTGCTTAATGCAGTTAAAATAATAATAATAATAATAATAATAATAATAATAATAATAATAATAATAATAATAATAATAATAATAATAAAACATACAGAAAATTAAACCCCTTCCCCTTTTCAGTAGAATAAGTGAACGCAATATCATCTACATATACGTTTTAATTCAATTTAGTTCACCCCGCCCTTCTTCAAAGCTGTTCAGCCTTTTCAGATCTGAGCTCTGTCACATTCGACATGCATTTACCTACCTGCTCCTCATCCTTGCCTGCCAGCAGAGCCCAGCATGCCCCTTGCACTCTGTTAGTCAGTAAAGGAAGGCGGCTGGTACTCAGTGCTGCTTCAGTTCGCCAGGATGTGCGATCATGATTCTTCCTCTCCATATCACCACCTCCACCTGAGATCCTGATCTGCCGCCATGCTGCAAATAAATTAGAAAGAGAAAAGCATATAGTTCCCCGGTGAGTAGCGTCTATGATGATTTCAGCTCTGCGCAAGATTAACAGTAGAAAGCGACGCCTTCGGCAGCGAAGTGGAGGTAAACCTGTCTGGGGTGTTTACTGCCTCAGAAATTGCTAACTATGTGTATCAGTTACAAACCTTCCTAATGGCGAGATATTTCGGACTAGTCTAACACCCAAAGCTCGTAAGCGGGTGCTGGTATATGCTTTTACGATAGTCACATGTATTCTTTCGGCATTTGTGCTAATGCTAAATGCAAGCAAATACGTCCTAAGTAATTGTGGCTCATCCGTATCTGTTAACCAGCTGTGTATGCACTAATCAGGGGTTCGAACTCTGCTTGGTTCAAGACAGTTGAAGCGTTTCATTTAAATTGCCCGGAACTCATCTTGAGATCTTAATGGGCACTTTTTAACACCGTATTTTGCATCTACAATGGTTTTTTGTCCCAATGTTCAATATTTACACTAATGGCCCTTTCAGATGCTTCGAGAACGTTAAAGAACAAACACAGTACGTGCTATATGACTCCTCATTGACTCCACACACGATATAAACTTTATTTTCAAACACCTCAACTGTAGTAGCAAGTATTAAAGGTTGAGTTATTGTTAAAGTGTTGTCACCAGTTGATTTATATTTAGCTTTGAGCCCTAGTTATTTACAAAAGATTGATCAGTAAAAGCTCGGTAGCTTTAGAACCGCGTTTCTCTTTTATTAAATCAATACTTGCTTCCAAATACAGCACTTTGGAATGCACGACATATGTACAAAGTGAAAGATTTTATATCAACACAAGTATGTAAATACTCGATTTAGAATTATTTTAGTGCAGCCTGCGATACTCAGTTTTTCACGCGGTAGATTTAAATAAAAGAATGAGCACCTGGAAGCTTGGAATTCAGGTACCTACGATCACGAATATTGAATTGTTCATCGGATTAATAACGGGCGAACCCTTTTTATTGTTCACATACAAGGAAACCATTTCTAAAATTATGCTGCATGCAGTTGATCCACCCGGTAGATTGTTTTTGAATGCTCTTTGTAAATCTGGGAATCTATGGAAACCGAAATGAACTTTGCTATATAAAACGAAGTTTAACCAGTGATTAAAGTTCTTTGGTTTTCAAGTTAATTAAACATTCATTGTGACAAACATGGAAAATTCCCTTTTGGAAGTAATGCGACTGCTGGTGTTGAATGAGCAGCGTCAAAGAAATTCTAAATTTCATGATGATGTGACATATTTTACGTCACCGGTCCTTTTGAGTTTTGACGGCACGGGTTTGGTTTGTCGCTCCTGGGCTCATCACTTACATCTGTTCTTCAGTGAGAGAACATTCTCTACCCAATTGTTGTGGAGCTCCCGCACGATAAGTTTGCACTTGGATTCAGTTTTTGTGGAAAAGGGAAGCTGCTCAATGAGAGGATTAAAACATCTTGCGCTTCTATAATTTCAAAGAAAACCTTAGTTAGTTCTATGCTTGAGCGAGAAAAGTACGCCCATGATAACAAGTGAAAGCTGAAAAAGTTATTATGCCATCTTTAATTGATGTAAAAGTAATTTTTAAGATAATAGGCATCTGAATACTTAAATAGAAAGTGATATGCAGTTTAATTTACGTAATGTTCCGGCAGAAAAGGTTGATGTGATCATAGCGTGACATAAGCTGAGTGCAAAGGTATCGTGCGTTAGCACTACACTTAGTGTTCCTTCATCGTAAAACATTCTTTCCTGCAAATTTCGCTGTGAGATATTTGTTGAGCTCGTCAAATCGTATCACAGCATGAATTTTATTTCAAATTGTATAATTGGTGTATGCCTATGTCGTAGATAAATACTCGCAGTGCGTAGAATGGGAAGGCATAGGAAGATCCTCATTTCTCATAGTACGCCAGGGTTGTCCCAAGGGAACATTATATACCTTTGTCAGATATGTAGGATACTGAATATATCACATTTCGTTTCGAATTTTTCTATATTACAGTCTAATAAAAGAGCATCCAATCAAAGTTAAGAAACTTTATACACTGTTTTAAATATAATACTGAAATACGTAAAAATAGAACATTATGAACTTTTTTGAGTGGTGTTTAACATCCGTTTTTACTGCCGAGGTGCCACAAGCAGCGAATACTGATAATACCAGAGATGAAATGATAAATTGGGAAAGTTTTTTTTTTTTTTTTTTTTTGATGGAAGGAAACGTTCCAGGCCTGAGTTTAGGGTCCCTCCCTGGCATTTCAAATTTATGAGGACTGAGGAAAACCTGGAAAAAATACTCATTCAGGTCCTAACGGAATTGAAACTCCGGACCCCCGCTCACGAGTCCGCGCCTTAACTAACTCAGCCACCCTTGTCGGTATTATGTACTGTGATATATGCATGTGGGGCATTGTGTTATAAAGCAAACAAGATGTTAAAAAAATTTACTCTTATTTTTTTAAAGTCATGAATTTTGTTAAATATGTAAACCATTAGGATGTAAATGTTTCAGCGAAATATAAAATCCCCGTTCGCAGTACATTTTGTTATAATAAATGTTAAATACCTGACGTTTTAAAAGTAGTTTCACTTTAAAAATAAATTAATCTCAAGCCACGCACTAGAGAAACACTATTTTAAAGAGCTGCCTGACTTTAAACATTTAATAATTATCATATTTCAAAAACATGGTTCGCTACCAGAAACAATTTACAAAAATTAAAACTTCTTTCATGTTAGCGAGCGTGGAGACGGGACCTCGGAATGTAGTTAAATGTTTAGCACCCTCCTACTGCACGAACATATGCCATGTGTTTACTGAAGAAACTGGACGCGAGCGAAATTGATTAGGAACTATCCCCGTTTCATTCCGGATTGTTTGTTCACTTCCAGTTAAATTTACCGGTAATATAAAAGTTGTTACCTTGTTGTTTATAAGCAAGAAATCAACATGCACTGTAAACCTATTTTTAAATGACTGCAAGATAATAAAAGAAATTGTTCCTAAAACAATTCTTCATGACGAAATAGATTTTTAACAAAGAGCTATGTACAGCAAACAGCATATCAAGAGCTTTTAAATAATGTTAATTTGATTTATATATTCCGATACATTTCATAGTTATTTATTCTCTAACTTGATACTCTTGTAGTATAGAACTCTTAATGATAAATTACCCATATTTTGCGTGAAGCTTACTCTGTCTTTTCTAGCAAGATTCAGGTTAAATATAAATGTAGATGCAGTTTTGTTGTCCGATTTTACATGGATTAGTCGATCGTATTTATAGGTTTGAAAGAGGCGGGTTTGGGGACTTCAACGTCCAACAGGATTCTTGTTTGTTTAAATTGCTAGCGCAATGCTGTCATATGTACGCTGTTAATAGCTTCCAACGACGATCTTTATAACTTACATGAAAGTGTTGTTTCGACAAATTAATTTGAAATATCAATTCTTAATTTTTGCGAGTTTAAGGAGGAAAATTGAAAGGCACTAGAAGTAATTAATTCTCTGAGTTCCTACATGTGAGCTTTCGCTCTTCGAAGCTCAAGGCAAGCAACGCGTAACTCACAGAGTGTAAAATGAAGCTGCAAATAACATAACACTGCAATAAAATATTTTTCATAATTCTCCTTAAAAGTACTCAACGCGTACACCGACCTTGAAGACAAACGTTTCGCAGTGTATACTCTAAAAGTAAACTATTTTTTTTTTTGGCATTCCTTCCTTGTTTTTGTTAATTTAACTTTTCCTATGAATACCTTTCTTAATAATGTCTGTAATGACAAACTTAGTACTTTCTCGCTACAGATTTGCATAAAGCGATTTTATGTGATATTCATAATTTTACAATATCAAAGGTTTTATTAGGAGTTCGCAATACAAATTCTTCTATAGCTGCACCCCTATGTATCGCCATGGGTGGCCGAGGTCGTTAAGACGCGGACTCGGTGAGCTGGGGTTCGATTCCCACCAGGACCGTCCTCCCTAACTGAGGTTTTTATTTTTCAGGTTTTCCTCAGTCCTCATAAATGGCAAAGGCCGGGATGGTACCGTTAACTTAGGCCGGGAAAGCTTCCTTACTGAAAAAAAGTCCTTTCCCAATTTATCATTTCATCAAATGTATTATCATGTCCACCACCTGTGATACCTCAGTAGTAAAAGCAGACGTTTAACACTATTAAAAACACCCCTGTGTTATTAAATGAGCTAATTAATGCTTGAGTATAAATTTTAATCAGTTAAACCTGGACGTATGTTTCCATTTGGGAATAATATGTCTATCTGGGAAAATTTTATAGTTTAAAGTGGCCTTAATTTTGAAAAAGCGTGTACTACAAAAGAAACTCTGTAATGTTGATCACTTAAGTAGAAACGAGTTTTTCGTAACATTCTACTAGAGCGAATTGCTGGCTTGGGCGTCGGTCCTGGTGGTGTAGTGGTTACCATAATTGCCTCCTAAACCCAAGATCGCGGATTCGAACTCGGCCAGGACCGATGGATTTTTTCGGGCGTAAACATCCTAAGTATGGCTTCCTTCGGAAGGGACGTAAAGCCGTGAGTCCCGTGTCGTACATTTACGGCACGATAAAGAACCTCAAGCCTGAAAGAAGAGGCCTCTCAGCAAAATTTGTTGGCCGTTTCACGCCCTGAATTGAATGGGGCGCTGATGACCTGAGATATTAAAGAGCGTCCGAAAATACTCCCCTTCCAAAAAAAAAGTGTTGTTGCTGACTGGCAAGGAAGATTGGAAACGCTATTGGTAGGACAATAGCCGAGTTATGTGTACAACAGAATTTTTTTAAATAGTGTTTAACGCTCGTTCTTACTACTGAGGCATCACTGCGACACTGATGGTACATGAGATGAAATGATAAAATGGGAAATTATTTTTTTTAAAGGAAGGAAGTTTTCCAGGCGTAAATTTAGGTTACCATTCCGGCATTTGCCATTTATGAGGATTGAGGACGGACCGTAGTGGGAATCGAAGCCAAGACCTCCCGCTCAGGACCTTAACGACCTCGACCACGCATGGAATTACACGGAGAGGAAAACTGGTATATTTTTAGGGTACTTCCTACAAAGCCACTATCTTTCTATACATGCTATAGATTTGCAGTGAATAAACAGTTTTTAAATGACTTAAGGCTTAACACAAATTGGCATCAATGGAAACTAGTTTTAACGTGGATGCTCTTAAAAGTTTAATGTAAAGGTTTTATGACTGCCGTAACTAAATACACATAGTAGGCAGCATTTTATATCAAACCTGAGCAAATGCGGTACAAATGCTAGGACTAAATCACTTCCTTCTTAAACAGGTTTCACTGTATAATCCTGTTTTACAATTCCAATAAAGCAGAAGTGCAAGTGTGTGAGAACATACTCTTGTCGTCGAGGAATGCGCGATGGCCAATGGCGGCTCTGTTCAACCTGATTGACATTACGTTCATGTCTTGTTTCATAAAACCAATGACCACTAAGCGGCACACAAACAGGTCTCAGGAACAAAATATTATTTCAAGGAACTGGCTTGAGAGCTTTGCGTCGTAAATATAATTCTGTTGGTCTACATCCAAAGTATATAAATATTTTACGTACCCTTGGGTATAACTGCAATCAATGTCAAGGTGCAGTGAACAGGACAGCTTTACTCACAGAGCCCGGAGGAAAAGTAACTCATAATGCGGTTAAAAAGATCTCTGCTATTTACCCCCAAGAAGCAAGGACCAAGGACCGAAATCGCATGAAGGCTGCACTTTGTGTCCTGCTATACAGCAAAAGAACAGTTAATTCCCGTTAGAATCTGTCCGTAATCTGAACCTAAACGACTTGTTTTCATATACACCATTACTGTGTACCTGGTATATAGTAAATACACTTTATGAACGTTTCTTAGAAGACTCATATATTTTATAACCAAATGTTAAAAACACTTTTTTTTTTGAGTTGTGAAAATGAACTCATAGCGCTTTCTGAATAAAAATATTTAATTTTAAATACTTTTTTATAAACAGCACAATATAAAACGTTTAGATACCTATGATTCACATATAAAATCCCTAAGCCATGACATTAAAATATATATCATTTATATACTGTTACTGCAAAAAATACTATGAATTCGAGGGGGATCATTTACTACCCTTCCTGCATTGTTATGGGACTCACAAAGCATGCTTTCTGTACTCTGTACAAAAAATGAAACACTCTATGAAAAGCATTAATGTTTTTATATATTTAAGTTTTATATATCCTCTTTAAATGCATTAGATTTTGACATTTTTCGAAATTGTCCAAGTTCAGACCTTCTAAGTAATTTCTGTTTAAATATACTGAAACACCAGATATGGCTATCATATTATAAATAAGGTTTTTAAAGTGTTCTTTAATTCCTTCTATAACTGAGGGAACATAAATGTGGTGTCTAAATGGTGTCTAAATTTGGGATATTTTTCGTATGTAGATGCAAAATACTCAATTCGGTTGTGGTAATGAAATGTGCACTTTACATAAAGAAAAGTGTGTGTGGACAGGAAAGTGTATATTTTTGAAAGAAGTCAATATAATTTTATAGAATTACTAATTTTGTATCCATTATTTCTTTTTGTTGCACCATAATGGTATTTGTTCTTGCTTCCCTGAAGGAATTCTAGTTTCTCATCAGAGTTCGAACCATGTAAATTTAGCTCGTCTGTCCCAACATCAAGCTCTGGCCACTGCATGAAAAACCAACACTGTTTACTTGCCCGGGGACTGTGGAATATACTGCAACAAATTAGGACACAAAGGGCGTTGAACGCCATTTGAACTGCGGCTGTCAAACAGAAACAAAGGCTTCATCGCTTCATGCCGCTCACTTGATTCTAACTTCAGCCGTGGTTAGTTTATCCATCAGCTCTCACTCCAAAAGGCAGTCTTTTATGGAAATGAATTTAAAGCCTAATCGAGCTACAGAGAATGTGTTCTAGTAGAGATAAGCTGAGTATACATGTAGAAAGCTATAGTTAACATATTTGTTCGTCTGTAACTCTTCAAATATTCAATTTTATACGAACTTTAGCAAAACGTTCTTGGATCTTAATTTGCTATTTAATTGTAGATATGTGCAACCCTTTCATTCTTTTCCTTGTACTTTCAAACGACAAACAAAGTAAAATAAAATAGAAATTAATCCAGTCTCCTTATTTGGACCGAAAAAAAATTAAAATTTAGAATATTCTCATATGCTGCAGACAAGTTCATAGAGGTAAACACAATTTAAGTAGTTTAACCGCAAATAGAAAATTAAAATACATTTGGTTTAGTTGATCATACTAATGTTACGGGGGTGTCATATTAGGCGATTTTTCATTAGTGTTTAACGCCCGTTTTGTACTACTGAGGCACCACAGGCGGTGACACTGATGATGCATGAGATGAAATATTGGGAAAGTATTTTTTTAATGAAGGAAACGTTCCAGGCCTAAGTTTACGGTACTTCCCTGGCATTTGCCATTTATGTGACTGAGGAAAACCTGGAAAAAACCTCAGTCAGGGAGGACGGTCCTGGCGGAATTCGAATCCTAGACCTCCCGCTCACGAGTCCGCGCCTTAACGACCTCGGCCACCCGTAGTGGTTATATATATTAGGGCGATGAGAAGGCGGGTTGTCTAACTGAATAAATCTAATTTGTGAGAGTTAACTACTAATCATAACTGAATTTCTCTGAAAGTTGTCAATATAGTAGAAAAATTAATTTGTAATGCCCCCCTCCTTTTGCAATTAGCTGGTTAGATGACAAGTACAAAATGACCCAGGAAAAATCAGCCTTCCGTCCCGTAAACAAAATTGAACATGAATAAATCTTGAATACCGCACAGAAAGTACAAATGAATGTGGAAATATCTGTAGTTACTGATTAGAGAAGATGCTGAAAATGCTTTCGCCGCAAGTGGGTAAGTTCAGCGATCGCAGTGTCCTAAGCCTTGCTGGAATAGTTTATAAATCGAGAGGTGTGACAAGTCTTACCATCCTGCTGGAAAAAGCATACTCGCATTCATGAGGTTTCAGTTGTAGCCTTAGCTATATACACGCACAAGCCTGACTCTTCAGTAGTTAGGCAGCGAATGTCCAAGCAAAGCCAGCAACTGATTTTGGTCATCATCCTGGGCAACCAAAGTCAGTACAATTAAACATAATTTTCAACCGCTGTCTCACTACAAACTCTTGTTAGGACAGAAGTGACATTTAGTGTATTAGTTGAACATGCTCTATTTACTCCGCCAATATTCATATCAAACGTTTTTACCAGTCTCCAAATGTTTTAAGCTAACCGTATCTCCAGTTAAGCTATAATCATGAGATCTCTTCCGAAAATCTTTTTTAAAGAACTGATAACAAGAGTTTAGCTTGGTGAAGAGACTATAAGGTTGGAGTTTATTGGCACATTATTTGTCTAGATTTCATATATAAATAAGCATTTAAAAAAAATCCCCAAAGTGAGGATAGTATTCAAAAAATTTAAGTACAAACACCAAAATAGACTTGAAAATTCTTTCCTACAAATATGGATACAGAAAAGAAAATGCTTTAATTAGGCAAACATAGCTATTTCAATATTTGTCCATCTTATTATAGTACACTCCATGCATCCTTTAACAAAAGGAAGATTTTAGAAGAGAGTATATACTTAAATCTTACATAATTTTACATTTATCGTGTTTAAATAAACATAAATTAGCACACTATGCAAAGAATATAAATATTTTTAATAGGTGGGGAGCACGCTGATCAAAATATTTGAACACACTGTACGTGAGACCATGTCCCAACATGTTGCCTTACCTAGTAAAATTCTACCATGGTGATGACGAGAGTGCTGTACCAGCATCTCTTACTCACTTCAATCTCTTAATAAGCAGATTATTGTTCGGGAACAAACTACATGCAGAGGTAAGCAAAGACTCGTTAAATAGATGGCTTAATTAAGTTAAATTTCGTTCCATATGGTTCAAGTAGAATATCTTTGATGTTCACAGCCGTAAAATGAGGAAACAAGCTCGCTAACTACTTAACGAATATCCTCTTACTCTGATTTCTTTTATCTGATGGACTTTGAATTTTAATTTTTCCGCAAAAAAAGAAAAAGAGAAAAGAAAGAAAGAAAAGAAAGAAAGAAAGAAAGAAAGAAAGAACTAAAGACGTATATTTAAAGGAAATTATTGCCGATAATTACTTCTGCTAAATCCTCCAGACAAATGTCTGCAGTGATCACAACTGAATAAGAATATTATTTCTAAAGGTTTTCTTTCTTAAAATTAAATGGAAATGAAATAATGCTTTATTGTAGTGCTTTACCGCATTATAATAATCTATGCATATATTTACTTTTTCAGTATTACGTCACACCATACGGTAAGTATACAAAGACATTTGTGCTATTTTGTGATTAAACCACTATCAAGAAAATAATAAAAGTGTTTTATAATTTAGTATCCAGTGGGTTACTTCAGAATTAAAACCACCTCAGTTTAGAAGTATTGTCAAAGTACCAGAAACATTGTCTACACAAATCACAATTGAAGCTTTTATAAAAAGAGATGTATTATATAACTTTAATATTTCACATTAGGATTGTTAACAAGATCAATGTGTTAAATTTGCAACATAACTTGTATCTTATTTAAGAATAAATTACTTTATTAAAAACTTATTAATTAAATTGTTTTATTAAATAGACAATGTTGTAGGCTGTAGAGCTAGTGTAAAATGTTCTTTAAATCTGATTTTATTAAACCAGTCCCTTTTTGAATAAAATAAATACTCTTCTCTCTATGGCGCTTTTGACTCCGTCCTGCGATAATGAATACCACATGTTTTCTAGTGAGCCTCTATGCCAGGATTATTATCTATTAAATCTCAAAATCTTATATGCCAGGTGTTCTTAAAAACATTTACTAGGTGTTGTATGAGGAATCAAGATTCTAACATTTATGGTTTGTGACTGACAGCTCTCTACCCGGTGACTTAGAAAATATTTTTCCATCTTTTGCCTTGACGTGTCCGTGAGCTATTAGGCCTTTCCCTGACAACTTACGGAATTCTCTCCTGGGCCTTAGTAGCGTGTGGTCGTAGGTAAGAAGTTCTTTATTTTATATTTATTAACGTTTTTTTACTGTGACAAGTAATGTATAAAGTACAACTAATGTTTGGTTCTGTATTAAACAATAACTTAGGATCTAAAATGTTTATATAATTCACTGGTAGCACTTATATGATACTAATGTGTATGAAATGAAAGGGATTTGTATTACCAGAACTAAGCTTTTGGTTGTATTATAGCTCTAGCAAAAAACAGTAAACTACTAGAAAAAATAATTAAATACCTATAGTTTATACACAGGGTAATAGGAAATCTATGACTTTCCTCCTACCCTCATAAAAACTGTGCTACCGCCTACCTACCTGTCTGTCTGTCCATGTGTTTCCAGCGGTCACAGTTTACATTCACAAGATAGTAAGGCAGCTGCATTTAGAGCAGCATACCTTTGTGTGTAAATGTTGTTATAAAAACGAATCAGTTCGTCGCGTTTGTGAGGAATTAATTTGGAAGCTCCCTGGTAAATTCCCTGCTTCCAAATCTACAATTCACAATCTTGTGAATTAATTTTATGCTACTGCTTCAGTACAAAAAAAGAAATGCATGCAAATACGTGCGTTTTAACGTAAAACAAATTAGCAAAACTGGAGCAAATATTGAACGTTCAGCAACAAAAGCACTGCTGAAATTAGCACAAGTTGGGATTTCAGTGCCTTGTACACATACAACAACAACAGTGTTAAGATTCATGTGTGCATGTACCCATCGTCTATGACAAAGTGATCCCGTAGCAGATGTGCAATACTGTGAGTGGTTTCTTTCATTAGTGACTGAAGAGTTAATCGACCCACAGCTTGTGTTCTTTTCACTTCACGTTCCTGTGAATTAAAACCACTGCATAATTTTCCGGTTGCACAGGTTTCGACTATAATACTAACTTTAATGATGAATAGATTTCCTCTGAGTAATTCTGACGAAATTACCCAGAACTTCCAAGTTCATGCTTTTACATTACTGGAAAATCTAAAAAGCAATGAAAGGTATTCCACCGAATAGTAATAATTAATATTAATACTTTAATACCTAATCTGGAGATCCTTTCTTTTTTGTTATTGTTTTTTCAGACTATGTAAAAACTCTTATTATATGGTAATATACTACCATGAAAATGAATACAGAAAAACTAGCAAGTCGAAGTGGCATTTGTGCAGTGACATTTCTTCTAGTTTATTTTAAGGAGTCACTTTGCGCAACACCGCTCACCCCTCTTAAAAATATTCTTCTATTCTTCCCCCAATTTGATAATCGATAAGTATCATGCGGTGAAACTCCTGTAAAGCGTAGAAAACTCAATACACAATGCAACAAAATAAATATATTATTATTATTACTATTATTATAGTGCATAAAATGCTTGTCCGTCATTCAGAAACCACTTATAAACAAGCAACACCAAATACCAGAGTAAAAATGAACGATATACCCAACTGGATGTGATGTTACGCAAAAATACATTTTATTTCAATGACAAATACTAGAATCTCATGTCAATTTATTTTCATTACAATTAACGTTTAATTAGTCAATCAGTAACTTCTATGTATAACAGTTCGTTAAACACATGTGTTTAGATGCGGTAACAGCAGCGACATTATATGGGTTCAATGAGAAGCAAACCCAACTCGGAGGGGATTTTAGGAGCAAGAACATAAAAAATGCCAACGCAAGCTGTACCTACTTTTTGTACTGTGCTATAACAGAGATTCATCAACTGAGCGGGATAGCTAGGACGTAACACTTGGGAGTTGTGTTTGTGAAGTTCTGGTTTCAAATCTCGGGGCCGGTCATTCTGACCTTTGGTTTCTTCATAGTTTACTCTAGTCGCTTAGCTGAACACTGAGAAGTCTCACCTCATTGTTTTGTTACAGGATGGAAAGGCCAGTAGCTGTGGAGACATTTCCTTACATAGAGTACGAACTTGGTGCACCAGTCATGCACCCTTTCAAGAACGGCAGCGGTGAAAACCGAGCCCAATCCCAGTGAACTAATATAGGTGGATAATTAATAATTTACCATGTCGGCCTGGTAGCTCAGTTGGTTAAAGCCTCGTGCTACCACAGGGAAGGTAATGGGGTTTCTCTCCCCAAGGGAATAATTTTTTTATCTTCATAATTTGTCTACATATGTCTTGCTTTAATAATTATGTGACCTTTTTTTAGGGAGTATAACGCATAGATTTGTAATTGTACTTTTATTTCATGTACGTTGCAAATTTAGGTTAGGTTAGGTTAACTTAGCTTAGATATAAAAAAATGACAAAACTTATTCTGTTAACGCAAAAGTTGTAAATTTAGTTTAGGTTAGGTTTAAAAAAATATCCAAAACCTATACTGTTAAAAGCGTGTCTCTTTTCCCGCATCAGTTATTTTCTTTACATTTTACATTGCTACATTACAGCTTCCCATTTAATTTCACTATATATTGAATATGTTTAACTATTAACATCTAACCTAAAAAGTTAATTTTTTGGATTCCTTTACTTGTTTTCGTGCGTTACCACTGCTATATTGGTATGTATTTGTTGAAGTCACACTATTACTTCGCATGGAATTGGGCTCGGTTTTCTCCGCTGTCCTCCGCTACCGTTCTTGAAAGAAGGCGCGACTACTGCTCTACATCCATCTATCTGTAAGGACAAGCGCTGAGGAGCTGGACCTGTGAATAGTGTGGCGTTATTTCCACTTTTGAAAGATTTCCTCCCTTGCTTGTAGTAAGGAAGCGGCCCAATGCAATCTATAGCTTTGAGTAAGTACAAAACCTTAAGATACAATCCACTAATTTAAGAAAAACAATGTCTAATGTTGCAGTTCCGTTCGACGTCAAAAGACGATCGTTTAATCGTCTATCCTACCGCTGACTAACTATACTGCATCAAAAATTTCCCACCAAATCACACAATTCACAAAGTTGTAACTTACACGACAATTCAAATTTCTCTCAAAAATTGGCCAACAGCAGCAATGCAATCTGCAAGTGAGATTTATTTTGTAATTTCTTTGATAAATGCCGCTTTAAGACAGCAAAGTAATACTTTTCTAATAATTGCCCGAATTGTACAAAACTATGTACTATGCATATTTTACATTTAGTAAATAATTGCTTTTGTAAAACAAATAGAAATGGTACTGTAAAAAGTGTAACTTCCATACCCTAATCGACCAGATTTTCAATACTAGACTTTGGCATTCTTTATAATGAAGATAGATATTCTGGAACAAAAACACCTGTTCATAAAAGATTATTGTGACACTTGGCTAAAACCCTGGTGCAAAATTTCACATTTCGTGCAATCTCTCTGTTGCATGAGAGGTTTTAATGTCAAATTTTAATTCAACATTTAATCAAATTGTAGATCATCTAGTTATATTTAAATGTTTGTCTTTACTTTCAACTTATGTTTAAATGATGAAAGGTTCAAAGTATTTTATATTAAAATAAACAAAACAGTCATTTGAAAAGTTCTCGGAATGAAGCACAAAACAAAGACTTTCCCAGCACAGTCTCACATAATACTAACGTCCTTTGTCCCAGTCTATGTTCTAAAGCCTTTTCACAGAAATGGGAAGAAATCATATCCACTTCACTAGATTTCGCCATTGCAATGCACATGTGTAGGGTGAGCATTGTCCTGATTCAAGATCGCTTTCTTCTTTGAAAAACGTGGACTTTTCTGACACATTTTAGTCTTTAATTAGTCCAGGACGTTACCATAGTAGACGTTACACCACGAAAAGAGTTAATCAGTATGATACATTTAGCATCACAGAAAACTGATGCCATGATCTTTCACACACACATTTTGCGTTCTTTGGTGTATACAATAATGATGATTCCATTGTTTTGTGTAGCAGTGCATGCTTTTTTCACTGGTCACGAAAAGATTGATATAATCAGTTGGATCTCTCCATAAATACCTCAAACTTTGCTCAAGAGGATTCTGGCTCGAATTTGATTGGCTGTCAGCTGCGACATTAATTTTTTCATGCAAAATTCGTGGCTCAAAATCTAAAATACCCATTTTCCGTAAATATCTATAGTTTCTACTAAGTCTGACATACTTTCGGCGATCCTGCAATAATGCATCCGGCACTTTTCCGAAAATTTCTGGTGTGGTGTCCACCAACTTCAAAGATTTGACAGCTGTGTTTTAACTCAGTGGTCCACATAAAACAGTTTAAAGCGATGGTGCAGTGTTCTCTAGAATTGTCTATGTATTTCTGTTGCTATACCGTTCTTAACAAAGAATTTAATTACTACACGCTGTTACACATTTCCCATTTTTCCGAAACACATATATCTGCACTAGAACAAACAGCAATGCCTACTCTTGTCCTTCACTGAGTGCAACATTGTTACAAAACTGTTTATGAGGATTTAAACACGATAATTGGTTTGGAACTGTTAATGAATTCAAGAGTCATTCTGAGAGATGTCAAATGACTCTCGTAAAATCACAGTCTTTAACATTACACTGCTAGATGATGGGAATGAGTAACTTGTGGCCTTGGAGAACCCAGAGGAAACATATTCGCCATAATCACCACGTCAAATGGATTAAATAGTCCAAGTAATAATGTAAAAGTTATAAAAATAACAATTTTCATTCATGCTATTGAATAAAGTTTGTACTAAGACAAATTTAAACATAATTAAATATGTCGGAGAAATTAAAATGAGGTTTCAAGCGCCTGGAGCATTTTGACGTAGTAGATGAGGTTTTTGTTTGTTTGTTTGAAATTTCCCCCTCTCTGCTATGATGCAGGTCCAAGGAAGTTTACAATTAATTCCATTCAAGTCATATGTCCGTTAAGTTTCCATTATGGTATGGTTATAAAAACAAAATTACTACATTACGATAAATGTACACAAAGAGAATGTCATTCAGTCACAACATGCGAGATTATGTACCATTTACTTTCAATGTAAATTATATTCTGCTATTAAAATCAAAGTAACTTTTACTCTTTCCCGAAATCGTTTTAGAAAAATACAAAGGGAAATTCTACCTTATTTTATAATAAACGCAGAGAGTCATAAACTAGAACATTTGGAAACCTCAGCCACAACTGTATGTACCGGTTGATCAGTAACACATTCACGACAAACTGGCTAATCTGCTCTCCGCTATTGCCAATCAATTTATTGCCTGAGATCACGTTCGTCACGTTTACGTTCAGACTGAGCTGAGTTGTCTTTTAAACTTCACTATATTTGGAGCATTCCACCTCAAATCGGACAAAACGTTTAAAAATTTGACTTCAAATGTTTTAGTTAATGTATGAAGCAAAATATGAAACCTCTATTCCCAGTACATTTTGATTATAAATGACCAATATTAGGAATTTAAGAAAAATTGCGCTGCTGTAAAGAAACATATTTAGAGCTATGCATTGTGTGAATAAAAATGAAAATTTTACATGATCTCCTTTTTGAAGTTTCTGAATGATACATAATCAATATTTATTTATTTAACTAATGGATTGTTATGTTATTATAACTTATTTTAAACAGCTGCTTTCACTTTAAAATATTGAAACAAATATTAAAGAATTCTACTTTAAAATTATACAAACTGATTTTCAAAAATATACTCCGGGATGAGAAACAACTTACAAAAATTGTTGGCATACAGTATATGGGCGGCCTTCTTGTTGAGACGTGACCTCGCACTGTTTAGCTCACTCCCGCTGCACGTCCAAACACCATGCTTTCACTAGAGAAACTTAATGTCTGTAACCGTACTTGACTCGTAGACCCAAGATCGCGGGTTCTATCACTGTTAGGATCGATGGATTTTTTCGGGCGTAATAATCCTAAGTATGGCATCCTTCGAAGGAAAGTAAAGCCGTGGGTCCCATGACGTAGATTTACGGCATGTAAAAGAACCTCATCCCTGAAAGTAGAGGCCTCTGAGCAAAATTTATCGGTCTTTTCACGCCCTCAATTGAATGGGACGCTGATGAACTGAGATATTAAACAGCGTCCGTAAAGAAACCTATCAATAACAAAAATCTTCTTGAATTGTTTATTTAAGGACGCTCTTCAACGCCTCAGGTCATCAGCGTCCCATTCTATTTAGGGCGTGAAACGGCCGACAAATTTTGCTCAGAGGCCTCTTCTTTCAGGCTAGAGGTTCTTTATCGTGCCGTAAATGTACCACACGGGACCCACGGCTTTACTTCCCTTCCGAAGGAAGCCATACTTACGATTATTACGCCCGAAAACATCCATCGATCCTGGCCGGGTTCGAACCCGCGACCTTGGGTTTAGAAGGAAAGTATGATTACCACTACACCACCAGGACCTACAAACAACAAAAATCAACCTACATATATTTGGCACTTATTATTTCAGATCAATAGATTGTGATTTTTCCGCTTACCCACATTGGGTTCATGTAGGAACTCGCGCGAATATAACTTCATTTTCCGATGCAAATGCTACATAGAAAATATTGAATAGTGATCATAATCTATTATATATTTAAAACAGGATAATAATTGTTGCAGTAGATTGAAGTGATATGGCAGTAAATACAATATTCTGCTAATACTGTTACAAACATTCTGAATCTATATAGGCAGTTAATGGAGTTTCCAGTAGGATGTTATTTAGGACTTCGACGAAATTCATTAATGCCATGGACAGGTAACAATGAGAGTAACTTCTGATGTTTCATGTGCTGAACAGGTTTATAAAACTATCAAAGCTAAGCTTTAAAAATATTGCAAACATTCCTTTGTGGGTGGGAAGTTTATTATTTATCCTCAGTGTTCCAAGTGTCAGCTTCAAATTTTCTGTTTAAAGTTGAACAAGAGGAAGAAGCTGGTTACACCAAATTGCGGGACTTAAATTTCGGTGTTTGTGAACATATTCATTTACACACGGTACGGAAAAAATATGTACAAAGAATTTACTAGAAGAAAGGCATTTTAAAAATAGGAACTGCTGCTGTGGTGCTGCTGGCGTTTACTATAGGCCCACATATTTGTATGTAGATAATCAAGAGGACTGAGAACACAATAGATTACCTTAAACAAGCCATTTTTCCCATACAACATATGCTCTAATACAGCTAGGCACATTTAAAACCTTCCATTCCCAAGTCGACTGTTTACAAGCGCGGTATTCACCCCTCGCCGGCCTACAAAGCTAACGCATCGCCTTTTTAAAACTTGGAGACTACAATAAAATAAATGAATTGCATACTTGTCCTTATTACAAAAGATACTGCAAGTTTTGTCCATATATTAGGTCCGTTAATGCAGAAGAACTCTCAAATGATAGTTTCTTAGGAACATGTAGATTGTTTGTCGCACAGAATGAGAATGGATCCAGCATATTCCATTATAAAGGAGAGTACATTATTATTATTATTATTATTATTATTATTATTATTATTATTATTTTAGTACCCAAGTTTTGTGAAGATGAACACGGCACCACGACGTCTCAAGGAAGCCAACTTGCGAATAAAAGGATTTGAATATGCTTAATTGTATTAAACTTACCTACTATGTCTAACTACTTGCACTGTACTATAAGTAACAATGCGTAACTTTTTGGCAGCCAGCTTATGACCGAGTCTGCACCACTTTCAATTACATTTAGCTGGCTATGAACATTGTAATGCAGATATGGCATAGCTACATATTAAAGCTACTAAAGCATTTGAGACAATTCGTTCAAACTTTCAAACACTTATTGTCGAGTCGTATAAATGTTTGTACATATATTTTCCCCTTTGTGTATTTGGAAGGTAAAATAAATTTGTACCTGTATCTAAAAACATGAATGTGAATTATTTTAAATCTATTCCTACTTATAGCATAATGTAGAAAATATTAAAATATAAATGTGATCTAAAATTTTTATTCGGCGTGTTTTTCAAATAATAAGTTTATTTATAAATATTTCTTAGCGGGGAGTGTTGCAAATAGGTAAAGTCGTTTTAGATAGAAATCTTTTATTTGTTAGCTTACATACAGAAAGGTTACAAAATAAACAAAAAAACAAACAAATAGCTTACAAACAGAAACGTGACAAAATAAACAAACAAACAAATAAATAAATGAATAAAGAAGAAAGGAAGGAAGGAAAGAAAAGGACTGGTGCGTTTTGAATAGCATTTATTCTGTTGTTGCTGTTGTTGCACTTGTAATAAACTAAATCAGAAGACTGCTGTGTGCAGTATTGTTGTTGTGAAAAGTAAATGCCAACACTGTGTTTTCTCTTGAATTGTTCTGCTAGATATTCTTTTTTCTGTCAATTAACGAAGCCTTTTAGAAATAGTGAAGTTGTCACAACAGACTAACTGTAGAGAGTTTTATTTCAGAAGTAATTTTTTTCATATAAAGCTTAGAGCAGAAATAGGCATTTTATATAAGTGTTGTCAAAACTTTCTGCAAAAACTCCAAAATAAACCAGCTACGCTGATGAGTATACATATAAATTAGTTAATTATAATTAGAACTTGGTGTAGCTACAGGACAAACAGTGTTTTATTGCCTGTGTGGTCATTGTTATTGTATTTTCAAATTATATACCTGAATCACGCACACCAGCGAAAGTAAATGGCGTCCCTTACGGTAGCCTTGTTTGAGCTGGCGATATGCCATTGTTTGTCTTTGAGGCAACAGCTTCATATGGCAGATCATTGCGCTAGTGGCGGATTCTGAACGTAAGCTTAAAATGTATAATTTCAAATGTGCAAAACATAAAGCCTATTACAACTGCAATACAGAAGTTTTAGCTTTAAATTGCTTCTTTAAAATTTCACTACAGCACCATTAAATGAACCGACAAGGGAGGAGGTAGCTAAGGCAAGGAATCGTAAAAGGGAGGTCTGCAGTTCGAATACTGAAAGAATCGTCCTCCCTGGCAGGAATTTTCAAGGATTTCATCAGTCCATGACAAATGTCGCGGAGATACCTAAACGTAGGCTTTCAACGCATATTCCCAAAATGTCTTTCTCAATTTATAGGGTGCGCACAAATGATTGGAGTAGTTTCAAAACAGTATTTATATATCATTAAAAGAACTATATAGTTAAATAGAAAAACTCACAAAGTTTTTACAGGGCTTACAAGTGCTCCATATGTGCTGCATGACTGACTTTACACACATTAAATTTGCAGTCACCTTCGCCCCGCATTCCTGTCAATTCGACAAAAGCCGTTGATGATGTGGGCCAACAGCTCTGGTAGATCATCCGGTAATGGTGGCGTGAAAACTGCATCTGCACGAAAAGTCGAAAGGGATTAGTTCGGGAGAACGTGGAGAGCATGACATGATGGCGTAATCTTTATTCTCGGTACGACCAAAGAGTCGGAAAGTTTGGTGATTAGGAAGTCACGAACACAATGCTGGAAATGAGATGAAGCACCATCCTGTTAGTAGATGAAGTTTACGATATCGGTCTCCAACTGTGCCATGAGCCAATTCTCCAACATATTCAGGTAGATGAAATTTCCAGCGAAGAAGAAGGAACCGTACATTTTATAAAGCAAGAAAACATACAGTTTGGGAATCACAAAGTGAGGATTTTCATTTCCCATTGTTGCCGTTCACTTCACCACTCAAATGGAATGCTGCCTCATTGCTGAAAACAAGCTTATTACAGAACTCATCATCTTTCACATGCTCCTGAAAACGTAAGGGCTTCACTTTATCCTCAGCGACAATGGTTGAGCAGCTGCAATAGATAAGGATGCTACAATCGTTTCCGTTAGACTTTCCAAGCATGTCCGATTCACTGCTCGCTCGATGAGTTGACTTTTGCGGACTCGCACCGCACAACTGTTTCTTCATGCAGACTGGGTCGACCCGTTCATTTTCCCGTATACAGGCATCCCGTGCTTTTGAACTGTTGGTACCATCGACAAATGGAATTGGCACTAGGTGGATCTTTCCGGAACTTGGTTCTAAATTTTCGCCGAGCGTTTGTTACAGATTGACTCGAGTGAAGTTCGAGAACAGCTTAAGCTTTATTACTGTTCGTCGCCCTCTTACAACTGTTGGAGTAGGAGATACAACTTTTGCGCTCTCGAGGCCGTAGGAAGAAGCATCATGTCCGCCGGGAATTCAAAAGAAACTTTGAGGAATTCTTATCTTATAGCATCAAAGACAATCACAATCTCTCTAATAATATGGCCACAATACATCACGAAAGCGCCCCAATCGTTTGTGCTCACCCCGGTATTATTTCATTTCATGTTTGAGGATAAGTCAAAAAGTAACTGTACCCAATGTTTGTAAACGAACCAATAAAAATAAATACATCTTGTATATTTTGCTGCTTAATCACGAATTCTATTCAGGCGTAAAATGAGGTTTTACATACCCACAGAAACTGGCGTCCTGCATTTCATCTTTGACAGAGTTGCGTCGTTCACGTTTTTGTGAAGTTTTCTTAAACGGAAGGAACTTAATTAGGATGAGAAACGTGTTGCTAACAGCGTTGTAATTGTTGGATTTTCTCAAATTTACGGTACTATTTTCGCAACTACTGGATGGATATTACAGTTTTTCATACACAGACACAATTGAGTGCTGCATGTTTACAAGTTCCATACTTTCTGCCTCCAGAAATCGAATAACTGCAAACATTTACTTCTTTTGACCATTCTTTAAGTACTCTCCCCATTTTATAAGATTGCCTTGTTTATGTTCTCTGGCACAGGCCACATTAGTAGCGGGTACATAAATTGCAACAACTTGCATGTCTTTGTTTTGGAGTAAAAATCTCACTTTTTGACGTAAACTCTTATCATCAGAATCCTACAATGTGATACCACAGAAGTGAAAAAGGGTGTTAAACACAGTTCAATTATCATAATAATTGTTCTTAATGAATAGGATTTTCGGAATGTGTTTTCAAATATCATTCATTAATGTTTACAAACCTGTAAAACATAACAACAAGAATGTAAAAAATGCGCTTTTATTTCTCATGCCAGTTTCTCGTGTGAGTTTATATGAATTCTCAAAGATGATTAGACTGTTGACTCTGGTTACGGTTTTTTGTGCAAACTTATTTTCTAAAATAGGAATCAACTCTTTGTGTGTGTAAGGAATTTATTTAAATAATTTTCTGATGGATTGAGTTCTTCCAGAATTATATTGTATGATATTGTGCTCAAACGTATTAGTTTTGTTTAGCGTGAAAATCACTAAGAAAAGCAGGATAAAACGTACATTTTTAATAGAAAAAGATAAAGACAAATTTGGTGGAAATTTTTAACATTCGCCAACAAAATCACTCCCGAAATTACAAAAAAAAAAAAAAAAAAAAAAAAAAAAAAAAAAAATCTAATGAAAGTAGAAGCATTACTATAATTGAACGAACGGTGTCATTCAGACTTTTTGTCCCGACAGAATGCCTGTTTAGCTGAGGGAAGACGATAATTCCAGCAACTTATTAAAGGGAAGACTGTATATCTATACCTATTGGAAAGCGGAGTTGAAGTGCGTGCGCCACGAGACATAAAACACTGCGTGTGTGACAAGATTCGTAAAAAGCAATGGAGGATCCATTTCCAACAAGTATTCGGGTAAAAGGGGAACTGGCAGGGGCCAGCACTAAACGAAATGGCAGCTATTAGGAGCACCAAAAATTGAAATTATGAATCGGGACATTATGACAGGGGAAGTAATTAAAGGAATAAATAGCTTA
>CM060846.1:355130511-355140511 GCA_030762175.1 Metallyticus violacea | reverse complement strand
TGTTAATCTACTACTAAAAGTGCCAAATGACAGAAAAGAAAAGTATAAAATAAAATATTTATTGGCTTCAAATAACTGAAATGATTTTCCTCTAAACAAAAAGTAATGAACTACAACCTTTTCATTTCAAGGTCAGGGATGAATACCTATTAATTTATTTGCAGCAGCAGTTTTAAAGTACACACAAGGAAGTATAACTGTCGCATGGGCCTTTCGGCCGTGCATGTTAATACCCTTGGAACAATCCAAATATACCTACATATATATACAGACAGACCTACTTGCATACATATATACAAACACAGCGATATACTTACATCATACGTTTTCAATCAGTGATTTTATATACATATATAAAAACATGAAAGAACTCTTACCCCTCACCCCGTTCCGTTTACTCGTTCTCCTCCCCAACTCCTCTCTCTTCTCTATAGTCATTAACCTTCTCTGTCGGATTTTCGCTGGAAATATTCCCGATTTGTGTGAGCATCTCTCATGCACCAACACTCCCCGGCAGATGTTCAAACTTCTGTTGGAATTCAGAAATCGTGGTGGTAAATGCTCGTTTCTTAAAAACTCTATTTCCTTCCATTCTGCCAGAATCTTCGTACAGTGGGCAAAATTTCCTTTGCAGGGAATTGTTCAAAATTGCTGAGAATGCAGCAGGAATTTATTTTTACTCTTAAAATTGGGACAGTTACATTTAAGTCTTCTGTAAACCAGCAATTATGAATGGTGAAGAGTTGCTTTGTGCGATCATGACTACTGCTGCTTTACTTTTAACTTTTATTAAAAATGTATTCTCCATTTATATCCATTTCCTGTGTAATTATTCATGAGCGGAGTGTTGACCTCTTGCGAAAGCGAGGAATTGCGGTATATACGACAGAAATTAGTTTCCAGCTTCATCTGCTGATTGAATCCGATGTCATAAAAACTGCTGTAATAAACCGCTGTTAAAACTAGCATTAATTAATCCACGTCTCTGACTTTATTATGTCATATTTACGTGCAGGATCTGCAACCTACGTTTTATGAGCAGGCTCTTTATCATTTTCCATCAGACATCTATCTTATGTCATATACTCTGCTCTGATTTCCCTTCTTTAAGAAAACCCAGAAATCACTCAGGAAATATGCTTTGATTGTGTGATAGCAACTGATATACCGGATTTCTGCCGGTATCCCAGCTATGACATGCTTGCTTTTTCCGGGGCAAATGATCCATATAAATAATAAATAATGTGCTGATTGTTACATTCAGTGTGTGTTATTTTAGGATGCTCCGCATTGGGGTCATGATTAGACCTTGGAGTTTTAGGAATGAAAACTTAACGTTTAAAGCACCTAAAATAAGTTAAAAAATTATTTAATTAGGAACTATCTTTTTTAGCTTTAGGTAAGAAAATAATTTTTGGTACATAGAATGGGCCACAAAACAAATTAGGTACTACTTTTTAATTATGTAGAAAATTAAGTGTTTTTACATTTTTATCGTATAACAGTAAGAGGTGTATGCATCACATGTTATTTGGTTTCTTAATTTGCAACACAAATATATTATCAAGATTTTCTCCAAATTTTCAACAGTTAGGCTATTTTGTTTGTTAAAATCATTTTAAAAGCTGAAAATGATCTTTCCCCTGACACAGATATGTTATTACATTTTTCATGCCCACCGTATTTTCCACCTTCACCCACAAAAACATTTACCACACGGACATTACAGTATATCCATTTTTCTCACTAAACTCTTCCACTTGCACCTTACTTTGTCCCCAAATTCTTCCTTAGCAGCACTAATTTGCACTAAATCCTCTTGCACCCAGCCCCCTTGTTTCGACAAACGGTTTCCTTTACGTTCCAACTTCTCTATAATTGAGGGCAAGAGTGAATTGTCTTTATGTAAATAAGATCTCGCCCCAAAGATGAATTTTTCAACTATTTCTTTGCATACAAAACACAAGCTACACTTGCAGTAGGAAGCTGTCTTGCCAATGTTCCGCACAATATAGGTTGTCCCAGCGTGTTGAGCAGGAAAAGGATTTTCTGAAAGTTTTTCCTCAAAGAATGCAATGCGAGATGAAGCTTTACAGAAAGTTTTCTTCATATCGGAGATGAGGGTATTGACTTGTGGAAATTCATTCCTTGTGGATTCTGAGCTCCGGTGAAAGTCATGAGCTAAACAGATGACATGTATAAGCTTAGGGTAGAATGTTTTCAGAAGAGAAGAGGCTGAGATCATATAGGAATCAGCGACTGTGCAGAGAAGTAGAACTCCACTCTTTTCAACGTCACCACGAAATAACTGTAAACTTTTGTTTACAATGAAGGCAATAGCCACTGGTTGCTACAAAATGTGAAGGGGAGGCATATCTCCAGTTTACCGATTATTGTATTTGCAATATATTTGTAGAGAGTATCCGTTGTCTTGTGGACACCAACCCATGTGCAGGTATCTCCAATGATTTCCCTAGCTGCAGCAAGCGTTTTTTGATATTTAATTTGTCTTCCTGACCTTGGGACTTAGATGGAATTGGGTTTTTGCAGTTTTTTTCCAAAATGCGTACGGACTATCTGATTTTGTAAGCTTGTTCCATGGAGTTTTAGATGCTATCAGTGCTCTGCAAAGATCTGAATTGAAATCATCAGTTGGTGCCTAAACTCGTGGAAGTTTGAATTAGTAGAGTTTATTTCTAGATTTTTTTTTAGCTCTTTCTGTGTGTCCTGCGCCATCTACATGCTGCTTCATGCGAGATTTTTTCTCGTGTGAAATTTGAAAGAATGGATGACTATTGTAAATATGATTCGGAATGAATAGTTTTTACATTGATTTAATTTTCCTTGAAATTGAGGTTCGAATAACTGTACATCTAACCTGTTAAATAATAATAATAATAATAATAATAATAATAATAATAATAATAATAATTTTCACTGTAACAACAAAACATTGCGTTCTTCGAGATAACATCACTAATACTAGCTGAAATTTAATACTGTATATTCACATCAAATTGGAGAAAGTTGGCGTGGGCCTGGAATAGCGTTTAATCTAGGTGTGAATTTACCAGACATAATCGGCTGTTTATTTTTTTTAATGAAAAAAATCAAGATTTTTGCATACTTACATATGTCGAAGGAACATGTGAATACAGGATGTTTAAAAAGGGAGCAGCAGCTTTGAACTTTCAATTTCCCTAATGCACCGACAAAAACAACCTTAGATAGATTATTAACGAAGATTATCGCTACTTTTAATGACTGATTAGTTTAAAAAAATTTATCTCTTAGTGATTCATGATTTTGAATGAAAGAAGTAAAATTACACACATCTTCAGTAAAAGCTTGTGTGCAAAAATTAGTTTTACGTCTTAAGAAAAACTAATCATTTCCTTTTACATCCCCGGTATATATATAAAACTTTCTTTGCTATTGGAACTTCAGTCGGCAATTTGGAAGCAATGACTGCCACAAAGAAAACATCTACTGACCAGGTGATATCATATTCCTTGATATCCCAGATTTGGTTTCAGATTGTGTTAGTTTCATCAAGAAATTTACAAAATAGTGTCACCAACTTTTCTATCAAAATTACAGATGCATCCTCTACTACCATGGACATGCAGCTGCCTTAACATTAACCATAAATTGAAGCTGACATGAATTCTGCCTAGCGTTCCGAGCAGGTTTTTGCACTGTAGTTACAAAGTCAAATCCTCTGCTTCTGACAGCACGTATACCCTAACTTGCTGCAGTCTTAAGCTAATATGCTAGCGAACGAGCTGTTTCATATTAATTAATAAGCCACCATATTTTATTTTGAGAGCATTACATCTAGTAGCTAATATATAATATAAGAGATTTTAAAAAAGTGGTTAGTTACAATTCTTATAACATATTTGAATTCAGCATATTTTTGCAAACTTTCCGGTAAGTAGAAGTACCTTATCTAGAATAATGAGTAAGAAATTTGGGTAATGTATATTTCAGCAGAAAGAGAAATAAAACCATATTTTAGCTATCATCCGTAGCAGTGCAACGACAGTTTTTGAAATTTTTGTTAGCAGAATGCTACTGCCCTTAACATGTAACAGTATGAGATCAATGAAGAATCTTAGAGGAAAAATAAAGTGAAAACAAAATGTTATAACTCTCATTTAATGAACATTCAGAGGGAAGTATAAAGCTATATCATGGGCGTTACGACACCCGTGCACACCGCGTTGGACATTCGCTTCTGATCCTATCCAAGCTATTCTCGCTCTCAGCCTAACCATTAATCCGTCCTCGACAGTACTAGCCACCCAGTGTGTTCAATGAAAGTGCTCTAGCAGCTAGTTGCCACAATCTTTTACTAATTGTGCTAATTGTCGATCCTGGTGATCTAGTAATAACCAAAGTCGCTGGTTCAAACCCTGCCAAGCCGATGGATTTTATTGGGGCTTAAAATTCTTAAGTAATGCTTTCTTTGGAAGAGAAGTAAAAGTTTGACTCCCAAAAAAGATGCCAGATATGTAGATGTACAGGACAACATTTCCAGCATCTCCTGTCATGAAATATGTACCTGATTTTATTGTAATTATAGCTTTAATTGCGAGAACTTGAATAATTTATGTGGATATTTGCCGGAAGTCACCGCTCTGACTGCCGACTCGCCGGCTGCCGTGAAACGGGCGACAAAGCAATGAAAGAACTGCTGTAATAATACAGCCCAAACAATTGAGTTGCAGATGCTTGTATATCCTCCTACCAAATGAAGGACTAAGGCGGTTTGGGTTTCCTTGAAGATATCATTAATCCATGTGATTCTTGTCCGAATACTTTAATATTTCATGAGGATTTAAAAGATAAAATAAATGTGTAATAAAGGCAGAAAATAAAAATATGTACACAGAACATAAATGGCTTTCTTACGTAGTCCTTCAAACTTCCACAAGAGAGCACGCTGGCTTACAAATACACATAAAATTATGCTAATCCTTTGACACTTAACTCATTTTATTGTGTTCTAAGATAAAAATATATTATGTATGCAGAAGTACAGAAACAGATGCAGTAATTTTGAGTTTCGGGAATCATCAAATTTTTGTATAATTTCGCTTTGGGAAGGGTAGATTTTAAGACGATAAACTTTAGTAATCAATCACTTTAGTAATCAATTAAAAGTGGATCCTACTGTGCTCGAAACAACTAAATGAATCAATTTCATCATATTGGCAGTCAATAAACCGGATATAATATTAAAGCCCCATCCCTGAAAATTAATTACATTTCATTTCCATTCTACAAGCACGAAGCAAATAGTGAAACGTGAACTGGAACTTATTTGCTTTACGCAATTAAAGGCCTATGGTCTGTAATGGTCATTGTGGAGCAGAGTATTAAATTGGAAGAGCAAGAAGGAAACGCACGAAAAATATCAGGATACAGGTTTATACATCTGTGAGTAGTAAAAAATGTCAAAGGTTTTCAGGGATTATCAAATACTAATGGAATTATTTAATTTGCTTGTTTATTTTGCTAATTGTAGTAAAACAGTTACAAAAATACAATCAGTTTAGAACACTACACACACTTTTCGAAAATCCTGTGATTAAATTACAAGATATATGTATATCATAATGCTTAAGCGATATTAAATTCCAGTAGTACTTTCTAATAACAAAAGACTCTTAACCAGCACAAATTCTTTCGGTAGGATTGAAAGTTAAAGGAGCGTTTTAAGAATTTTTGAATGCTTCTGTAAATGTACATAAAGTTATTAATGATTTACATAGTTCACGAAACTATTTATTATGGTTGTATTATGAACGCACAAAGTTTCCCATGTCCGTAACTTTAATGCATTTACCTGCCGTATAAGTATGATTCTCGCTCTTGGTCAATATTTGTATTGGTATCACTTCAGATCAGGCATTTCTGCAGTTGAGGCATTTAGTTTAATACATTTATTTAGTTAAATATATGAGATTGCGAAAGGTATATTTTTGGAGACATTTGATGCTCAAGTTTCTCGCAGTTTCCTGATAATATCTTCATATGGTCTTGTGCATTTTATAGCCACTAAGACAGAGCGACAAAGCATAGCTAAAACAGTCAAAATTTCCGGTATATATTGCCGTGGTCCTTGGTTTAATATTCTACAATGGCTTTCATCAACTTCTGCATTTGGCATCATCAGTTTACAAGTAACAACACATTGACCACGGCAAAACAGCCCAGAAGAGTTTAAGTGTCTTAATTATAACACCGGCCGTGAAAGTCAATGAAGTACGAGGCGTGTCCAGAAAGTTTGTACCATTTCGTTCTACCGCCACCGCAACGCTCGTGTCGCAGTTCTACACATGCGCACTTGTCTATCTGGTTCATTGTCTGTCCACTGACGCCATTATAGTCGGATCGTATTGTGTTTACAGTTGTTTGTGATCATTCGAAATGTTTAAGGCCGAGTGTGAAGTGCGTTCCGTAATACGGTTTTTGAACGCAAAGAATGTTAGCCAGCTGAAATTCATCGTAACTTGTGGAGATTTACCGTGAAAATGTAGTGATAAATGAAATGGTGAGAAAGTGGGTTAGGCAATTCAATGATGGACGATCCAATGTTAATGACGAAGCACGGAAAGAGAGGCTTTCTGTTGCCACTGATTGTTTGGTTAAACAAGTGAATGAGGCAATTCGTAAAAACGGATGGTACACAAATTTCAAAACCCGTTATGCACGAGATTGTTACAAAGCGCTTAAATTCTCGCAAACTGTGTTCCCGTGGGTTCTGAAGATGCTTACGAATGTCCACAAAACGAAGCGACTTGCCAGTGCTTTGACATTTCTTACCTGATACAGTGATGAGGGAAATTGATTCATAAGCAGGATAGTGACCGGTGATGAAACTTGGGTTTGTCATGTCACTCCAGAATCAAAACAAGAGTCGATGGAGTGGAGGCACACAGGATCCCCTAAACGACAAAATTTTGAAACAACGTTGTCAGCACGTAAAAGTATGTGCACTATGTTCTAGGACAGACGGGGCATTCTGCTTGTTGAGTCCCTTCCCAGAGATGCAACCATCAATGCGGTACGATACTGTGAAACATTGAGAAATTTTCAAAACAAAAGGTGTGGAATGCTCAGTCAAAGCATTGTGTTGCTTCATGACAACGCACGTCCCCATTCTGCTGGTGTCACACAAAACAGTATTCAACAATTCGGTTGGGAGCAGTTCAATCACCCGCCATACAGCTCCGATCTCGCGCCTTCTGAGTACCACATGTTCTTGAAAATGAAGCTTGAGCTCGGAGGAAGGCGCTTTGATACAAAAGTTGATTTCCCGCTTAACAAATGCCTGAACAATGGTGGAAACTATGTCGAAAAATGGGTTAAGGAATGCTCTTTCATGTACAAATAAATGTTATTGTGAAAACAAGTAATGCCCTTTTTCCAAACCGGTACGTACTTTCCGCACTCGCCTCGTAACATATGGCTATGTTCATAATTTTGGATTTTCCTATGTTCGATCCCCTGAAGCCGTAAAAAGTGTTTTGATTCATAATTCCTTTTTTTAAAAATTAAGCAATAGGAAATATTAAACATAGTATTACTCCTCCAACTATGCTATTGTCAGATCGCTACGCAAATATCATTTAAAAGCGTTCACTTTCAGTTAATAATAAGAGTCGAAATACAAATGTTAATTGGAAGCTCAAGAAAAAACTGCGAAGGATGTAGAGGGCAATATTAATTGCCTCCATATTTGGTCTTCTGAAATTTTCTAAACGTTATGATAACTGTATACAAGTTTTAAATGTGTTGCAACAAAAAGGCGAAAAAGAGAGTTTGAAGCTTTGCTCCCTAAAACACAAAATTGCAATCAGTTGGTGTTACCAGGCTAGGGTTTAGAATATTCTATTTTTTTTATTCCGAAATAAACTAGCCCATTATCTGCCTTGTAACGCAATGTACATTTCATAAGTCCAATAAATTGGTCATTCCTTTTAAAATGATCTTTGATATAGGAAGTAACAAAGGATTGCGTTACTGATTTCCTCGTGGAACGTTTAGTTCTCACAAATACACTAATGCTACATTCTGAGGATCGATATCGTTTGTTACCAGATAGGATACCTACCATTAATATTCCAGCTTAGATCATTAGTAGAGCTCGGTAATGTAATGTTTGAGGGGCAAGGATTAAACCGTATGGATATACAGAGTGATTAATATAAAAGCTTGGTTTTTAATTTGGTCCCGTTTCGGTTTAATGGCAGCCTCGAACATTCAACTATTTTCAAAATATACATATCTCTGTGAGAAATGCTTATCGTTGCAGTAAATGCTGAAACAATCTCTTTCTTGCAAGTACCCATTCATGTTTCATGCAGATCGCTGCAAACTCGTTGGCCTTGGTGGTGCAGAGGTAACCATACTTGCCCTCTAAACCCAAGATCGCGGGTTCAAACCAAATGTGATTTGCTTTATTCACATGTAGTGCATATGGGATTTCCATCATAGAGTCCCATTCTCCGTAAGTGTTTCAGCAATCATTTCAATAGTTTTTACGGTTTGCTTCCTATTTCCTGCTCAGTAGATCTTCATCCAGAGCTATTGGATGTTTTGATAGGAATTTCACTCAGTTCTTGCGGAGGGAAGTTTTTCCATCTTATCCGATATTCTTCCTTAGTCCGCTTATATACTGCAGTTCTAGCAGTTTTTTTTTTTTTTTTTTTTTTTTTTTTTTTTTTTTTTTTTTTTGCTAATGCCGCAGAAACGTTCTGCACCTACGAATTAAAACAGTTAAAAATTTCCCTGCTGTTTTACTATGGTCATGGTTTAATACACTACCATAGCTTCTACCAACTACTGCGGTTGGCATCATCAGTAGACGATGAACAACACCTGACTGCATAAAGACGACAGTATTGATATATCTCTGATCAATACTGAAAGCTATGGTAGCATATTAAAGCTGGACCAGGCAAAACAGCCCGGAAGATTTTAACTGTTTTAATTATAACATCGGCCTTGAAGGCCTAAGAAGTATTATGCTCCTATGAAATCAAATGTAGTCTCTTCTTTTGAAGTTTAAATGCTGCTCCATTGTCTTCTATATCCCAGTATCCAGATAATCAGCAAAGTTTTAATTGACTTTTTGTGAAAACAATAATGAGAGCTCATAGAAATCTAAATTGATCTTGTGGGATTTAATTGCACTGACTGCGAGAGTAGCGGTAGTGGTGGTGGTGGTGGTGGTGGTGGTGGTGGTGGTGGTGGTGGTGGTGGTGGTGGTGGTGGTGGTGGTGGTGGTGGTGGTGGTGGTGGTGGTGGTGGTGGTGGTGGTGGTGGTGGTGGTGGTGGTGGTGGTGGTGGTGGTGGTGGTGGTGGTGGTGGTGGTGGTGGTGGTGGTGGTGGTGGTGGTGGTGGTGGTGGTGGTGGTGGTGGTGGTGGTGGTGGTGGTGGTGGTGGTGGTGGTGGTGGTGGTGGTGGTGGTGGTGGTGGTGGTGGTGGTGGTGGTGGTGGTGGTGGTGGTGGTGGTGGTGGTGGTGGTGGTGGTGGTGGTGGTGGTGGTGGTGGTGGTGGTGGTGGTGGTGGTGGTGGTGGTGGTGGTGGTGGTGGTGGTGGTGGTGGTGGTGGTGGTGGTGGTGGTGGTGGTGGTGGTGGTGGTGGTGGTGGTGGTGGTGGTGGTGGTGGTGGTGGTGGTGGTGGTGGTGGTGGTGGTGGTGGTGGTGGTGGTGGTGGTGGTGGTGGTGGTGGTGGTGGTGGTGGTGGTGGTGGTGGTGGTGGTGGTGGTGGTGGTGGTGGTGGTGGTGGTGGTGGTGGTGGTGGTGGTGGTGGTGGTGGTGGTGGTGGTGGTGGTGGTGGTGGTGGTGGTGGTGGTGGTGGTGGTGGTGGTGGTGGTGGTGGTGGTGGTGGTGGTGGTGGTGGTGGTGGTGGTGGTGGTGGTGGTGGTGGTGGTGGTGGTGGTGGTGGTGGTGGTGGTGGTGGTGGTGGTGGTGGTGGTGGTGGT